>CM058044.1:52874516-52910988 GCA_030169165.1 Centaurea solstitialis | reverse complement strand
GGGTTTACTATCAAAGCTAATGGTACAGAAACGGTCACACGTTATGATGAGAATGCTGCAGAGGGACCGTTTATTTTCTTTTTTTCATCGATACTGATGTATAATCGATGTATATCGATTGTTAGTTGTCTGCTTTGATCACTCTTGTACTTCATCTAGCTCTTCTTTCTTCTCTTCATTTGTCGTGTTCTTCGGTGGTAAATGTACCAAAGTAAAAGTTGTTTGATGGTTTGTTAAATAATCAACGGAATAGAAAGAAGTTGAAGATGTAGGGCATGACATTAATGCATTTTTACTTTTACCTTTACATTAAAAGTCAATTATATCTGTTTGTGCACATGTCGTACACAGGTTTCTGTAGATGTGGGAATCAAATAAATATGACATTCTTTCATATTGAGATTTTTGTTGGTAAAATTTGTAAACGGATGGCTTGTAATCCGTTAATAACATGTTATTGCCAATGTAAAATCTCTAATGGGTAAAATACCGAATGGTTCCTATGTGGTTCTTTTAAGTACTATGACATTTTTTTTGCTAAATGCTATCGTTCTTAATCTACAAATACATGTTGTCGGGCATTTTAGTCTCTAATAATCTCATATATTTTTGTATGCAAAAGTTTAATAGCTCTTCTTCCGATAACCTACCTAAATTTAAGCTAAACCCATTTTTTCTTCATATAAGTAATTAACTAAAAAGATCAAAAAAAAATTAGTTGGATTGGGTTTTCTTGTCGCACATATTAAAAAAAAAATAGCGGTATGAATATGGAAAGGAAGTTTTCAGTACAATCAATAATATCATATTAAAGAGCTAGGTATGGAAGAAAAATGGATTCAGGACCTGAAAGGCGTACTAGAAGAACATGCAGGGAGACATTTAGCATCATAATGTTAAAGGCTCTATTTAGCTCTAGCATTTATTTTATAGCATTCACATTGAGTGATGGTAAGCAATTACAAAACGAAATTACAGTCTAATAAGACTAATGTAGCAGTGATAACAGTGATGAGCGATAAACCAACCAGGGAGTGGAGCAACAACACCAAAATTAACCTAGTTATAATAGCAATTTACAGTGCGTAATACATCGATGTGAAATACAATTTATTTATAGTTTTTTTCTTTTATTTATTTATAGCATCTTAAAGATTTATTAATTGTTTTTTTTCTTTAACTAGCTTTATAACTCAATGGTTGGTTAAATTTTAAAAAAGTTAACTTTGAACCAGGTTGGGGACCAGGTCTAAAACAAGGACGTTGACCAGGTTTGACTGGGTAATGAACCGGACCTGTTATTTATTCAATGGAAAATCTTGTTGGATATTGTCTTAAAAAAAGTCAGAATATGGTGCTTATGGGGGGTTTAACAAAACATATACCAGTTACTAAAATTTCTTTTTTTATTAGGTACACTTTCTCTTTGCAGTATTCCACCCCTTGCTTGTTTTTGGTCCAAAGATGAAATTCTTAATGATAGTTGGCAATGGGTGTGAGATACCCGTAACCGGACGGGGCTAGGGATAGGTACCAAAAAGCGGGAACGGGGCCGGGTAAGGGGATCCCCACCCCGTTACCATCCCTAGCTAGCTCCTCTTTTCCTTCTAGAATTGTTAAAAGGTGTACAAGTATAACTAGAACAACATGTAACTGAATGGATAAATGATAACCTAATGCCTTAAAATTAAGACATAAGTTTATGTCTTCATTCGTAAAAATCTATATATAATAAAAGAGTAACTGGTTTGACACGTGTCGCGCTCTGAGTAACTCATTGACACGTGTCGCGCTCTGGTGAGCCATTGCCACATCATATGCATATGTGTCATGGCACTGCTTCAAAATTTAAAATTATTAAAAATTAATACAAAATTATCTATTAAATATAACAAACTTTATCTCTATCTATTGATATGAAGTCATCTATATCTCTATATTAATCCAAAATTATCTATTAAATATAACAAACTTTATCTCTATCTATTGGTATGAACTCATCTATATTTTTATCTCCCACCCTAAATTGATATTTAAATACTAAGCAGATTCAACAAAAACCGTATAAACCTTACATTTTCCATTTTAATTTTTCAAGTTTCTCCATTACTCTTTTTGCAAACGTCTTAGGTAAGTTCGTCAACCATTTTTTCGAAGAACATTCATGCATAATTTTTTTTATTATTTGTTTTTGCAATTATTTGAAGAATGGTAAGAAAATTTGTGTCATTGTTTTCTTATGATTAATTAAATCATATGGTTTGATTTCCTCCTGATTTACTTTTTTTTAGTTTTTTATTTACATCAATAACTAAGTTTTCTTCTCCACATTATATAATAATTTATTGTTATTTTATTTATTGTTTTCATATTTATCTATAGTTTGGATTAAAAAGTTTGATTTAATTATGTAGAGGAGGATTTTTGAAAGTGGTATTTATCTTTTACATTATTTTATTTATTGTTTTCATAACCGAAACCGGCTCACCAGAACGTGACACGTGGCAATTCTAATTGATAAACGTCATCAAATAGAAAATAAATATTTCATTTTAAATATAATAAGATAATCATTGAGTTTTAATATAATAGTTAATTAATATTTTTATAACAAATTATTGTTAAACGTATCTATTATTATATTTCAATCCGAGTACACTTTTGTATGTATACCTTTCTCTTTATATGTGAAAGTATATTAACGTCATTTTAAAGTCAAAGATAGTTATATAGTTTGATCTATAAAATGTCTTTGTTATATTTTTATTGTTGATAATTTGATATCAATTGAATTAAATTAAAAATAAATAAAGTTTGTACTTTTTTTAATATTATTAATGTATTTGATATAAAATAATATTGATGTTAAAAGATCAATAGCACAACAATTCATATTTGTAGTATAAGATTTTCGGCATGACTTAATTTCTTGAAATTATCCCGTGTATTACACGGGATCAAAACTAGTTAGTTGATATATGGTTGAGCAAAATAGTTTAGTCGTATACTTAAGCCTACTAAGCTATAAACAAACCACACCTAAGGAATGTTATATCCTCATAAATTTATTACCCCTAAAGTTGTCTCTTTTTGTATAAAATAGTTAATCTATAATAAATTATTAGTATGAAACTTAGAATACAAGTTCTTGTAGAAAATTCATCAAACATACGGAGTGAGTAATCTAGTATCTTAATTTGAGGGTTCCGCCTTAAAAGCAATGGACACTTGTCTAGGATCATCAACATTATGATCTTCTGGTGTCGTTTTTATTTTATAAACAAATAATTATCGTCAACACATTTATTTATTTTAAACAAAATGAAATAATAATTTTATCATTATACAGTACACTTCTACATACAAACATATTAATTAAAAAGACGAAAATGAAAAATCCATAACTAGAAAGAGGGTATCATTAAAAGCAAGTTTTACAAAAACATGCAAAAAATGTAATTTTAGAATCAATTCAAATCATATACGTTTTACCACAAGATTCACAATTTCATTTAACGTTATGAAAAATCCTTCATACATCATTAAAAAAGGTGTCTTTAAACCAAATATAACTATAAAAAAACAAACTTGCGTCACTCCAAAATTCATACTTAATTTAGACCCTTATCTTCAGAGGCAATATACTGTCATTTTCTATTTCTTGTAATCTTGTTACAGAAGGATTTTATATAAACGAATTTATAGTATTTTTTATATATATTATTTAGTTAAAAGGGTTAAAAAAACAACACATGAGGTTAAAATGGAGAAATTATTCTTTCTTGCCAATTCTGGCTCATGACATGAGTCAGTCTCCTGTCTCTAATAAGACAAGAATGTTTTTTGAAGGGGGTTAGATGTCAATATTTTGTTATAGGGGGACAAATGTTATTTTATTTGCCAACTTTCAAATCTTTGCTTGGTTGGTCCAAACTCCAAAATTTTCAATCTTTCTTAACTTAAAAGGTAAATTACATATTTGGTCCCTATTATTTACACTTTATTGCACTATTGGTCCATATTTTGAAATAGTTATGGAAAAGGTCCATGTGATTTTGGTCCCCGTGGTTTATATGATATTGCACTATTGGTCTCTATTTTACCAATAGGGTTAAGGACCAATACTGCAATATAATGTAAACCACAAGGACCAGCAATGCAATATAATGTAAACCACATAGACCTTTTTTATAATTATTTTAAATTAAAGACCAATAGTGCAATAAAGTGTAAACTACAGGGACCAAATATATAAATTACCCTAACTTATATATACATGCATCAATAAATATAAGAGTTAATTACATTTTTGGTCCTTGTGGTTTGGTAATTTTAACACTCTGGGTCCATTTTGAAAGTAATTATGGATTTGATACTCGTGGTTTACATTTTATAACGTTTTGGGTCCATAGCTTCAACGCCGTTTGTCTTTGCACCGTTAAAGTACCCATGTGCAATGCACATGATGGGCACTTTCGTCTTTTTTACTGATGGTCTCATCACTTCATCTTCTTGCTCAATTCAAGAACCCAAGTATAGAACCATATTCAATAAAATTCAGTTTAATAAATCCATATCCAGATCTGAACATACATCCAAACACAAAATCAATAATAATAAATAGAACATCCACAGATAAATCATTGCCATCAAATTGAAACATATAATTGTTATAAACAATCTCAATCACATATCCAAACACAAAACTGATATTTTAATAACATTGAAACCCTAATTCATAAACTAAATCTAAATAAAAACAAAGAACAAACCCTAAAATAAAATTTGAATCAGAATCAGAACCAGAATCTTGATCTAAATCTAAATGAAATAAACGAAATTTTTTTGATTGAATTCGTTGAATCGAGACTTTCTGGAAACCCTTCAAATCGAAACTTTCTGGAATTCATCGAATAATGAGCCTTTCTTTAACAAATTACTGAGAACAATTGGGTCTTTATGAAAACCCATCAAATCCAAACAATCGAAACTTTCAAAATCATAAACCTTCAATCTTTATATCAAAACCGATCAAGACAAAAAGCATAGGGAATGATGAAGGAGATGCATATGATTTTCACCGGAGTTAGGTTTCAACGAGACAGGGGTCAGAGATGAAGTTGCGTTGGTAGGTGTGTGGAACCAAGGTGAAGTCGTTGATGGTGGGAAGGGAGTCAAGGAGGCGGCGATGGGCCGTTGTAGTTACTCCAGTCCCTGTGTTTTCCGAAGTCGCCGGTGGTGGGAGGAGGCGGTGATAGGCTGTTGTGGTTTCTCCCTGTGGCATCTCCGGCTGTTGTAGGATGGTGACTATAGGTGGAAGTGGGCGGCCGTTGGTGAAGACGGTGGCGAGAAGGATGGTTGGTTGTGGAGGTGGACGGTGGCGAGATGGGTGGTTGGTTGTGAGGTGGGCGGTGGTGGAAGTAAAGAGGGTTTTCTAAGTAAAATTAGGTTTATGGCCGTGAGTGTTGTAGGATTAATTTATATTTATTTATTTATTTTTATTAATGTCCAATAGAATAAATTACATTTTTGGTCCCTGGATTTTAATTGAAAACTTAAAAAATAATGTAAAAGACAAAATTGCCCATCATGTGCATTGCACATGGGTACTTTAACGGTGCAAAGACAAACGGCGTTGAAGCTATGGACCCAAAACGTTATAAAATGTAAACCACGAGTACCAAATCCATAATTATTTTCAAAATGGACCCAGAGTGTTAAAATTACCAAACCACAGGGACCAAAAATGTAATTAACTCTAAATATAATGAAGTTTATTTTACTTTTTACTTGGTGTAAAGATAAAAAAATTCAATTTACTTGTGTAAAGATTAAAAAAAATCAAGCTACTGTAATAATAGTTTTTTTGTCATTTTATTTTATTTCTAAGTTCTAACGTTTATCATGGCATAGGATAGGATAAGAACTCATTATTTCACGTTTGGCATGATATAGTACATGGATAAGAAGTAGGACGATATAATGATAGAAAAGACTTTTTCTTGTTATATAACCTTAATATTATATTAAGGACGAGACATAAACTAAAATATTACTACTACTATTACATATGTATAACCTTAATAGACCGTTTATTTATTTATTTTCATCGAAACTGATATATAATTGATTGTTAGTTTATGCTCTGATCATCCTATTGTACTTCATCTAGCTCTTCTTTTTTCTCTTCATTTGTCGTGTTCTTTGGTGGTAAATGTACCAGAGTAAAAATTGCTTAATGGCTCGTTAAATAATCCACGAACTAGAAAGAAGTCGAAAAACGTAGGGTATGACATTAATGCATTTTTACTTTTACCTTTGCATTAAAACTCAGCAATATTGTGTTTGTGCACATGTGGTACATGGGTTTTTGTAAATGTGGGAATCAAATAAATATGACGTTCTTTCATATTTGATATTTTTGTTGGGAAAACTGTAAACCGTTAATAACATGTTATTGCCAACGTAAAATCTCTAATGGGTAAATTATCGAATGGATCATATGCAAAATTTTCAAGTACTATGACAATTTTTGCTAAATGCTATCATTCTTAATCTACAAATACATGTTGTCGGGTATTTTAGTCCCTAATAATCTCATTTTTTTGTGCAAAAGTTTAATATCTCTTATTCAGATAACCTGCCTAAATGTAAGCTAAACCCATTTTTCTTCATATAAGTAATTAACTAAAAAGATCAAATGTTTTTAGTTGGATTGGGTTTTCTTGTAGCACGTTTTAAAAAAAAAATTGTAGTATGAATATGGAAAGGAAGTTTCTAGTACAATCAATTAGATCAAATTAAAGAGCTAGGCATGGAAGAAAAATAGATTCAGGACCTGAAAGGTGTAGAAGAAGAACATGCACGGAGAGATTTAGCACCACAAAGTTAAAGGCTCTATTTAGCTCTACCATTTCTTTTATAGCATTCACATTGACCGAAGACATGCAATTAATTTTTTTTGACAAAGCCTAATAAGACTAGTGTAGTAGTGATAATAATGATGAGCGATAAACGAGCAAGGAAGTGCACCAAGAACACCAAGATGCTAGCTCCTCTTTGCCCTCTAAAATGGTTAAAAGGTGTATGAGGATAACTAAAACAACATTTAACTGAATGGATAAATGATAACATGATGCCTTAAAATTAGCACATAAACTAACACATAAGTTTTCATAAAAAATTAGTTGATATATGGTTGAACTAAATAGTTAAAACATATAGTCAAGTGTTAAGATATAAACAAACCACACCTAAGTAATGTTATATTCTCATAAGTTTGCCCCCTAAAGTTGTTCCTTTATGTACTTTAACAACCAAAATAGTTAATTTATAATAAATTACCGGTATGAAACTTAGAATACAAGTTCATGTAGAAAATGCATCAAAGCATACAGAGTGAGTAATCTAGTATCTTAATTTGAGGTTTCTCCCTAAAAGCAATGGATACCTGTCTAGGATCATCAGCAGTATGATCTTTTGATGTCGTTTTATCTTATAATCAAGGACTTATCATTGACATATTTATTTATTCTAAACAAAATGAGATAATAGTTTCTATATTAATAAAAAAAATGAAAATCCATAACTTAGTATCATCAAAAGCCAGTTTTATTAAAAACACGCAAATAAAATAATTTCAGAACCACTTCGAATCAGTTACGTTATCTTTTCTTTTAGAATCTACCACAATATTCACAATTTCATTTTAACATTATGAAAAATCCATCATACCGTACGTCATAAAAAACGGTGTCGTTAAACCAAGTATAAAGCTGTGCAAAAGTCTATTTTACTTTTTACTTAAAAAGTTTAATTTACTTGGGTAAAAAAAATCAACTATTGTAACAACAATTTAATTTTTGTTTATTATTTTATTTTATCGATACAATAAACCTTTAAACTAATAATAATTTTGATTATGAGTTGTTAATTTATATTGCAAATTTTTTATGACACGAGAATATGCCGTATTAAAAGAGAATAATCGTGGTAATAGAGAGACATAAATTGAGAAAAATTAATTAATTGCTACAATAAATAAAAACTAAGGTGAATTTTGTTAGATTTTAAATCAAAATGCTTTTTAATAACTACCATGTAAATTAATTTGTAAAACATAAGGCCATCCGCTGTGGCCTTACCCGAAGCCATCGGGTAGCAACAAAGTCATCGGGTAGTTTTGAGAACACCACCGCGGGTGAGATCGGTTTCATCAGGTAGCAAAGTCATCGGTTTCACCAAGCCGACGCAAACAACCCCCCCCCCCCCCACCCCTCTCTCTCTCTTCTTTCTCTCTATCTCTCTCTTCTTTCTCTCTCTTATTTAATTTCTTTTTTGGTTTTTTGATGGAGTGGGTTGCAGTGGGTCGACAGTGGATGAATTGGGTAGTTTTGGGTAAACTAGTGAAAAGCTAATGTGGCGCTGATGTGGCAACCCAAACCATTGGGTAGTAGTGGGTCGACAGCGGATGGCCTAATTATTTATAACCAGTGTAACTGATTTAAAATTAACCACTTATAAAGTTGAGATGAAAGCATTCATGGTATGTTGCTTACGTTTTTGAAAACTTTAAATACAATAATCGTTTTGATTTAGAGTCGAAGGATCGTGTGAGAAGTTAAAGTTAACATAAGAAGTTGATCTGAATTGTTGATTTTCTTATGAATTGCGCTTTGAAAGAAAATTGATCTGGTGCATCTCAATGCAACTTATCACAGTACATGTCATTTTAATGTGAATCCACTAGTCATCCAGCGATTAATAACCACTTCTTATGTTTACCTCAACTTTTCACCCAAATCCAACCCTTAATCTAGAATATTACGTGATTTTATTACTACTTGCTTGTTTGTTTGTTTTTTTTTTCTTAAAAAAAGTTAGGAGTTGAGATATGTGTTTATTAATAGGTTGATTACTATTACTAGATAACTGAAAAAAGATATTTGAGAGTAATGAGTTTATTATCTTTTTATGTATTGATGCATTTAGGTTGTGTTTGGAACATGGAACATGATTGAATGGAATAACACAAAACTCATTGTCTCACGTTTATGGTGGCATAATAAACAAGAACCATTATTCCACGTTTGGCACGTCATAGTACATGGACAAGAAGTAGGACAACGTATGACAGAAAAGACTTTTTCTTGTTATATGACCTTAATATGATATTAAGGATGAGACAAAAACTAAAATATTACTATTATATCATCGTTTGATGAATAACCTTAATATGATCTTTGTTTCAATGCTCTTAACTGCTAATAGCAACGCGGTCAGGCGGGTCAGCCACCTCCATCCCTCTTCCACTACAACAACCTCTTTCCTCCTCCATCACCTCCACAACCACCTTCGACTGCCATCAGCCACATTCACCGCTTCTTCCACCACCTTCAATTTGTCCATCAACTACCACCTTCATCGCCACCACCGTCATTTGCCACCTCCAACTCCACCATAACCACCACTACTACCATAGCCCACCACTACCTTTAATAAATTGGCCACAACTACCTTTGCCACCATTGTACGTCACCACAACCACATATTTGCGTTCTACCGACATCTACCAACCGCACTGCCTCAACCTTATAACCACTGTTGGCTACCGACCGCCGCCTTTGTTATCATCGAGTTCTAATCATACCAAACTTAAAACTGGCACTTATCAGTCTAGTTTGTCTAGACAATCCAATATTGTTCGATTCAATCATCTTCGGTCATGTTTAAATATGAAATGGTTATCTTTGAGTGTTTATTGGACAACATGATAAGATTTTAATTCTTAATTGTTGGATCTATTGTGAATTTAGTAATTTCTGAATATTTCTTAAAATGCAAACTTGTCATAAATGGTAACTTACTTTTACATTTTTCCCAGTTTTGTAACCGGAACGTAACAGAACCATAAAAGTCTTAAAAACCAATATAAACCCATTCTAGTTCATTTACATGTTAATGTAAAAAAAATATATCCAAAATAACCAGAATTTATAAAAATATAATGAACTTCAATGGTAAATCTGTGATTTTGTTAAGCGAGTGTATCTTTATAATAGATCAAGCACCCATAAAATGCTTAGCTAAATTCCACTATTTTGATGGATCTTTAGAGTTTTCTAGTTGATTTTGAAATATTTTTTCGATTTTTTGATCGATGTTTTTGGTTGATGTTCATTTTATTTATTTTTTAAATTTTGCAGCACTGCTAAAAAAAAATTAGCAGGCACACATGTTATACGCCAAAGGCCAAAACAAAATTTACTCATTACACTTCAGATGAATAAGTAAGTACACAAGATTTAAGTCAGGCGTAAATAGATTCAACATTGTTCAAGTTTCTAAGTCTAATTACTATAATTAAAATTAGAAAAAGAATTCTTGATTTTTACTGGTTTTCCTTTGATTATGAGAATGATTTTAATTGTAACAAAAATATTATATGCATCTATAGAATATTGAACACGATATTTTATTTCTTGATGTTAGCAAATCGAGTTAAAGAATTTAACCAATTTTATATCTTATCCAAAATTTCCCAATTCTAAGAATAGGGATTTTTATATAAAAATAACAATTATGGTTCTAATTTTTTTCTAAAAAATAAAACAAATAAGGTTGTTTTTGTAAAATAGCAAACAACCATTGTGTCTTAAAAGGTAAAAAAAATGTAAAATATACATAATTTAAATCATTTTTTAGCTATTTATACAAATATCGATGATAATATTTGTTTTTCTGTAAACGATCGAATACAAATACACCGAAACTGTTACTATCTTGATCAAAATATTATGAATCCAATATCTTTGTTTTTTTGTTTTATATGGTTACTGAAACGTCAATCAAGAATGATCATGATCATCTTGTACAATTTATTTTGTTGTTTAGCAAAAATCTAAAGAGACACAAGTTGTGTGTTACATATCAACATATAAATAAATAATACATAAAGTAGAGTTAAGTTCGTTTAAAACCAAAACATTAGTAAAAACCGTAAAAACTCATGGTTTCATAGCTTAAATCAACGAAAACTCTTTGTGTAGTTGTTTAATATGATGTAAATGTTTTATATAATTCATTTTTTGGTGTTCATTTTTTGTAAAAATGATAAGTTTTCATAGGATTAAAGAAAATATTTGAAACGGTTTCATAAGAATAAAAAAAGTGTGAAACATTTTCAGTTTATATAAAAAAACACCGAAATATGAAACAATTTCATCAAAAATGAATTATATGAAACATTTGCATCATATTAACCACCCCACGAAGAAGTTTCGTTGATTTAAGCTAAAAAAAAACCATGAGTTTTTTCGGTTTTTACTAATATTTTGGTTTTTAAATGAACTTCCCTCACATAAAGTAATTAGATTGCTTTTGTTCCTTGCTTGTTGAGGGTGATGGCTTAGCCAAAGCTCTCCTTCTTGCCTTCTTTTCTTTGCCGCTAAAAAAATACACGTAGTTAGATTGCATTTTTTTTTAATTTTATATATTCAAACAAACCATTGTTTTGTTATAATAATATTTACAAAAATACTAAAATTATAAGAGGTTAAACAATTTCCAATAGTTACTTTCTATTGGAAACTCAAATGTCAAATACATAACTAAAATCTAGAATATTATAATGTGATACTTTTATATATTTACTTAATAAATATGATAACTATTTGTGAATATAACCTATTTAATCATTTAATGGTTAAAAAACACTATTATTTCCATCGAAGTGAACACAATGAAGGAGAAGGATCATGAAATGTTATTTTCAAAATGAAGACAAAAAAACTAGAAAAGAATGTGACAACACACGAAGCCATGACATAATTTTGTTTTTATGTATCTGGTTTTAAAAAAATATAAATTAAATAAAAACAATATTTATATATAAATATATATGTGTATATAATTATTTCTTTAAAACAAACAATTTAACTTTAAATATTTTGAAAATGTATATTGATTTCTGATATTTTTACAATTTATAAAAGCGATTTACAAAAATATAATTGTACATTTAAGTTGTTTTTTTTTAACAAGCAAAGGAGACAAGGGAGAGAGCTTCGGCAAGGCCATCACCCTCTCCCAAGAAACCCAAAAGATTTATTAAACACTAGCGAGAGGCTAGAAGAAGAAGTACAAACAGAGGAAAAGAAAACCAGAAGGTCCAAAAAGCCGACCCAAACTAAGTTTTAAACGGAAAGCTAAACCAATTGTCCCAATTAATAAGCCGCTTTTTAATTCTGCTGCCAATCCACAGCTTTGAAAGATTTTGGATAGAAGGAAAGGGGTCGATCAGTCTTCTACTAGAGATGTCATCCTCTTCAGCAAATAAAATGGAATTGCGCCACTTCCATAAATGCCAGACCGCTATCCTGCAAACCGCCAGTATAATGTTTCCCCGTTCACGGTTTTGACCCATTTGTTGGCACAAGAGCTTGAAAGTTTGAAATCAAATAGATTTAAGTTGTATACAAACAAAGTTTGAAATCAAATACATTTGTTTTTTCTTTCAAATAAAATGTGTATTTGATTTTGTTATCAAACAAAAATCATAATGTAGATAAAATGAATGAACGGTGTGGCCGTGTGGGATTGTGCGTTTGACGTTTGACGGCTAGCCCATGTCGTCGTTTTTGCTCTCTTTTAATGTGTGGGGGTTGGCTTGTGTTTCAAGTGTGTGGGGTGTATTGAACTTCAATTTTGTTTTCGACTTTTATTTTTTTTCCTGAGTTTGTTTGAATCTTAGAATCTGGGTGGGTTGCTAGTCTACTCGGTTTTATGTTTTATATAATCGTATATCTTTCAGACTTTCCTTTTGTTTTATGGTAATATTCTTAGTTGCGTTTAAATAAAATCAAATGAAACAATATAAATTTGAAAATAATGAAGGAAAATATTGTGTAAACGTATTTAAATTTTGTTTAAACTTACATTCAATAACGACAAAACCTACTTGAAATAAGAAATAAAATATAAAATATAATTGAATAGATATATCAATAAAATTTAATACATTACCCAAAACTCCAAATAAGCAAGGCCCAAACTTAAACTTGAAAAGTTTTGGGTTTTTCCTGGGCCTACTAAATAAAGGGACAACGTTAGCTGATCACCGATCCTCTAATCTTTTAACACATTTTTAAAACCGATGATTTTTACCTTAAATACATGTTTTTTAAAATTCAAAAAAAAAATAAAAAAATAGAGAAGAGTGATAAATAAGTTGTAAACGAACCAAAAGTTTTTTTTCTTGTGAAGAGTGTCCGAGCCAAAGCCTGACTAACGAATCCTCTTTGCGGACACTTTAGAGATAGAGAAGATTAAGTCCAAAGACATCTTTACCAAAATTCAGAGATGTGTTGCGCTGTGGTTGAAGTTTAGAAAACCTTCTGTGAATTTGAATTTAGATGGGTGGTGTCGGAATCCGCTTGATGAGATAGGGGTTGGGTGATTCGGGTGTTGTTTCCCCCCTTTTTTGGGCTGTTATTTTTCTGTTTGGTTTTTGTTGGGTCTCTCTCTCCGAGTCCCTTTTGTACTTTTCGCCATTTTTAATAAAGCTTTTTCTGGGTTGCTTGGAGCGGGTGATGGCCATGCCGAAGCTCGCTCCTTGGTTCCCTTTCTTGCCGTTCAAAAAAAAATATCCCTGACAATTTTGGGGGTTAAACATAGCCCCACTTAAATGTCCCCAGACATGCGCACGGGAAGGCTCGAACTCGGTTAGGGCGCTATGAACCCCCCGAGCTATAACCAATCCACCACAACATTGTTGACCACGAACCAAACGTTCATCAAACCGTTTTATAAGAATTTGTTTTTTTATTAAATGAACGAATATGAACACATTTTTTTGTTCGTTTAGTTAAAGGAACGAATATGAACAATGGTCTTGCTCGTTCGTTTATGTTAATATTAAATATTTTTGAATTTTATCATAATGTTAAATATCACAAATATATATGGAATTCTTAGTTTTATATTCCTCGATCACATTCTTAATTTTCATTTGAAACCCATATTAAAAATAGTAATCATGTATTAACTATGATGCATAATAAAATGCATTTTTTATAAATCATGTAATTATAATTATCTTGTTCATAATCTGAAAATAATCTCATTGTTCGGTATTTCTTTAACTTAATAATATTGCAAAATATGATATATATATATATATATATCGCTATTTTTCAACAGTGATGTATCCATATTTTTTTAATTTTGTATATTTTACACGTTATCGACTTTAGATTAATCTTTTGAGTTTGGTTTTAAATTTGAGATGATTCACGCTGCAACGTGCGCATGCAGGTATCTAATAATTAACATAAATCAAACAAAATTTCACGTCTGATAGCGATCGACATCATCTATTCGTCTTCCACTTTTCCTCCTACCATCGATAACATATTACCCGACCCATAACTAAATTTTTTTGGGCCTGTTGTATATTTTTACAACTGACTTATGTTGTCACATGTTGGACCCCATTATATTTTAATCTTAGATTCGCCACTGCGATCATTCCTTAAGGAAACCACAAAATTTGCAGCACAACCTTCAACAGTTGAGGAAATCACTATTTGGTGTAAAAGCAGCAAGATATGATATATATGTTCATATATAAACTTGTGTAATTCATATATACGTTCATATATAAATCTGTGTATTTCATTAACTATTTTTTAACTGATTCATATATGAATCATACATTCATACATGAATATGTGTAAATCATATACACGTTCATATATGAACATGTATAATTCACTACCTATTTTTTTAACTGCTTCATATATGAACTATACGTTCATACATGACCATGTGTGTAATTCTTGCATACGTTCATATATGAACATGTGCAATTCACTAGCTATTTTTTAATTGATTCATATATGAACTATACGTTCATACATGAACCTGTGTAATTCCTAAATATGTTCATATATGAACATGTGTGTAATTCACATATTAACTATTTTTAACTAATTCATATATGAACTATATGTTCATACACGGCCTTGTGTAATTTACGTGTTAACTATTTTTAACTAATTCATATATGAATTATATGTTCATGCATGAACCTGTGTAATTTACATGTTAACTATTTTTAACTGATTTATATATAAACTATACGCTCATATATGAACCTGTGTAATTCATATATGAATGATAAAATTCTTATATGAATGACAAAATTCATTTATGAACCATTTATCGACTATTTGTAAAATGTATGAAAATACCCTTCCGTGTGCTATAGCTTGTACGATAAATTATTCGATGCTTCGCGATTAAAACCGCTATTTTTTACTAGCTGGATGACTAAAATCGCCTCTCTATTCACTTTTTTTTTTTTTTTTTTTACCATTTCTCATTTTAACCTTTTCCTCCATGTCCCATTCCTAGACTTGAATCTCAAGTTATTTATTAATTATTTTGGATTTCTTAGAGCACAAAGCTTTTTTTAAATGAGAGTATAAGACATTGAACCCCTCAAATCCTACCTTTTAAACATGTGGCAATGGGGGTCAACAATGTTTGAGGAGGTAGGTGTGGCGATGAGGTGGAGGTAATGGTGGTGGCAATGCCTATGGTGGATATAGTGAAGGTAATGGTGGTGGCAATGCCTATGGTGGATATAGTGGAGGTAATGGTGGTGGCAATGCCTATGGTGGATATAGTGGTGGTTGACGATGGTTGTGGAGGTAGACATAGTTGTGGTTGGTGGACGATGGTGACTGTGGAGGACATAAATATGGTGGATATTGGTGGTGTTTGGCTAAGGACAATGGTGGTTGTAGCCATTGGTGGTGGTGGTTATTATAGAGGTGAGATGTCCCACGGTGTTAGCGGTAGTGGCAATGGGCGATGGTGGTAAGTGGTCGAAGGTGGTTGTGGAGGCGGTGAAGATGGCTAACAGTGGTAAAGGCGGCAATAGACAGTGATGGTTGGTTGTTAGTAGTCAAAGGTGGCTGTGGAAGAGGTTGTTATAGTGGAAGAGGAGATGGAGGCGACCGACCTTAAGCTATCGTTAGCTGCCTTTGGTGGTGGTGGCGGCTACTACTAGCGATGTTGATCATTAAAATAAACATCATATTAAGGTAATATATCAAATGAGGGTAGATTAGTAATATTTTAATTTCTATATCATTCTTGTCAAATCTTATTCCACCTATTTTGGTGGAACAAGAAAAGTTTTTTTTTGTCCTACATAGTCTCATTCTGTCTTGGTTCTTGTACTTGTCTTATACATGTCAAACGTGGAACAACTATGATTATCCATTTATCCTGTTCCATGTCACACCAAAGTGGAATAATGAATTTTATCCCATCATATCATGTCTCATGTATCAACCACATTTAATAATTACTTATTAGTTATCTAATTCAGATATATAACATAGAGTCGGAGAGCAAGAGAGACATGAAGGCAACAGACAAGCTATAAATCTCATTTATGAAAAATTAGGGAAGAAAATAAACAAAAAATATCATATAAAGTAAAAAAAAAGTCGTAAGTCGAAAGTGTCCCTAGCTTAACAGATTATTTTAACGAAGTTAGTTAGAACAAAAGAAGACAACGAACTAGAAATTATAACTACAAAATGCATAATTTTTGAAAATGAAAACAAAAATAGTTATAAACAACAAAATATAGGGACCAAAATCGTAGTTTACTCAATTGTTTAATAATGTGATAAACAAGGATTTGTAGAAGATTCCATCCCTGTGGTGGTGGAGTACTTGTCTCTCATTAAAATAATCCCAACAACAACAATATATTATCTGTAAAAAAAATATTCCGTGACTCTATTATTTTCCTTTTCCAATAATATATTAATCGTTCGAGTTTGAATTTGAAAATTTTCAAGTTATATTTGATTTTAAACATAATAAAAGCTTAATTTAATGACAAGAGTTTGTATATCACTATGTTGGATTCAACTTATTCAATAAATTTTAAGGCGGTGGAAATCATAGAATATAAATTTGAGTTAAACAATATTCATTTTAAACACAAATTAACATATTAAGCACGAATTGATAAAAATCAATTTTGAGTTTGTGTCCATGAACAAGATTATAAATTATAAATTTTAGGTTACGAATCAAAATTATGTAACTTAAAATTGTTAAATAAATCATGCTAAATTGAACAATGAAAAATTTATACGTTGTTTGGTTAACATTAAATATATTATCAATCGATAAAATTGTTGTTTTCAAATGATATGAAAAAATATTTAATACTTGTTATATATGTTTGGTAACAAATATACAAAAAAGAATTAGTTAAAAAATATTTCTAACTTAAAAAACAATTTCTTACCAGAGATGGAAGATATATGAAAAAAAGAACTAGTAAAAAAAATTCATTCCCCCAATTTGGTCAGGAATGAAAATTATGAATATCAAAAATGATTTCATTATATAATATCAAACTAAACAACAATTTTCATTGTCATTCTCATTTCTTACCCCATACCCCAACCAAACCCCTCTCCCCTCCTCAATTCATTAAAAAAACGTATGAATGTATGTAACATGTATGTGTTCATGTCAGGGTCTTTTGGAAACAAACTATTTGTCGTGTGGGATATGTAAAATGTGTGCATAATACTGTGTTATCCATGGGATGGCAATTCAGAAAACATCATAATTGTAACTAACATGTACTTGATGAACCGATTTTCAAGTTTCATTTCGGTCTTCCACAGACTCTTATCATATACCAATTCTTGAAAATGCCTAAAGTGTATGATACTTATCAAGGATTTATCAATTTTATTTTATAAGAAATAAAATGAGTACCGTATCACATCATTTTTATTTCTTTATAAGTATTTGTGGTGCTTGACGTTATAATGATGATAACTAGGGTTGCAAACAACACCAAATTGTGTTAGAAATTGGTTTGGGGTGCGCTAGAAATCACAACAAGAACTTGGATAAAAATGAAGATGTGGAGATACTTTCCTAAAAATATTTTGTCACTGTCTTGATTACAATGACTTGTTGAGGAAATCTCAAATTATAATTTATGATTTTGACAAAATTGGAAGCTATAAACTTAGAAGAAAACTTTATTGTTCGTACATTATAATGATTGTCCTATTAAAGGTACTAGATAGCATTTATGAGCAACGATTGGATGGTTATAAGAGGTCTAAAAATCATTCAATATGGTAGTTATGAACATGTATGGTGAATATGAGTTGGGTTGAAAGGGTTAAAGATATTTGAGCAATTCAACACAAATAAAAATGCAATCCAAGCAATGTTTTAGAATTTTGGTCCTGAATATATTGTACCTTCGACCCTTATACACATAATTTTACAATTTATTTTAAAGAATTCCGTTACTAGGGATTTCTTTTTAGTGAGTTCCAAATTTTAGCCGGAAAAGAGTGAACAACTATTTGGAGAGTACATTTTAGGAAGATGGTGACTATTTTGAACGTTTTGAGTAGAGAATGTTAGAATGTGTTAACATTATTTTTAAAAGGCTAAAAAAGTTACATCTCTAAAACATCTTTTTTTTGGAAGGCATAATGGGATTCGAACAACGAACCACAACACACACGCCTCCCCGATGGTATCGGGCATCTAAGGCACCCACTAATCCGTCGCTGTCCCAGCCCAGCTTACGTTGGACCTTTACCCAAGGACTAGGTACTCCTCATGTCCTCAAACTGACTCCCCTAGATTCGAACCCGGGTAGATTGGATACCATCCACAACCCCTCCTCAAGATGTTACGTTCTTAAGAAGACCAACTGAGCTGGACTGATTTGTAATATCTCTAACATTAAACATAATAAAAAACATAGATCAAAAATGGTTTAATAAAAATGACATTGGTGGGTAGAATTTAGAAAGAAAAACATTTGAGACAGTTTTTAAAAAAGTCAAGTAAAAGTTTATTGTTGTTTGAAACGGCGTTTAAGTAAAAATAGACAGTTGTTGTCTGATTCATTCAGCCAGGGAGGGTAGAGTTTCCTTTGTTGCTTTTTGAGCTTCCATTGCCATTAGTGATAAGCACGCCTGTCATTCATCATTCTCCCCAACTCCCCCCTTTCTCTTTCCTATTCCTATCCTATCCTCCATAACCTTCTACTCATCTCCTTCTCTCAATTGGATCTAAACAATCCGCTTTTTTCGATTATCGAATTCCATCTCTTCTTTTGCTACACCAAGGTAGGTTTAGATTTGTTTACTTTTAAGTTGTTCAATGTTGTATGTTGAAAGATATTTGCTAAATTGTTGATTTGTTGCTTAATTGATTTGTTGTTTGATTGTTGATTGTATCTGTGAACTGATCTGGAGGATTCGAATGGTTTGATTTGATTGATTGATGTTTGTAATGGATTTTAGTTTGTTTTGCTTTGGTAGGGAGTTTTGAAGTTTGTTCTTGGTTTATTTGAATTTTAGATGTGCGTTTCGAAAATGTTTTGGTGTGTAATTTGGGGAAATGTTGGTGGTGGTTAATATAATGGTTTGAGAGTTGAAGTTAATGATTAATGGTGGTGATGGATTGTTATTATTGTTGGGATGCTAAAGCGTTGAAGTTTGTGGAAGTTACGTGTAGGGTGTAGAGCTGATATATATATATATGTATTTTATGGAATATTTTGGATTTTGCATTTGTTTTCGAGCCTATGCACATTCTGCTTGTGAATCTGAAGAAAATTGACTCTGTGTTTATTAAATACATGTATCCCAAGGTGTTTTAAAGTCTGCTGTAGTTTGGTGGCCCTTGCTCACTGCCTAGTAGGCAGTAGCTGAACTCCCATTGCACCATGGTTTTAAATTACAATAAATGCGTTTCATAAACAGCTATGGATTTAGAGAGGTTATGTAGATTTACTGAGCAGGTGCTTAAAATTTGTAGTGTTCTTGCGCCCTTGACGGGTGCAATAAACGAATTGGGATTAGAACTCTGAGATGCTTCCTTGTCTGCTGGATAGCTTTATGGTGGTAAATGTGATTTGTTGAAACCAGGATAAACAGGGGTTATCGTTAAGGTTTATTTCATAAATCCATCCTGTGGATATGGAGTTATCTTTTTGGATTTGCCATTGTGCTCGAATGACAATAACTTGACCAAGTGTAAGTGCTATGTTATACCGAAAGAATATATCATGATGCATAAAAGCATCAAACATATGAAGATGAAGGCATCTTTGAGAAAAGAAATGGGTCCTTGATTCTCACAGCTGAACTTTTTTCGTGAACTTTACTATAATAGATTTTGCGGATTATCATAATACATCTTATTGCAGGAACTACTTGTGGTTTGTTATACATACTTTGATAATCTAATATAGTCACTAGAAACGTATATGTTCAAGAGGAGTCTCATTTATCGTAGAAAAGAAAATCACCAGAGAACATGTGCAGATGCATAAATTGTGCAAGTAGACTGTGCTGTTAGGTAGTACCTCATTAGGTGAAGGTGCAACCGTGCAACCTCAAATATCATGACCAAAAAAGGGCGCACCATTCTGAATCCTATATGGTATAGCGTAACTGGATATGCGTCATGGCTTCACTGATTTTGACCACTAGGCAGTAGTTCAAAGTTATAGTAAATTCATATTTGAGTCAAGAACAATTTGATCTTGTGTATTACGTGAATTCACCATCTAGCAGTTGATCACTGGCTTTGCTGTAGTGACATTCAATGGGTTCACTTAAATCAAAATGACTGATTGGACCTCTTTAGATCTTGCATTTGTTATTTTTCTTTCTTTCCTGAAGGTGTTTTCTTTGACTTTTTAAGTTATATTATACTCCCCCGTTTTTTGGTTATGAAAGCGTAAGGAACATTAAACTCATGTGTATCTCCCTTTCTAAATGCCTGCAAATCAATGCTTTTGCACTTCTGATTACCTTGTCTATCTCTAAACCTTACTTACTTTTTAATACACATTTCAGGGGCTTCTTGGTACTCCATATCAGTATTCAGCTGTGGTTTTAGAAAGCCACGTACTAAAGTAAAAGAGAACACTATGTCTGTTTCAATGAGAGATTTGGATCCAGCCTTTCAAGTAGCTGGACAAAAAGCGTATCCTTTGTCTTCTAATAAACCATATTATGATTTTTTCTAATAAATGTATTTATTTCATATCATTGTATCTTTTATTCTATATTTCATTTATGTAAATGATGGGAGCTACATAAAAATAAATTGATTGAGAAAGGGGTACACACATATCTTAAAAAACTATATCAACTATAACTTCGGTCATATAATAGGTATACTATATGTTCCGTGATGTAATTTTTTTATGCATTATCAATTCTTCTCCCTTTTTGCTTTCCTAAACAATATATAGAGGAATTGAGGTGTGGCGCATTGAGAACTTCAAGCCAGTGGTTGTTCCACAGTCTTCTTATGGAAAATTCTTTACAGGAGACTCCTATGTTATTTTGAAGGTATGCTCTCTAATCTTAATAGAGTTGCATATTTGTCTTTTACTTTTTATTGTGAAAAAGATTATACTTTTTCATAATTGAGCTTATGATGTTAGTTATCTAATCTTGATATTTTGTTTCTCACCTATGGGGTCGTACTATATGCTTTTTTAGTAGATATTAATTCTATTCTGAAGTGCCCATACTTAAAAATTACATATCTTACATCAAGAGCCTACTATTGTTAGTAAAGTTGTTAGAATGGAGTAAATCATTAACATAGTTATTCAATCGGCCTTCTTGAGTGGGATCGAACATTTGGCATCTAGAATAATATCGTCTTTAAACATTCCCATGATTTATGTGATAACTCTAAATGCTAACTAACCTCTTTACTACGCTGAAAAGTTGCGGCTTGTTAAGAGGGAGTGCACTAACTTGTAGATTCTAAACAAATAAGTCTTTCCTGCTGGTTCATACTTTTAAAGCACCAAGATTCATGAGAAATATGTAATGTTGTAGCATTTATAGTACCTTTGCACTATTGAAGTATTTTAGCGTCACGTATTTGATATATGTACATCATATCATAGGGAAAAACACAAGTTATCAGTTATGTTACACTGACTTGCCATCTTAAGGGGGTTGTATTTTGTCTTAAAGTTTTGAGTAAATGGCAAAAATCGTCCCTGAGGTTTGGTGAAACTCTGACTATCGTCATCAACAATTGAAAATTACAATAAAACTCGTCAAGGTTTCATTTTCATTGTGCTTTGGTCCATGGTTGTTAGGGTCGTTGGCTGTTACCGTTAGGTTAGGGGCATTTTGGTCTTTTTACCTTTTCCTATTAAAAGAATAGTGTACAAGTTTTTAGAGCTATGTACAAGTTATTAAAACATAGCAAAGAAGAATCTTAAAACGTAACAGAAAACTACCCCCTCCCAAACACCCACACAGACACACACTGTTCGCTCCTCTTCCTCCCCACGCCTACCAGTGACCGGCCTCCCCCCATCGCTGATGACTGCAGTCTTGAGGCCGGTCACTCCACCCATCTCAAAAACTCAACCCATCTCGCTTCCTCTTCGCTTTGTGCGGACAGCCTCAAGTAACAAACTTAAGTAAAGAGTGGTGGCTTCAAATGGGGAATGGATCAGTGGTGTTGTGGTTGTAGCTGGCTGAGATAAAAACAAAGTAAAGACCAAAGAGTAGGAAGGGGGATTACGGGGAAGAAGGAGAAGAGGAGGTGGAGCAGAGGGGAGAAGGAACACGGCGGTCAAGGTGCTGGAGATAGATGCCAGATGTGATGGCCCGTTGTGGTCACATGGACAAAGGGAGGCGGATGGGTTAGGAAGGAGAAGGTGTTGCGACGGCCAAGGCCGAAGGCTGGAGTGAAGGTGGTGACTGGGGTGGTTCATGGTCTTGAGGAGCAGTGAACGACGGTGAAGAGAGTGGTTGTGGTCAAAGTGGTGGTTGAGGAAGAAGAAGAGGAGATGGTTGTTCTCTTGGTGGTGCAATGAGAAGAGGATTACCGGCAACTGGGGGGTATTTGCAGCACCGGATATTGGGAAGGGTGAAGATGTTCCGCGGAGAAGGGGGGGGGGGTTTGGGATGGTCAAGGGTTAATGGGTTAGGTATTTTTTGAATGCTTTACCGAGTTGCATTTTTTCTTTAAATAAAAAAAAGGCAAGAAGACCAAAACATCCCCTATTTAACTGCAGCTGGCGAGCTGCTAACGGCCCTAACAGCCATGAAGCAATAGCACAATGAAAGTGAAAGCTTAATGACGTTTTTTGTAATTTCCAATTGTTGATGCAGTTTTTGTAATTTACTTCAATTTTTTTGAGGTACATAAGTTTTGCAAATGAGACGAATAACCATCCAAGTGTTAGCCTAGTGGTAAAGCTTGGGCACTACATAGTGGTGAACCCGAGTTCGAGCCCTGGGGGACGCATTCTGGAGGTACGGGGGTTTCGACCCCGGGCTGCATGCTTTAGCAGTCGGGCTTCGGCCCAAAATTGCCGAGGATTAGTCTGGGCCCAATGTGGTCTGGGATACCTCTTCAAAAAAAAAAACTTTCCGGAGGTTGCCATTTTTTATGCAGTAAAGATATTGCAACTAACAATTTATGGCACTTCTCTTTTCTTCTGAAAAGGTTCCCTTTGTGATCATCAACTTTTTCCATTTATTGAACTGTTACTCAAAAGATGCCCTTATGATTTTTCACACAAAATAGATCAATACTTGTCTTCATTTAAACATTTTTAGGTCACTGCTTTTCATATATCCACCGATGAAATAAAATTTATGTATCAAGTGTCAACAACACTATATTAGTACCCCAATCTATAAAAATGACAAGAATTGGCTAAATAAAATATAAGCTTTTCACAAGTGTGTGACTATTAGTCAAATGCCATGGCCAATACACTTCTAAAATGTCAAAATGTGGACAAATCTTGTGGACCAAAATTAATACCGTTAGTCATTCCTAATCTAGACAATTGAGCGATTCACAATTAGTTGGACATCCCAAGATGGCATTTGTTGCAATTTTCGTGAAGCTATATGTTGGTGTGCTTGAATCCTTGAACAAGAACGTACAAAGAAGCAGAAAACATAAAACAAAAACAAATAAAAACATCAGAGGAGAGAATATAAATGAGAAGTGGTAATAAAATAGCCTTATCTACTCCATCTCACCAAATTTTAAACATAGTAAAGAGAATGTGGTAGCCTGACATGTAAATCACATGATTACTTTTCTGGTAACATGAGTGTAGATGAACATCCCAACAGGGAGGTTGTATTTTATTGTAGGCTGGAAAGACTTACTTCAATTAGGGCAGTTCTGCCAATTTTTATGACTGTTTATGCTTATTCATCTTGCTGAGGCCCAGACGGGCTTGACCAAGCTGTCAGGACTCGAGACTTCTTTTGGGACAACATAAAGGTCCTGAGTTTAATACAGCCGGTCAAGTGGTGAGGGGCAAAAGGTTCACCTACTAGGGTGTGGTTCATTAGGTCTTCTGAAAACTTTCTGTTGAAATGTGTGGTACCTCTTGCATGGCTCAGTAAATTTTGTCTTTGAATAAGGTCCTTTTTGTTGAAGCATGACGTTGTTATTTAAAGAATGCATTTTACATTCCTTTTGCAGACTATTGCTTTGAAAAGTGGTGCCTTACGTCATGACATCCATTATTGGCTAGGTAAAGATACAAGCCAGGTGAGTTTTCACTTGTGAGATGAAGTTATATAACCTGTCACTATCTAACTCACATCTTCTTTTCCAAAATGTAATTCTAATCCTTGATCCAATTGGATCTGGTGATATGTTGAACCATTCACTAGAGTACTTCTACCCCTTCAATTCCACATGCCAATTTTTTGATTACAGGATGAAGCTGGAGCAGCAGCCCTGAAGACGGTTGAGCTTGATGCAGCTCTTGGAGGACGTGCTGTTCAGTATCGTGAAGTACAAGGACATGAAACAGAGAGGTTTCTTTCTTACTTTAAACCATGCATTATACCTCAAGAAGGTGGAATTGCATCTGGTTTCAAGCATGCTGAACCTGAGGAGCACAAGATCCGCATGTTTACTTGCCAAGGGAAGCATGTGGTTCATGTAAAAGAGGCAAGTTTATGCTCTCAATGCTCCATCATTACAGATTGCCAGTATGGATTTCATGTATCTCAATTTTACTTTTTTTTGAGGCAGGTTCCTTTTGCTCGCTCTTCACTCAATCATGATGACATTTTTATCTTGGATACTGCGAATAAGATATTCCAGTTTAATGGTTCCAATTCATGTATTCAAGAAAGGGCTAAAGCACTAGAAGTTGTTCAGCATATCAAAGATACTTATCATGATGGGAAGTGTGACATAGCTACTGTTGGTAAGTGGATATTATATTACTACTTCAAATCTTCATGGTCTTTATGTTGAAGTCTTATTTCTGGTTTTCCTGGATAGAGGATGGAAAATTGATGTCTGATGCTGAAACTGGAGAGTTCTGGGGTTTCTTTGGTGGCTTTGCTCCACTTCCAAGGAAAACAGCCACCGATGACACCAAAAATGTTGATGCTGTTACCACTCAGCTCTTTTGGTAATATGCTCTCACCATTTCAAATCTGCCTTTGCATACTGGTTATACATGCATGTATTATACTGAGCTAGACGGGAAGAGTAAGATGCCAAGTTTAATGGTTGCCGAAGGTTGGGAGAAGACAAAATCCGTTATGAATCTAATAAATAATTAGGACTCCGTTCACTTTATTGCTTCCTACACTTTCTGCAACATGAAAATGATAGTTGCTGCTGTTCTGTCCATGAAAAGTTCTCTTGCATGCATGCATTTTCAATATTTCCCAAAAACTCTTTATGGACTTCACTTCCACCACATATTTACAGGGAGACGTTTCATTTTCTTACTGACTGTTTGGTCCGAATTCAACAAGAATGAAGTAGATTTGAGCCTCATAATGTCATCCTCATATTAGATTTAGGTTTAGCAATACAGTACATTGAGGATGAACTCTCTCTCTCTCTTCTCTCTCTCTCTCTCTCACACACACCACACACACACCACACACACTACAAGCTTTCTCACTCTAGCAGTCGACTCTCATAATGACAAACCAAGCCCACGACACTTTTATATAGTAGGTGTCATTACATGTAAAGACCCAAAGCCCAAAGGCCCAAAATACAATACAATGAATATAACAATTTAGTACAGTTATACAAAACTGACTTTATAAAACTTTCCATAACTTGGGGATATCTAGACCCAACACTAATATAAAATATTTCATGTGGACTTCAGTTTTATTTGGGGTAATGAACAAATGAAATTGAGTTGAATCTGTATTAGAAGGACATGATCACTTCAGCTATATCGTAAGTGTCCAATTGACAGAATGAACGGACTTATCTACCTCAATGAAGAGGGACAAAGGCTGATAAATTGGAATGTATACATCTGGATATTTTTTTGTTTAATATGATTAAACTCTCTTGTGGGTTCTATGATTGATTCATTTAAACTTTTGGTTTGATCTATTTGCTATCGAACCCTGTGGGAAGCAAAACCTGTCCCTGTGAATGGTAGTCCCTATATATTAGCCCAGATGCAAATTAGGATACCCATTACTTTCTTTCTCCCACAATTTTTTAAGGTTCAATAAATCTCATAGCATCTTTGTTTTGTTTCACTGGATTTAGTGAAGAATGGCACTAATACCACCAGGAGGGCATGTTTTTTTGTAGTTTGAGCATAGAAGTTAGTGGTGATAATGCTATAGGAGTTCTTGTTTCTTTTGTGAATATCCTGATCCAGTTTAGGAAGCATCTGAAGAGGGTGTTATTCATGGCCTCCAGGAAGGCCCTAGTCAAGTGGCCTCTTGAATAAGTTCTCGTATTCTACTTTCCCTATAATGAACCGATCAACCACTAGTTAGCTGTTTAAATTGTAATATCCAAAGGATTTTTATCAGATGATGAAGTTCAATGGAATATATAGCGGTTTTTTGACAACTTTTTTGTTGCATTCAAGTGTCGAGAAAGGGCAGGTTAACCTTGTTGCTGCTGATTCTTTGAAAAAGGAGTTGCTAGATACGGGTAAATGCTATCTTCTAGATTGTGGAGTGGAAATTTATGTATGGATGGGGAGAAGTACTTCTCTTGATGAAAGAAAAGCTGCAAGTGGAGCTGCAGAAGTATAATTTCAGGCTTTCATTCTTCTTGTGCTTCTTACACTGATATGGATCATCTTCACTTATTGTTATTGACCTCAATTTGTAGGAATATCTACGTAGCCAGGATAGGCTAAAATCTCATATAATCCGCGTTATTGAGAATTTTGAGACGGTGTCTTTTCGATCAAAATTTGAGGCCTGGCCTCAATCAACTGAGGTGGCAGTCTCTGAGGATGGTAGAGGCAAGGTGGCCGGTTAGTAATTATATGCTACACTTATGCTCGGCGTAATATTTATAAAGTTCAATTTGATGGAATATTTTGTATGAGTGTAACACTGATTTTGCCTGACAAGTTTTTAAGTGATTAACACTGTCCCTTATTGGTTTATCTTTTAGCACTTCTAAAGCGCCAAGGGGTCAACGTGAGGGGTCTTCTTAAAGCTGCTCCTGCAAAGGAGGAACCTCAACCGCATATTGATTGCACTGGGCATTTGCAGGTAGTGGAAAAAACACATATTTTATATGCTGTACCTGGTGTCTTATTTACTAACTGCAAATTTACTTGCCCTAGTCATAGTAAGTAACATATAGGAGGACATATAATTTGCGGGGTCTGTAAGGTTTATGAGCGGGGTTAGTTATTTGGTTTTCTTTATCCAACTAGAAAGAAAGAAGATATAATTTTATATCTTAATAAGCTTCCAGCTTATCTGCTACTTTATGGCTATGAAATGTGATAAGGCATGAAGGAAATGTGATGGGACATTTCATCTTCCATATTTGAATAGGAGCTCCAGAAACATAATAACTTTGAGATTTTTTAGGACCTTATTCTACTTTGATGTTATGAAGTTGGCAAATGTGCTGTTAGAGCACATATCTATATTCCAAGTAGTTTATCATGCAAATCTTTATGGGCCACATTTCCACTTTGTCATATCCCAGTGATTTAGTGAATGTATAGCCTTATTCTTGTTTTTTATCCCAGAAAAGGAGAAGAATATACATAATGAACCTAAAGTTGGTTTTCCACCATTTTCTATTGATGCATTCACCAACATGGTTGCACAGGTTTGGCGTGTAAATGGCCAAGAGAAGACGCTACTTCCAGTCCCTGATCAGTCAAAGTTTTATAGTGGAGAATGCTATATCTTCCAGTATACATGTCCTGGAGAAGAAGATCAAGAGGAATGCCTTGTGGGGACATGGTTCGGAAAGCAAAGTGTTGAGGTATTTTTTTAGAATCAAATTTCTGATTTACGCTGAAGTCACTTTATCTAACACCATCGGAACTCGAACATCATTTATTGTCGATGTATACAAAAAGTATCAGCTAGAATGCAAACAGTTGACACAACACAAGGACCTCTATCTAAATTTGCATATAATTAAGAACTTTGCTTGAACTGTTACTAGATGATGCAGATGGAAAGGTTGGTTCAGATTGGATTGATAAGGGTAGATGATCAAATAGGAATGTTTATATGGGAAGATTTTTTAGACAGGTCAAGGAGGTATTGTGTCAATTAGGCAGATTTTGGGCGTGTCAATCTGTTAACCTTTTATCTTCCCATTTTTTTATTTATTTCCACAGGTTCATCTGTCAAGATTTGATCATAGGTGAACCTTTGAAGTTTGTAGTCTTGCATAAAACAAAATTAGTTGTTGGAGCCAAAATAATTCCTGACGGCTAACGTGTTCCGACAGAAACCAAAAGTTGAAATATATTACAATAGCCTAATAATTTTGCACATTGTAGTAGTTCCAATAAATTGCAAAATTGTTGTTCTGTGTAGTTAGGTTGGATCAATATCTGACTTATGCATCCCTGATCATATTTCTTTCTTTCCAAAAGGCAAGGAGGTAAATGATAAATACACACACACACACACACACACACACACACACACACACACTAAAGACATCAATTGAAGAAAGTGACATGAATTCTGGATAGTTATGAGTTGGGTACATACAATGAACAAACATTAGTTCTCTGTAAGATAGTAGCTAAGCTTTGCAAATAAAAGCCTGATACTCGTTGGTGTGACTATTATCTACAGAACCATACACCATACACCATGAGCCATATAGTTAATATACACGGATCAGTTAGAACAATCTGGTAATGACTGAAGGGTTGTAGGTAAATGTTTTCTTGCATCTTTGAGAAACTTGTGCATATATATAATGTTTAACCAAATATGTCTTGCAGGAAGACCGAAATTCAGCTACCTCACAAGCAAACAAGATGGTTGAGTCACTCAAGTTTTTGACTTCTCAGGTTGATTGCTTCACCTGATCATCAATTTAGTGTCATATGTCTGTTATTAATCTTGCCATCATGTATTTTTACTGATACTTTGGTTTCATGGATTTTTAGTTGCAAATTTATGAAGGAAGCGAACCTATCCTTTTCTTTGCAATCTTTCAGAGCTTTCTGGTTCTTAAGGTGTGCTTCAACTTAGATGCTGTATAAACATCAAACATTAGAAATTAATCTTTGTTCTACATAACAGTTTATGTTAATGTCTATTGACTTGAATCATCAATTTATGGAATTCTCAGGGGGGTTTAAGTGATGGATACAAGAATTTCATATCAGGGAAGGAACTTCCTGATGAAACTTATAAAGAAGATGGGGTTGCACTATTCCGAGTTCAGGGATCTGGACCTGAAAACATGCAAGCCATCCAAGTTGAACCTGTAAGTTTATCATCAGTGGGAACAAGTCTTTTTTATTTTCAGGTGTAAATTCAGGGAATCTTCATTCTTTTAGGATTTTGATGACCGGTGCATTCAAAATAATCAATGGGTGAAGAGGGTCTTTTTACTTATCATAAAGATCAAAGAAATTTTGCACCATAGCTTGCATTTGTAATTGTGAAAGGCCGTACTCTCTCTGCCGTAACTAAATGTGTCTTAACTTTTGGTGTTTTGACTTTGCCTCAGTTTAGGTGAACTTTTGTTTTTTAATTGATCTTTTATGCCAAAAGCAACTGTTGATTTTTTTGGGGTTATATGAGAATGTTATATAGGAACTTAACTACAACTTTGTTTTGTTCTCATAATCACCAATTTTGGGATATGGAATGAGTATTGTTGAAATCGAATTTCATATGTAAAAGGTAGCTGTTTGGAGAGCTTTTACCAGTTACCTGAACACAATTTGTAGATGTTCGTTGACTAAATTAATTTTAGTTTTTACAAATTATGTACTAGATTGTGACAATTTATATATTGTTAGCCTGAAATTAGTTGTAGACGTATATTTATCTTATTTACATCTAACTAGAATAAATAGAGGGTTGGGGAATGTGTTGGGCCTGGTTCTTTTCATATCATAGAGAGTTTGAGTGGGTGAGCATCAAGAAAGTTAGTCTACCTCTTGTAAGTAGACTGTTATCTTGGATAGTTATCCCATCTTTAAAATATTGGCCGCTTACTTGTTCATTAACTTTGTTTATTGTTAGTTTGTTCGATCTACTGTTCAATATCAATATATTTTTTAAAAGCTGGTGGTGTAGCAGCTGAAGTGATTATGAAAAATGTTAAAGGCTATAAGGTTAAGAGAGCCTTCCTGAAGTAGCTGGCTCCACAAATTTAAAAACTGAGTGGCAACTCTTGTGGACTAACTAAACGCCGAATTTGTTTGAGGTACCTTTTGAGGAGTGTATGTAGAGATGAAGAATATAGGCTGATGTGGAACATTGTTCAGTGCGTGGCTCTGCAAAACCTAATTACTCTATGATTATGCTGGTAATAACTAGGGTACAAAACTGGACAATGTTCCGAATGTAGTGATTAGTGAAACCCATATAAAAACCCTGGAGAGGAACACATAAAAACTATATATGAGTCTTGTAGCATTAACAACCTCGTCGTTGAAGTCACTCTTGAGAGAGACATTTTCTATGCATTCAGAGGATTAAGAGCAAAAATCATGAGCAACTGCAAGAGTGAAAGGGACTAACAGAAGGAAGCTCAACTAGGTTTTTTTCATCAACATAGTCAATATTGTAGTCTGTGAGCATAAATCTGTTATTGCCTGGCAATTCAGAGATATATTTTAGGGTGTAAAAGCAATCAAGGAAAAGGACTTGAGGTGGGGAAGTGGGGCGTTAATGTATTTAACATTATTCAACAGTACAAGTGATCTGAAGCTTAAGTCAGATTTCAACTTAGAGTAGGGCGGTAGTGGTGATAATCAGTTAAAACTATCTACATTGAAGTTACTTTTTCGATCCTGATCTTTTTTTAAACCTGTTATTTGATAAAGAAGCTTACTTTTCATCACCTGCAATATCTCATTAAGTTTCTAATTGGTGCAGGTGGCTTCATCGTTGAACTCCTCCTACTGTTACATACTACACCGTGATTCTTCTGTCTTTTCATGGATCGGAAATCTTACAACTCCCGAGGTCCAGGAACTTGTTGAGAGGCTACTGGATGTGATAAAGGTTAGAAATCTTTTCCAACGGACTTCCTATTTCATTGCATACTTGAGCTCTGCAGATTTGGACAGTCTATATACCTGAGACTTGTTTTTCTTTTGGACACAAGATATGGTCATCATTTGAATTATTTCTTTTATTTTTCATTTTGAAAACCCATGGATAATAAATACTCAGGGGTTAGCAAGCTTGAGAATAGGTCCATGGATATGTAGATCAAGTTTACATAGAAAAGATATCAATACAGTTAGCACCTTATGAAATTAAAGGTGTGATGCAGACACAGAAATGTATCTAATAAAGTAATATGGCATATTATGTATACATACACACACATATTGTAGTAGTTAGACTGCACTCCATTTTGTTTGTAAGATAGTAGCTAAGCTTTGTAAGTAAAATCTATTTTATCTAATATATAGATAGCGCGTGAGCATAGCCAGTTAGCAACAATCATACAATTCATTGCATGTTGATGTATGATATATATGTAGATTCTTGTCATGCCTCTTTTATTTTCTTGTTGGGTTGATGAATGCCTATATGAACCTCTTTGTTCCTGCAGTAAAATAAATGTTTGATATATATTTTAGTGTATTAGTATGGTCAGATTTTCTTATGATTTACTTGTGATGCACGATACTTGCAGCCAAATATGCAGTCCAAATTACAAAAGGAGGGTTCGGAGTCTGAGCAGTTCTGGGAAATTCTAGGTGGAAAATGTGAATACCCTAGTCAAAAGATTGCAAGAGATGCTGAAAGTGACCCTCATTTGTTCTCATGCACATTTTCAAAAGGTTGAAGCAACTACCACTTGATAACACCGTGTTATACTCCTCATCTGGATTCTTTTGTTTCTAGAAATATACTGATTAATTTTTTTCTCTTTCATCGCTTGTTGCCGTCACTTGTGCCGCTTCAGGAGATCTGAAGGTGTGTACTTTTCCCTTTCTAGTGCACAATGGAACCTCGTGCAGTGTGCTCTTTTCAACCTATGAAATTCTCTTTTTTACCTTTTTGATTAGATTTAAGTCCTCCAAGCTTACATGCTTTTGGTCATCGTTGTGAACGTGTAAATATTTTTGCACTTCAACTAAATCGTAGTGTAAACCTATATGTGCTAAATGGGTACTTGAGTATTCTTTTTTCTAGCTTATTGTTTAAAAGACAGTGGTTGTTAATGCAGGTCACAGAGATATACAACTTCAATCAGGATGATTTGATGACGGAAGACATATTTATCCTTGATTGTCACTCAAGCATCTTTGTTTGGGTAGGGCAGCAGGTTGATCAGAAAATTAAGACAGAAGCATTAGTTATTGGGCAGGTATGATTCAACCACCACCTTTACATTCATTATTTTGTTTTTCAGCTAAAAGTTGCCGACATAATACTCTTTATTGTTTGTTAAAAATAAAATCATTTCAGTCTGTAACCCTCTTAAAATTAGAGTATTTATAGTTTCCTCATTTGGGGTTTCAATTTAACAGAAATTCCTGGAACGTGACTTTCTTCTCGAGAAATTATCTCTTGAAACTCCAGTATATATCATAAACGAAGGAAGCGAGCCACAGTTCTTCACACGTTTCTTCACATGGGATTCATCCAAATCTGCAGTAAGTGGTCAGCTTGCAATTGTAAGTTAAATGTGGTCTGCTAATGATATGGTCTTTACGAGTTCAATTTGTTACTATGGCTGCAGATGCATGGAAACTCATTCCAAAGGAAGCTATCTATACTGAAAAACGGAGGTCGTCCAACCTTGAATAATGTAAGTCAAGTTTCAAGTATTCTGACACTTCCACCGACCTGTTCTCATACAACGGTCTATGTTTAAACTTTTTATGTCAGATATATTTGTATTTCTGTGCTTAAAATGAGAATTGTATAAAGTTGTGTATAATGGGAAGTCGAAGGAATAGTTTATATATAATAAGATATTTGTTATATTATTAGAAACCGAAAAGGCGAACACCGGTATCACATGGAGGAAGGTCCGTAGCGGCCGAAAAAACCGCAGCGTTCAAGAAGTGTGTCTTTTAGCCCTGACCGAGTCCGTGTGAGAGGTAGATCTCCAGCCTTCAACGCTCTTGCTTCCACATTTGAGAATGCAAATGCAAGGAACCTGTCAACTCCACCTCCTCTCGTAAGGAAACCTTATCCAAAATCCGGTTCCGCTGATTCTGCTAATGCTGCTTCTCGGTCCAACGCTTTAGCATCACTAACCGCCACTTTCGAACAACCTCCACGAGAACCTCTCATGCCTCGTTCTGTGAAACGTAAGGATATTTTTCATCATCTCAGATTATAAATAAGGGTCGGTTTGGTTTGATACATTACTTACATACAAGTAAAATAAAGTAAAAGACTGAAACTTGTTATCATCTTGCATGTATGAAGCGAGGCCCAAATCGCCACCAAAATCTGATTCGAACTCGAGTTTGAAAGAAAACGTGATGAGCAGTAAAATGGAAGCCCTAACAATACAGGAAGATGTTAAAGAAAATGAGGTCGAAGATGAGGAAGGGCTCACATTATACCCATATGATCGCTTACCACCGTATCTACCAACCCTGCTGCGGATATTGATGTAACCAAGAGAGAGGTATTGTTTCTGAAAAGTTTCTAACTGGTCTAAATTCTCTCTCTCTCTCTCTCTCTATATATATATATATATATATATATATAATGTTTCTGTTTCATTGAAAAAAACTTGCTTTGTGCAGACATACCTGTCCTCTGCTGAGTTCAGGGATAAGTTTGGAATGGCCAAAGAAGCTTTCTACAAGCTGCCAAAATGGAAGCAGAATAAACTGAAAATGGCACTTCAGCTGTTCTGAGTTTCCATGCAGCCTGAATCACAAAATTGTACGCCTTCTCTATTTTAGAACACAGTTCACTGTATTTTCATCTTGTTGGAGTCCCACATCAAAGATCAGACCATTAGACCTATATATATATATATATATATATATATAGGGGTGGGTTCAAATGTGAACCACTTTTTGGTTGTGAACATGAGGACAACTGAGAGCGCGACACGTGGCGGATGACTAGGCGCCACGTCAGATTCACGGCAGATGACTAGGCGCGATTCATGGGAGGGCATTGAATTAAAGAGGGGGACCACACTCACAGTCGCCACGTGTCGCGCTCTCGGTTGTCCTCACGTTCACAACCAAAAAGTGGTTCACATTTGAACTTTCCTCTCTCTCTCTCTCTCTAATATATATATATATATATATATATATGTAGGTCTATTGCTCAAACAATAAGTTAAACATTTTGCGAGAAGGCTGGAATTCTCAATATCATATATGTTACACACATGATACACAAGCTTAATTAGTTAATGACACCCCAAGGAGTGTAATCAAATATGATATTGAGTGCTTCTTGCCATTTCACAAAATGTTTAACTAAATGCATGAATCTTCCTCTATATATGTGTATGTATATATGTATGTGTGTATATGTGTGTGTGTGTGTGTGCGCAGCAACCACTTTTTTCTATAAGGTTTTTTCAGAGTGCAATTTAAAGGGTTCTACATCTCTCAACATATTTTCCAGTTCTTCCTTTTTTCTTTCAAATGGTCAAATATTATGCATATCAGAGCTAGATACTTGAACTCATAAGAGTCGTAGAGAATAGAGATCAGTTACCATTCGTTCAAATGCTGCTTGGTCCCTTTCTTTGTTGATCGATCAAGTCATCCTTCAATTGCTACCCATGGCATACTCTAACAACAGTTTTTATTAATATATTTTGCAGCGGGGGTCCCAGTTTTTCGTGTTTTAGTGAGAGCGTTTTTAGCTGCTTCTGCTCTCAAGAAGCTGGTTTTACGGTGGATATGAGAGTTGGAGTGCAAATTTCAGTTAACTCTACTTTCGTCGGGTCGGATAATTTTAGCTTTCTCGTTGTCCTTCATTATTTATTTTTTTCTGCGTCGATTGCATCGTCTATTTTTTTCTTTTTTATTGTCACAGGGTTGTGAGCTTGCATTTTTGGTTTGTTGTTTCAATTGTTTGATTATTGATTTGAAGTGAGGGGTATTATAGGAGTTTGCAAATGCAGACACTTTTTAGATTGTATTCTACTCCAAGGATGGAGATATATTGTACAGGACAAGTGAGTGTAAAACCTGTCAAGTTAATAGTAAATTGTGTGTTTTCAACTGTATTTATTATTCCATTCCATATATCAGCAAACTTGTAATCATTTTTATTGTATTTTCAAACACTACACCAACAATAATTGTCAAGGTGTGTTGCATAGCAAGAAAAGTGAATTTTGCTATTTTAAAGTTTCTAAATTGTTTTCCAAAATAAGTAAGTTATTGGACTTTTTAATTTTAAATGATTTAAGTATTAGAACTTTTTTTTGAATAAAATAACTATTGAACTTGAGTATTTACCTTTTTTTAATCCAAAAATGTTATGCTAAAAAGATTTTAAAGCAAAAGAAGCAAAATAGACACGTTCCTCCAAATTATTTGGCACTAGAAATGTTTCTACTTGTAATATTTTTGTAAAAGAATATTTTACTGTGTTAGGAGTAATCAATCAAATCGAACACAAATCAAAAAGGGTAGATAGAAACCTTTATAGAATCAATAATTCTTATACAACTATCAAATTCTAATACAAATTAATTATAATACAATTGATAGAAACGTAAGAAACATACTTGTTGCCGATTCTTCGTGTCTTCAAATACCGATTGAGGCATGCACCGACGCAATGTCCAAGACAAAATTTCGCCTTGGGTATCAGCGATTGTCTGGAGGATACAACAACCGAATTCAAGTATGAAACACTTTCTAGCGAATTTGATTATGTTTGGTGATGGATTTTCATATGAGAAATGAAGAAAAAGGAGAGAGTACTTTGTATTC
>CM058044.1:52843412-52874416 GCA_030169165.1 Centaurea solstitialis | reverse complement strand
ATGTAATAACAAGAAACAACCTGCTACTTAAAGGGTAGACAGGTAAAGGAAAAAAGATTGCACTAATTGGTCCAAGTAAGTTTTCTACTCAACTTTCCTCTAGTTCTCACCAAATAAAAAAAACTGAGAGTGGATCCTATCTAAGACGCTGAGAGTGGAAATTGTTGAGTTGTTGAAGAGAATGTCGTTTCTATACATCCACAACAACCAACAAAAAATGAAGATAACCGAAGTGAAAGCCTTCAATCTGTTGTTGATGAGCCCTAACTCAGTCCCCCAGTTAAGAAGCGAGTCTAGAGGAAATGGTAAATTTATCCCCTACTAAGTGCATATTTCACCTATTACCTTTGGAGCCAACACTTAAGAAAGAAAGACGTGGTCCTCATCCTCTGGAGAAGAGCCACAAAGTGGCCAAAGATCTGAGTCAATAGAAATCCCAAGTATGTACGGGTAGGGATTCTTTTATGCTGGATTTTCCACGCGATGATATTAGTCTTGCTTGGACTCAACAAATCCAAATGGTCTTGAGTCCTCTCAAATTAGAAAGGAGGGTAGCATTGATAGCAAATCGGAGGGAAGTTGACGAGAAATCGCTAGAGCTTTTCCAAGGCCTAGCTCCAAGTAGTTTGGGTATTGTTGGGTCCAACAACAAGATTAGTTCTGAGCAACAAACTCACATCGATACCAACCATGGAACTTGACGTCTGGACAAAGGCAATTGTTCCCTATACTCCAAATATTTTGGAAGTTTGGGGATCGATACTAGCTTTCCTGTACTGCTAGTGGAGAGAGATAATTACTCGTCTCCATAAAGAGTCATTTGTTGTTTTAAATTAGCACCACCATTTAGAAAGAAACACTAAGTTTTGAGCCTTTAAGCTGTTTATACTAAGGCCCCACCTCTTTGTCGGCAATAATGTCGTTCCAAGCAATCCAATGTATCTTTTCCTCGTCCTTCGAAATTCCCCAACCCTCTCAAGATCAACTGGATCAACTCCAACCCCCATTTAATTGATTTTTGAGAGATTCACCAAAGGACGCGAAGAAAGTTAAAAACAATGAAAAATATGGATAAGAGATTAACACATTTGGGAGTGGTCAAGTTCCCACAAAGATTAAATAATAGATATGAGATCTCAATTCTCAAGTCCACAATTAAGAAGACATAAGCTAACAAATCACCCTTTTTCCTTCGCTACTTGCATTGCTACATTCAACCCCTCCTTTTTTCAAGATGTGTTGTTCTTTCTAAAATTAAAAACAAAAAAAAAAAATGTTTCCTTTAATTTGTTTGATAAGTTATTCACTTTACTTTTCTAATAGACAATAATTATTAATTGAAATTAACGCCTTTTTATATTTTATATATTCCTTAAACGTTGAATTAAGCTGTATTTAATGATGTAAAATTCTCTTTATTAAATGAAGGATAAAAGCCTTGGGGGAAGGCAGTTCAACATTTCCGTATCAGATCAACTTTGACACATCGAGACTAGAGAGAGAAAGAAGAGAGAGAAGAGAGAGGAAGTTGTTGTACACACAGTAGCAGTGTTGTGTGTGTGTGATCTTGTTGATCGAGAGAGATTCGTGAGCTAGGTTATGGTAATTGATGATTGATGGATGAGATGTCAACAATCGCGAAGAAATCGATTGAGATCGCTAAAGGCATCAATGGCCTTGATAAAGTCATACTCCGCGAAATCCATGGAAGTTCTGTTGAGGTAATTCCGAAAAAACTTCTCTCCGATTTGTTCGCTGGATTTGATTCTACTCTATATCTTGTATATCAACGCATTGCCGATTGATTCGATCTTACTTGTATGATCTGGCTTAGAAAACTGTAAGTTTTGTTATAGCTTAGATGTTATTTGCAATAGAGATCTAGCGATGTATGAATATGACGAGATTCATGCAGGAATTCATGTTTGGATTCATTCAGCTCTATTTTTGGTAGTATGTGTGTGTTTTCGTTGAACTGTAGCTGGCTCCGGTGACGGAAAATGTTGAAATGGTTATAGATCGTTCGTATGTTATAGTTTTACATATAAATATATAAATCAACAAGGAAATAAATCTGTAAATATTAGTTCGATCTTCAACCTGATCGTGGATTGTAATTTGGAAGATATCGATTACGTCGTTACTTTTGGCACTAATTTCATGAAATCGCGATTCCTTAATAACATATGGATGTAAGTAATCGTATAGTATTTATTTACAAAAACTGTTTTATCATTTATGATCCTTCGTTTGACCTCATAATACATTTTGGATCTTACAAAAGAGTTGTTACTTTTTAGAATTATGACCTGTGATTGGAATTTATGATAGGCGAGTGTTTGTCTAAATGTAAACAGATCATGCATTATGTCATGTCTCTTATGTTAGAACACCGAGAGCCGAGAGTTATATGTTGTACAGAGACATATTTTAGTCAACTTATAAGTGATTTGGTGTATGTATGTGAAGGATTGTTTGATTTCACCTTCCAACAATACTTACAGTTGTTTTTTACTGGAAAATACAACGGACTTATCTGGTGTCGTTTGAGTCCACAAAGAGGATGGGGAATTAAGATGTAAATATCATTTTTGTTTATGAAATTTGATATAGCTAAAAGTGGTTGATTGATTATATATACATATAAGAATCAAAGAGTTGATACTACATCATTTTGGTACATATTTACTTTTAGAAATGACTGGTTATATTATTTCAGGTAATACTGTTACTCATAGACTGTTTGAAATTTGTTACTTGCTATTTCTGGAGTACTTAACTCGACACTTAGTTGTTATATGGTGGTATACTTGAGCCTAGGTGGCCGAGTAAGCGGCTCTAATTTATTGGAGTCATAGGAAGATGCTGAAACCCAAACCCTAGGTTGATGCATAACCGGTCCTAAGCAGGTTTTTTCGAACACTAACATGACCTAAAGTATCCGTACAAGTTAGTCCTTTATGTTTTGGCTAGATGATGCCAATGTCAATTACAAAGGATGCATTTAGTTGAAGAAAATTTACTCGCATGCAGAAGAAGTGCATAACTTTTTTCGATATGTTTGACAAGAATTGCATCACCCTGTTCAGGTTGATCAACTAATTTGCTCAAGGTGTGATTATTATTGAAGAAGTAATAGTGGTGCATTTTAGTCCATAGGATATACTTTCTGTAGTAAATATTTTGGACATTGTCTATTACTATTCATTTCTATATATTTGTATGCCAATCAACCTTGCAGTTCTTGTTGAGAGTAATTAAATGAAACTAAAACCTATATGTTTTGCTTTTGCATGAAAATATCCCCATTCCAGTGTAGCATCCATTCATTTGAGATTACTGAAAAGAAGATAGCAATTGCATCGATTCCATGGTCTGATTTGAGTTAAGCTGATTCATGTATGCATTGGGTTTTGAATCGAGACCGTGGTCGCTGAGTATTAAGCTTGACTCCCTCCTTAGCTTGACTTGTCATAGCTTTCAATAAGATTACTGCAGTTCATGTGTATAAGAGGATGGAAACTTGATGATATATATCAGTTGCGATGATAAATGTAAAATCCCTTGGTAACTTGCACAGCTAATTGGGTCGGACTCTTATATTGGCAATATACCAAGTCAGTAACATTTGTGGTCATTTGATGGAAAGGTTCTCTATGCGAACCTGGATATAAAGAGGACAAATTTGCTCCCTATGCTAACCGGTTTAATCTTTTCAATGTCAGTGTGGAATATATGAGCTATATTTCATGGATTTCAATAAAATTTTATGGCACCAATTGGGAAACTACTGCATAACATTATATTGCACCTGTTTAGTTTGTGCCTCTGAACATTGAAACCATTACACAATTGACTCTTCAGAATTATCTTGGCAATCATGATACCTGTGTTTGAATTCTCCTGCATATGGAGTAGACCTTCAAATGTGAACGCAATTACCCTACGATAAGACTTTGGCATTGTTGAGATGAGTACTCTATGGGAATCAATTTAATGTTTGAAGCAATATTAACTTCTGCTTTCCATTTTAATAATATGGGTAATATGTGTAAAAAGAGTAGTGCTAGCAGTCCCAATCACATTTTAATATGCTAAACGGAATTTCTTGAAGAATATATGGAATTATGTTTATGGTTATATTTTGGCTTGTGATGCCTTTTGGGGTATTCCTACTGGTGGTCTAAACTTCCAATGCTCGATCGGATCCCAAAGAAAATGAATAAAAGAAACGTAGGAAAAGTGGCTATGTGTTGCATATTTTTTTTATCTAATCGTAGTCCTTGATGAATATGTTGAATGTATAATCATGCAGGCTGGGTTATCTATTAATTAGGTGGATTAATGCCTTCTAGTAATGTAGTTTAACTTTCACCATATCTGAATATTTTGTATCCATAATGCTCTTTAATCTTTCTGTTCTTGCAGGTATATCTGTATGGAGGTCATGTAACATCTTGGAAAAATGAGCATGGAGAAGAGCTGCTTTTTCTCAGTAGTAAGGTACCAAGTACCAACTATCACCTACACATGATTCTGTGTCGATGGATGCTTTTATACTCCCAGTTATTAGGGATGTAAATGAACCAAACAAACACAAGCCTGGTTTTATTTGTGTTTGTCCGTTTAACTTTACCCGAACAAACAAATGAACGCGAACGTGAACAAATTTTTGTTAAGATGCTAGACAAACCGACAATCATCATCTATAACCATCTATCATGAGGTCATTAGTAAACAACATTAACTAATAGAACTTTATAATAATGGGAGCTAGCTCCTAAATTACATCATTTTGCCTAAAAGAACAACATAATCATCAATTATTCTTTTAAATACATATTATGTATAACGAACTGGTTACCATACATTCATGAACGTAAATGAACTCATGAGACCAATGTTCATTTTTGTTTCTTTAACTAAACGAACTTTCTGCTGAACGATTCACATACGTTTCATTGAACGTTTGGTTCGTTTATAGCCTGACAAGTTATACTAATTAATGAGATGAAATCACTTGTAATCTGGTCTTAGTTTTTTTCTTCACACTGGAGTCCTAGTGGTTAATTCTAATAATGTTTGTAGTGCCTTTCTGGGAAACTTTTTCTCCTTTTTATATATATGGGAGGGTAGAAGGGGTATGACATAGATTCACCACCTGATTTTGTTGTTCTCAAATGTGATATATGGGAAGAAAGAAAGGTGAAACTGTATTCCAAATTTTGAGTCTCTTTGTGACACAAAAAAGTAGCTTCTCTTCAGTGATGTTATTATTCTAGTTGGGGCGTGCTAATGCTCTTTCCCTAGTATACAACATCCCTGGTAGACATCATAGAGCGGATCTATAAGGGCTGCCAGTATGCCTATATCCATGAATGTGTACAAATGAAGGGGTCAGGTATGGTAAGTCTGGTGACACGGCTTTTCTTATTCGGTTAGCTTTTATCGTCTATCTGTGAACGGGTTCAGTACATACGCATGGACTGTTTTTGAAACCTTAATCAACCACTCAAGTGGTACCATCACGTCTATAGCTTGAGTAAGATCCAGCCTAGCCCCGAGGTGGTAATAACTTGGGAGGTTGTGGGCTAGAAGCCCCTGCACTTTTCCGAATTCAAGATTACAATATTGCTTTGTTGGCGAATCACATATTTTCTAATCTATTATGAGATTTCTCTCACTCGTTTATGTGTCTAAAGTGTTGTGCCTCTGAGAATGATATATTTTTGTGGTAACTTTTATTTACTTCCCTTAGATTTTTTTACCTTGAACAGCTCATGTACCTTGTGTTTTCTTCTTCAATCACCCAGAAATGTATGCATTTTTGCAGGCAAACTTTAAGCCTCCAAAGGCAGTACGTGGGGGTATTCCTATATGCTTCCCGCAAGTATGTGTCTCCATCTTTTTTCTGTTTAATTCATGGTTTAGGACTATCCTAGTCATGGACACCTGCTTCCTTGATGCAGTTTTCAAATCTAGGCTCTCTTGAAGCACATGGATTTGCTAGAAACAGAGTATGGATGATAGACAACGATCCCCCTCCTTTTCCCCCCAATGTCACCAATAGAGTTTATGTGGATTTGTTACTTAAGCCCACTGAAGATGATTTGAAGATATGGCCTCACAGGTAGATGTTATAGAAGTTTGAAGCTGTTGGTCTACTAGACGATCTGATTAGAATGCTCATAATTCTTTGTACATAGATGATTGTGAAGTTCTTTATGTTATATACTTTGTCCGTTTACTTTCTATTAGATAATGTATTTTTATGTTTATGTTTTATTGCTGCTTCAATTCCAACTCATATATTCATTTGTAGCTTCGAATATCGACTGAGGATTACTCTTGGACCTGGAGGAGACCTGATGTTGACATCTCGCATCAGAAATACCAACACTGATGGAAAGCCATTTACGTTTACCTTTGCGTATCATACCTATTTTGCTGTTTCAGATATCAGGTAAATTGGTTTCAGATCTTTCACTTGATACTCCATGATAGGCGTGATGCATTTAGGGTTAAATATCACATATTAGTCTTATTGATCCATTTTGTGTTTATTTTTTGCTCATTATCAAGATAAGAATTTGTATTTTGATATTTTCTTATTATAACCTGTGGTAAACTTTTTAATTGGGCAGAACTATATGGATACTAAATTTCTTCCAACATGTAAAAACCATAAAGAAGTTCATGCTGTAACATCTGTGCTGTTGGATATTTTATTTATGTTGACCAAATTGATAGCTTATTTATCTAAGTCAAATTGTTTTTGACCATGCTTGTTGAAAATGTAAGATGATTTTACATTTGAACAATTGTGACTTGTTGAAAACGTGGCACAAATTTGTCGGTCCTCATGTTCACAATGAAAGATGAGTTCACATTTGAGCTTTCCTCTCTCTCTCTCTCTCTCTATATATATATATATATATATATATATATATAGGGAAGGGTTCAAACGAGAACCCCTCTTATTTTCGAGAATGCGAGAACGCTTATGGACCTCTAATTTATTTATCCTTTAATTAAAAAAATAAGGTTAGTAATGTAATTAATTACTTGTGGGCCTAGCCCAATATTCAATCGGATTCTTCATAATAAACTATGGGCCTCAAGCTTAATACTAATATTCAATCAGCATCTTGCTTGATAGTGTGTGCCGCCGATGAGCTAACGCATCCGGCGCTTCCTCCGCCGTCGCCGGCGGAATTCTTTTCCATTCCGGCGACCCCAATTGCAAAATCCTTCACCGATTTAGCTTTCGACTTGAAAATCCTCATCTTAACATCACCCCTCTTCGGTCGGTTTTGTTTAATTTTAAGTTCAGAAACTGATTTCAATCCTTCGGCGTTGGCTCCTCCATTTCCGGCCACTTTTTTAGCTTTTCCGGCGAGCTGAGCTCAATTGCGAAATTCTGAAATTTAGCTATGATCTTGACAGCGTTGATCTTGATCTGGCCTCTTCTCGGCGGATTGTTTGTGAATTTAGAGAAAGTGACGATATCACGGTTCTATCACGTCGTAATAAAACGTTATCACGGTGCTATCACGTGGTGATAAAATGTTATCACGGTGCTATCACGTGGTGATAAAACGTTATCACGGTGCTATCACGTGGTGATAAAACGTTATCACGGTGCTATCACGTCGTGATAAAACGTTATCACGGTGCTATCACGTCGTGATAAACTTGATCACGATGCTATCACGTCGCGATAAAACGTTATCTCGGTGCTATCACGTCGTGATAAACTTGATCATGATGCTATCACGTCGCGATAAAACGTTATCTCGGTGCTATCACGTCGTGATAAAACGTTATCACGGTGCTATCACGGGATAGAATTCCATTCAACGCTACCGGAATGGTTGGAGGTGGTAAACGTCGGCAGTGGCGAAAGGAGTGACTCGATCAAGAAACTGAACTAAAGCAAGAAGTGTAATAGAAACATGGGTTCATATGAGCATGGTTTAATAAAAAAGGAGGCACTTGCTTAGGGAGATAATAGAATTAGAATCTATGACGCTGTAACACATGGCCAACAATGAATGAAAGGAATAGCATCATAATCTAAAAAAGAATGCCTACCGAAACATGGTAGGGAGTGTATCAGAAGGAATTGTGTGGGTTAGAGTTGTTCTCGCATTCTCGCAAATAAGAGGGGTTCTCGTTTGAACCTCCACCTATATATATATATAGTATTAGGTTCAAAGTAGACTATTGATCTCCACCACTCATTCGGTCAATAAAGGCGGCTTTGACCGGGTCCCCTCCTTTAATAATCTCTACCCTCCCATGAATCGCGTCAATCCCCCGTGATCGCGTCCACCGTAACCGGTCAAAGCCACCTTTATTGACCAGATGGGTGGTGGAGATCACTTCTCTACTTCGTATTTTTTAGCACTTCTCATTTGAACCTTTCTCTATATATAGTATTAGGTTCAAATGAGAAGTGCTAAAAAAAAGAGAAGTAGAGAATTGATCTATATATATATAGAACATATATGACATACAAATTTGCCGCCTTATGTAACGCCTTGAAAAATGCCGCGTCCTCGCTGTGGCATGTAAGGCTTGAGGCTTGGCCTTGCCGCCATACCACGCCTCACAACATTTTGAACCTTGATATAAGCAATTTCAAGTATTGGACCAACCTTGTAATGGGGTTGAATCCTAAATATTTATCTATTTCGAATCAGAGGCCTGTATCTTATGCCGTTGAAGGGACATTCTTTTATCCTTTGGCACTTCGTCTTTGTAAATTTTCGTCATTGAACATGGGTTTAATTTGATCTTAGCCTAGTGTTAGCTGCATTCTCGACCAACTGGGTTTGTATACTCCATGTAATATAGTAACAGGGGATGCATATCTTTTTATGCTTGAGATTCTTCTCCTTGACTCCCTTTGGTGAATTTGGCTCGCCTAAAAGAGAACAGTTGTTAAGAAACTTCTGGAGATCAGAAATTGAACTTTTACTAAGCTAATTATAAAAAAAAACTATGTGTAGTATGCAGGTGTTTCATACAATAGGTGTGTGCATCAACATAAACCTACCCTGAACCCTTGTAGTCCCAACTTCCCCAGAAACCCTCATCTTGTGCCGCCGGTCCTGAAAACTGGTATCTAAAGCATAGCAGTGATGGCATTTCTGTGCAGGGTCCCATTCTTTCTGCATTTCTTTTTGAGCTAACAAATCTTGCATGACAAATGATGATAACGGCTTAGCATATTAATTTATAACACAAATTTACAAATTTGAATAAAATTGGATTATGGATTGTACAGACAATAAGTGGGATTCACTTATTTGCACAACAATATGATCTGAAATTCTGAGTCATGCAAGATATTGAGACAATTAGAAAGGGGAACACATTATTTATTTTGGTCCTTTAGTTTAGTGCTTGGAATGTGGTTTAGTTTGGGCTTTGCATGGGAGATTCCCACTTTTTAGATATAGAAGGGAAGGGGGTTGCTGACAAGCTACAGATGAGTGAAGTTTTTGTAGATCACATTATTTATTATCTTTATTAATATGAATGATATGATTAATTGAAAATATTTTATGAGAAAGATGCTTGTGTCCAGGTTGATCATTTTGATGGCAATTAACGATGGTAAGTTTGGACCTGCTCCTTGCTGCAATGCCATAAAACAGTCAATTGATCCTATGTCACTAATTGTTAAAATTGTTCACGTTCTCATTTGTTGCTCATTTGGATCAATGGTGATCTGTTTCTAAAGAAAACATGTTGAATTTTCTCCAACCAGTGAAGTTCGAGTGGAAGGATTGGAGACACTCGATTATCTTGACAATTTGAAGAACAGGGAGAGATATACAGAACAAGGGGATGCAATAACCTTTGAATCAGAAGTAATTTTGTTATCTCTTCTCTTGCTTTGATTATACTTTTGCCATGGTTAGGCTTATGTAGTGTTAATTGTTTACCCAGGTTGACAAGATTTATCTCAGCACACCAACAAAGATAGCAATTCTGGATCATGAAAAGAAACGAACATTTGTCATTCGGAAAGACGGACTTCCTGATGCTGGTGAGGTTTAACATTTTCTATCGCCTATAGAAGTTGTTCTTGAAGTAGATCAAATCAGGATCATCCTAGCTTACAACGATATCATGTTGAGAGTTTCTTTCTTTCAAAGTACAACATAAGTAACAAAATCATGTGCTTTTTGTGTCCATATTAGTGGTGTGGAATCCATGGGATAAGAAGGCAAAAACTATCGCTGATCTTGGAGATGAGGACTACAAACACATGCTTTGTGTGGAGGCAGCAGCAATTGAGAGACCCATTACATTGAGGCCTGGTGAAGAATGGAAAGTCAGGCTTGAACTTTCGGCTGTTCCTTCAAGCTATTGCAGTGGGCAACTCGACCCTAATAAGGTCATCCAGGGTAGCTGAAGAAACATAGGCTGATCGATATCATGTACAGGTATGCTTGCTCAATCCAGTTACTTTATGCCACACTGGAAAGCTTGGTAATTAGTTGATTGTGCATTGCAAAAGACTGTCAACCACTTGCTGTGAATAGTGGGTTGTGTGTGTATAATATATATATATATATATATATATATATATATATATAGAGAGAGAGAGAGAGAGAGAGAGAGAGAGGTGGTTTCACTTACAAACCACCCTTAGAATACAAACCATACAACCCACTTAATCACCTTAGATTAAGAAATTTAATGGACAAGATTAACTTATGCTATATTTGGTATTAAAAAAAATCATATACCAAAAATAGAGGAGAGTTCGTCTTGGCCATTGATTTTATTAATCTAAGGTGATTAAGTGAGTTGCAAGAAATGTGGTTGAGAAAATACGACTAAATGATTCATATGTGAATCATTGGTTAAAAGAAATGTGGCTTCACATATGGATCTTCATATGTGAATCATTGGTTAAAAGAAATGTGGCTTCACATATGGATCTTCATATGTGAATAATTTGTAAAAAGGTAGGTAAGCGAACTAGGGTTCACACACGTGTGCCACAATCTTAATTAGCCTCATATCGAGGTGGTTTTATAAATAATCTGAGTTAGTTTGATCACTTCACGAATCTACTTCAGTAATGTTTGATGATCCAAATAGACAAGCATAATTTTGTTTCAGCATCAAGATCGATTTCAGAACTGGTCAACTTTCCAATATGCTAAAAAGACATCAGTTTATAGCAAAGAAAAATCCGTATTTTAGTAGTTGTGATTCGAGGATTTTTACCTAGTCAATCACTGATGATGCTCTCTGTGATGCAGGTCTGTGAAAGCAAAGCTCATGCCAGCTCTTCTGTGAGTCCTATTTTTCTTGTGTAAAATTTTCATTACATTGGTAAAAATGGTTGAACTCTTTTGGGCAGAGAAGTTGTGAAAAACACCTTTATTCACTAGAAAATACTGATTGTAATGGAAACCTGAATGGCCAAAAACCATAAAGAGATGGTCTAAAAGATTACCCATGTTGTGGTTTTGATAAGACAATGTCTCCTAAACCAAGTACTTCAAGACAATTATGTCTTTCTACATGAGAAGATGTTCTTTTTACTATCTTAATTGCCTTATTCTATCATTCACTCTAATTGAATGCAATTAACAGATTATATGTGTAAATAGTCTAGTGGTGTTTTTAAGGCCCTGTTGAGTTCTGTTGGGCTTGTTCTGGGAGATGGCATGTTAGATGTATTTATAAATGAATGCAAAGTTTGATTAATGCTGCTGGATTCTCTAGAGTAGAAGTTGATGGATGTATAGACAGGGGAAGGTTCTAACGAGAAGCATGTGAATTTAAGAAAAAGTGAGAAGCAATCTCAGCCACTCATCTCGCGGTTACCGTGGACGTGATCATGGAGGATTGACGCGATTCATGGGAGGGTAGAGATTATTAAAGAGGGGACCGGTCAAAGCCCGCTTTTGTTGACCGAGATGAATGGTTGAGATTGCTCCTCGCGTTTTCTTAAAAAGTTATATTTTTCGTATGAACCTCCCTCTATATAGATATATAACTTGTACTTTAAGATGGCATGATTTGAAACACTTTTCCTGTCCCTTTGATATGAAAGACATTGACTATGACTCTAGGTGCTGGTTCAAATGATAAGAATCAATGTTGTCACAAACAAGAACTACATAACCTTGACGGATTTGTGGGTGTTTTGATGTTAAACCAGTGAGCATCCTTTGTTAGCATCCTTTGTTAAAATGTGAATTCAAGAAAAGTAGAGGTGACCCTAGTGCTCAATATGATGAATTTATTGGAGTATGTATGATAAATTTTAATGAATTACTTAAGTTAGACATAGCGTATGTTGTGCGTTACCTATTGCATTGGAAAGACACTGTAATGCTAACCGGAGCCGGATAAGATTTGTTTACCTTTGGTGGGGTTGTGTTGTGAAAATACCGAGACCCAACTAACAAATTAGCTCACTAGTTGAACCTCACTATTACCACTAAATTCCCAAGAACAAATGAACAACGGTTCTTATACGAGATATAAGCGGAAATGATCAATGAACATGAGACGACTAACCAACTAAGCATATGCAACGATAATAACCATACAATGTAAGATAAAGCATAAGTAAAGAGAGACACCGAGATTTTTAACCAAATCGGGAAAAACCACGGGCGGAGGACGCCGAGAACCGATCCACTATCACTTGATGTAGTTACAATGAGATGTTACAAGCTTTTACAATGGAGAAACTACAATGGCTTTCTTTGAGCTCTCAACTAGCTAAACTCTTGGAGAAGAAGATGAATTTTGGTGCATATTCAAATGAGGAGAGTTTGTGTGTGTATATGGATGAGGGAACCAAAGGTACACCAAAAACTAATAAACAATACATGGTATGGCTTCCTAAACAATAAACAAATGGTGTAGATGTGTGTGTTGTCAAGAAATCAGCATAGAAGCTTCATTTGACTGAAAATGTACCCCGGGCGGGTCAGCCGCGGGTAGCCCGCGGGTAAGCTGACCCGCATTTGCCCTAAAACACCACCAGACACAGCACAAACGGCGGGTTGGCCGCGGCTTGCTTGACCCGCGGTTTGACCCGCATTTGCTGCTGTTTTTCAAGAAAACTGATTTGGTTTAAGGCAAGCATTCTCACAAATCTCCACCCTTGTCTTCAACCAAAACCACACACAACGAAAAAGGAATCTCCACCTTATCTTCGATCCAAACGAGACTCGAAAAACAAACTCCACCGATCTTCATCTCAAAGCCAAAAACAACTACCCGAAAGCAAGTGATAACAAAGTGATCAAGTCCTCTCTATTCTAAACCAATAACCAAAAGTGGTCCTCCGCCGGAGCGCCCCGAAGGGCATCAACCTCGTTTCTCGACACCAACCAAGTCCAAACACAAGTTTAACTTGGCAACCGGAAGCGGCTTCGTTAGCATATCCGCTGCGTTATCGTCGGTGCTTATCTTCACGATCTTAAGATCGCCTCTAGCTACTACCTCTCGGACATAATGGTGGCGAATGTCAATATGCTTCGTCCTATCATGAAGCACTCGATCCTTTGTCAAAAGAACCGCGCCTTGATTGTCGCAAAACACTTCTTCGACCTTCAAGCGCTCACTTAGCTCACCAAGGAGTCCTTTGAGCCAAACAGCTTCTTTTACGGCTTCGCTAACCGCCATGTACTCCGCTTCCGTTGTGGACAAAGCGACGGTAGGTTGCAAATGTGCCCTCCAACTAATAGCACACCCATCAAGGGTGAACACGTATCCGGTGATGGATCTTCTATTGTCAACATCCTTGCCATAATCTGAATCTGTATAGCCAAGTACCCCCGAAGAATTTCTCCCGAAATGCAAACACAAATTCGCCGTCCCCTTCAAGTAACGAAAAATCCATTGGACGGCTTTCCAATGCTCCTTTCCCGGGTTGACCATATATCTGCTAACCATCGAAACTGCATAAGCGAGATCCGGTCGGGTACAAATCATGGCATACATCAAAGATCCCACCGCACTAGAATACGGCACTCTCGCCATATAGGCAACATCGGCTTGAGTCGAAGGACTTAAAGCTGATGATAGCTTGAAATGAGGCGCAAATGGAGTGTTGACAGACTTTGCTTCAGACATACCAAAGCGGCGTAGAACTTTCTGAACGTAACCTTCTTGACTAAGGTACAACTTTCTCGCCTTTCTGTCACGAACAATCTCCATACCAAGAATCTTCTTTGCGGCTCCCAAATCCTTCATATCAAATTCTGAATTCAATTGATCTTTTACTTTCTGAACTTCTCCCATATCTTTAGCTGCAATTAGCATGTCATCTACGTATAAGAGCAAATACAAAATCGACCCATCATCACACTTCTTGAAGTAAACGCAGCTGTCGTACGACGAATTTGACAAGCCGTGTGCGGTCACAAAAGCGTCGAATCTCTTATACCATTGCCTAGGAGATTGTTTGAGGCCATAGAGAGACTTTATCAACTTGCACACGTGACCTTCTTTACCCGGAACAACAAATCCTTCCGGTTGGTGCATAAAGATCTCTTCCTCAAGTTCACCATTCAGAAAAGCGGTCGTGACGTCCATTTGCTCAAGCTCCAAATCATCGGACGCGACCATCCCTAGCAATGCACGAATAGAAGTATGTTTCACCACCGGTGAAAATATGTCGTTATAGTCAACGCCAGGAATTTGACTATAACCCTTCGCGACCAACCGAGCTTTGTACCTTGGCTTTTCTTCCGGAGTTGCCCCTTCCTTCAATTTAAAAACCCACTTGCTCCGAACGGCCTTCTTACCCTTGGGAATAAGAACAAGCTCCCAAGTTCCGCTCTTTAGCAAGGATTCCATTTCCGCCTTCATCGCCATCAACCATTCATCCGCATCATCGAGCTTCATAGCCTCACTATAGGAAGTAGGCTCCACCGTACCCTCCATTTCCTCCGCTACATTAAACGCATGTGCTACTAAATCGGCTTCTTCGGTGTACCGTGCGGGACGCACGATTTCCCTTCTTCCCCTATCACGAGCAATGCACGGTTCAGGCGCTTGTGGCACGGTTTGAGATGATGAATCATCTTCCACTTGAGCACCTGTAGAGGTAGAAGAAGAAGCGGCATTTAAATCGTTAGTAACAATGGGGCTCGATGTTTGAGCCATAGGTAGCTCCACCTCAACCCGAGGTTTCTCTTTCGGAGATTCGGAAATGGGCTCGGATGTAGGAGGCGACGAATCACTCAACATCGAAGACTCGTCGAAAGTGACATCTCGGCTTATAAGGATCTTCTTTGTTTCCGGGCACCATAGCCTAAAGCCTTTGACTCCATCTTTGTATCCAAGGAAATTGCATTTTATAGCTCTCGGTTCTAACTTCCCGTTATCAACTCGTGCATACGCCGGGCAACCAAAAATCTTCATATCCGTGTAATCGGCCGGTGATCCGCTCCAAACTTCCATGGGAGTCTTCTTCTCGAGAGCGACCGATGGAGACCGATTGATTAAGTAACAAGCGGTAGAAGCCGCTTCCGCCCAAAAAGTCTTAGGCATCTTCGAGTTAGAAAGCATGCAACGAACTTTCTCGAGAATAGTGCGGTTCATCCTTTCGGCCACACCATTTTGTTGAGGAGTGTGGGCAACGGTGCGATGCCTCGTAATGCCATTCTTTCGACAATAGGCATTAAACTCCTCCGAGCAAAATTCCAAGCCATTATCCGTTCGGAGGTATTTCACCTCTTTACCGGATTGCTTCTCGATCATCGTCCTCCAATCTTTAAACGTTCCAAACACATCGCTCTTTTTCTTCAAGAAGTATGCCCACACACGACGTGAGAAATCGTCGATGATTGTGAGCATATACGAAGCTCCACCATAAGAAGTAACTCGGGCCGGACCCCAAAGGTCGGAATGAATGTAGTCAAGTGGCCCTTTGGTCGTGTGGATGCCACTTGAGAACCGGACCCTCTTCGTCTTGCCGTACACACAATGCTCACAAAACTGCAAATCCGTAACCTTGTGGCCGTTCAACAATTCACGTTGACTTAGCTCGATCATGCCTCCAAGGCTCATGCAACCGAGACGTAGATGCCACAACTTGGTTAGATCACCATCGGAGAATTTCTTTGAAGCAACCGCAACGTCACCGGTAACGGTTTGACCCTGCAAAATGTAAAGGTTAGCGGTTTTTCTTAGAGCCTTCATCATAAGTAGTGCTCCTCGCTTGACCCTTACTACTCCATTCTTGCCAATAAATTCATAGCCATTTCGATCAAGGGTACTAAGAGAGATGAGATTTCTTCGGAGTTCGGGAACATATCTCACGTCCCCAAGAGTTCGGGTGATGCCATCATGCATGCGAATTCTAATCGTGCCTTTACCGATGATAGGGCAAGAGTCATTGTTCCCCATCATTACCACGCCTTCGGGAACCTTCTCATACGTGTGAAACCAACTACGGTGGGGACACATGTGGAAAGTACAACCCGAGTCTAGAATCCACTCTTCCGAGGTATTCATCATCCCCTCGGAGACCATCAAGACTTCACCATTACAATATCCGACTTCACCTTGCTCAACAACATCCGCTTCACCGGAGGTACCCGTTGTCTTGTTCTTGGCTTTGTTTTTGGCTTGAAGCTTAAAACACTCTTCCATGGTATGACCCTTCCGTTTACAAAAGTTACAAAATTTCCTCGGTTTTCCACGAGATTTTGATCTTGATTTGCTTGATGAACTCGAGCATTTTTCAAAAGGTCTTCCTCTTGCATTTAATCCTTCGGCCCTTGGTTCATGACCGGGATTAATCTCCTTCATCTTCTCCTTTGAGCTCAAAGCGGTATACACCTCATCAAGAGAGAGGGAATCCCGACTATAGATGATAGTATCCATGAACGTACCAAACGACGGTGGCAAAGAGCACAACAAAATCAAACCCAAATCCTCATCGTCATATTTCACCTCAAGGTTCTTCAAATCACCAACTATCTCCTTGAACTTCGATAGGTGGGCCGTAATTGAACCACCTTCAGATAAACGTAAGGCATGTAACTTAAGCTTCATGTGAAGCTTATTGGGTAAGCTCTTTTCCATGAACATCTTGTCTAACTTAGTCCAAATTTGGTACGACGTTTCCTCTTCCGCAACATCTTGTAAAACATCGTTTGAAAGGTGTAATCTAATTAGTGATTGGGCTTTTAAATCGTTCAATTCTTTGTCTTCCTCCGACCAAGCACCGGGCATGAATGCTCGACCCAAAATGCACTTATGCAAGCTTTGTTGGATTAGGACATCTCTCATCTTTATCTTCCATAAGGGATAGCGAGTATCTCGCTCTAGTAAGGGGAGGTCAAACTTCATCGTTGACATAAATGAAATAGCCTAGCAAATCAATAATCTCACGAAACTTCTATCGATCACAAAATCTCGGTATAAATAACTTGGGCTCTGATACCCAATTGTTGTGAAAATACCGAGACCCAACTAACAAATTAGCTCACTAGTTGAACCTCACTATTACCACTAAATTCCCAAGAACAAATGAACAACGGTTCTTATACGAGATATAAGCGGAAATGATCAATGAACATGAGACGACTAACCAACTAAGCATATGCAACGATAATAACCATACAATGTAAGATAAAGCATAAGTAAAGAGAGACACCGAGATTTTTACGTGGAAACCCAAATCGGGAAAAACCACGGGCGGAGGACGCCGAGAACCGATCCACTATCACTTGATGTAGTTACAATGAGATGTTACAAGCTTTTACAATGGAGAAACTACAATGGCTTTCTTTGAGCTCTCAACTAGCTAAACTCTTGGAGAAGAAGATGAATTTTGGTGCATATTCAAATGAGGAGAGTTTGTGTGTGTATATGGATGAGGGAACCAAAGGTACACCAAAAACTAATAAACAATACATGGTATGGCTTCCTAAACAATAAACAAATGGTGTAGATGTGTGTGTTGTCAAAAATCAGCATAGAAGCTTCATTTGACTGAAAATGTACCCCGGGCGGGTCAGCCGCGGGTAGCCCGCGGGTAAGCTGACCCGCATTTGCCCTAAAACACCACCAGACACAGCACAAACGGCGGGTTGGCCGCGGCTTGCTTGACCCGCGGTTTGACCCGCATTTGCTGCTGTTTTTCAAGAAAACTGATTTGGTTTAAGGCAAGCATTCTCACAAATCTCCACCCTTGTCTTCAACCAAAACCACACACAACGAAAAAGGAATCTCCACCTTATCTTCGATCCAAACGAGACTCGAAAAACAAACTCCACCGATCTTCATCTCAAAGCCAAAAACAACTACCCGAAAGCAAGTGATAACAAAGTGATCAAGTCCTCTCTATTCTAAACCAATAACCAAAAGTGGTCCTCCGCCGGAGCGCCCCGAAGGGCATCAACCTCGTTTCTCGACACCAACCAAGTCCAAACACAAGTTTAACTTGGCAACCGGAAGCGGCTTCGTTAGCATATCCGCTGCGTTATCGTCGGTGCTTATCTTCACGATCTTAAGATCGCCTCTAGCTACTACCTCTCGGACATAATGGTGGCGAATGTCAATATGCTTCGTCCTATCATGAAGCACTCGATCCTTTGTCAAAAGAACCGCGCCTTGATTGTCGCAAAACACTTCTTCGACCTTCAAGCGCTCACTTAGCTCACCAAGGAGTCCTTTGAGCCAAACAGCTTCTTTTACGGCTTCGCTAACCGCCATGTACTCCGCTTCCGTTGTGGACAAAGCGACGGTAGGTTGCAAATGTGCCCTCCAACTAATAGCACACCCATCAAGGGTGAACACGTATCCGGTGATGGATCTTCTATTGTCAACATCCTTGCCATAATCTGAATCTGTATAGCCAAGTACCCCCGAAGAATTTCTCCCGAAATGCAAACACAAATTCGCCGTCCCCTTCAAGTAACGAAAAATCCATTGGACGGCTTTCCAATGCTCCTTTCCCGGGTTGACCATATATCTGCTAACCATCGAAACTGCATAAGCGAGATCCGGTCGGGTACAAATCATGGCATACATCAAAGATCCCACCGCACTAGAATACGGCACTCTCGCCATATAGGCAACATCGGCTTGAGTCGAAGGACTTAAAGCTGATGATAGCTTGAAATGAGGCGCAAATGGAGTGTTGACAGACTTTGCTTCAGACATACCAAAGCGGCGTAGAACTTTCTGAACGTAACCTTCTTGACTAAGGTACAACTTTCTCGCCTTTCTGTCACGAACAATCTCCATACCAAGAATCTTCTTTGCGGCTCCCAAATCCTTCATATCAAATTCTGAATTCAATTGATCTTTTACTTTCTGAACTTCTCCCATATCTTTAGCTGCAATTAGCATGTCATCTACGTATAAGAGCAAATACAAAATCGACCCATCATCACACTTCTTGAAGTAAACGCAGCTGTCGTACGACGAATTTGACAAGCCGTGTGCGGTCACAAAAGCGTCGAATCTCTTATACCATTGCCTAGGAGATTGTTTGAGGCCATAGAGAGACTTTATCAACTTGCACACGTGACCTTCTTTACCCGGAACAACAAATCCTTCCGGTTGGTGCATAAAGATCTCTTCCTCAAGTTCACCATTCAGAAAAGCGGTCGTGACGTCCATTTGCTCAAGCTCCAAATCATCGGACGCGACCATCCCTAGCAATGCACGAATAGAAGTATGTTTCACCACCGGTGAAAATATGTCGTTATAGTCAACGCCAGGAATTTGACTATAACCCTTCGCGACCAACCGAGCTTTGTACCTTGGCTTTTCTTCCGGAGTTGCCCCTTCCTTCAATTTAAAAACCCACTTGCTCCGAACGGCCTTCTTACCCTTGGGAATAAGAACAAGCTCCCAAGTTCCGCTCTTTAGCAAGGATTCCATTTCCGCCTTCATCGCCATCAACCATTCATCCGCATCATCGAGCTTCATAGCCTCACTATAGGAAGTAGGCTCCACCGTACCCTCCATTTCCTCCGCTACATTAAACGCATGTGCTACTAAATCGGCTTCTTCGGTGTACCGTGCGGGACGCACGATTTCCCTTCTTCCCCTATCACGAGCAATGCACGGTTCAGGCGCTTGTGGCACGGTTTGAGATGATGAATCATCTTCCACTTGAGCACCTGTAGAGGTAGAAGAAGAAGCGGCATTTAAATCGTTAGTAACAATGGGGCTCGATGTTTGAGCCATAGGTAGCTCCACCTCAACCCGAGGTTTCTCTTTCGGAGATTCGGAAATGGGCTCGGATGTAGGAGGCGACGAATCACTCAACATCGAAGACTCGTCGAAAGTGACATCTCGGCTTATAAGGATCTTCTTTGTTTCCGGGCACCATAGCCTAAAGCCTTTGACTCCATCTTTGTATCCAAGGAAATTGCATTTTATAGCTCTCGGTTCTAACTTCCCGTTATCAACTCGTGCATACGCCGGGCAACCAAAAATCTTCATATCCGTGTAATCGGCCGGTGATCCGCTCCAAACTTCCATGGGAGTCTTCTTCTCGAGAGCGACCGATGGAGACCGATTGATTAAGTAACAAGCGGTAGAAGCCGCTTCCGCCCAAAAAGTCTTAGGCATCTTCGAGTTAGAAAGCATGCAACGAACTTTCTCGAGAATAGTGCGGTTCATCCTTTCGGCCACACCATTTTGTTGAGGAGTGTGGGCAACGGTGCGATGCCTCGTAATGCCATTCTTTCGACAATAGGCATTAAACTCCTCCGAGCAAAATTCCAAGCCATTATCCGTTCGGAGGTATTTCACCTCTTTACCGGATTGCTTCTCGATCATCGTCCTCCAATCTTTAAACGTTCCAAACACATCGCTCTTTTTCTTCAAGAAGTATGCCCACACACGACGTGAGAAATCGTCGATGATTGTGAGCATATACGAAGCTCCACCATAAGAAGTAACTCGGGCCGGACCCCAAAGGTCGGAATGAATGTAGTCAAGTGGCCCTTTGGTCGTGTGGATGCCACTTGAGAACCGGACCCTCTTCGTCTTGCCGTACACACAATGCTCACAAAACTGCAAATCCGTAACCTTGTGGCCGTTCAACAATTCACGTTGACTTAGCTCGATCATGCCTCCAAGGCTCATGCAACCGAGACGTAGATGCCACAACTTGGTTAGATCACCATCGGAGAATTTCTTTGAAGCAACCGCAACGTCACCGGTAACGGTTTGACCCTGCAAAATGTAAAGGTTAGCGGTTTTTCTTAGAGCCTTCATCATAAGTAGTGCTCCTCGCTTGACCCTTACTACTCCATTCTTGCCAATAAATTCATAGCCATTTCGATCAAGGGTACTAAGAGAGATGAGATTTCTTCGGAGTTCGGGAACATATCTCACGTCCCCAAGAGTTCGGGTGATGCCATCATGCATGCGAATTCTAATCGTGCCTTTACCGATGATAGGGCAAGAGTCATTGTTCCCCATCATTACCACGCCTTCGGGAACCTTCTCATACGTGTGAAACCAACTACGGTGGGGACACATGTGGAAAGTACAACCCGAGTCTAGAATCCACTCTTCCGAGGTATTCATCATCCCCTCGGAGACCATCAAGACTTCACCATTACAATATCCGACTTCACCTTGCTCAACAACATCCGCTTCACCGGAGGTACCCGTTGTCTTGTTCTTGGCTTTGTTTTTGGCTTGAAGCTTAAAACACTCTTCCATGGTATGACCCTTCCGTTTACAAAAGTTACAAAATTTCCTCGGTTTTCCACGAGATTTTGATCTTGATTTGCTTGATGAACTCGAGCATTTTTCAAAAGGTCTTCCTCTTGCATTTAATCCTTCGGCCCTTGGTTCATGACCGGGATTAATCTCCTTCATCTTCTCCTTTGAGCTCAAAGCGGTATACACCTCATCAAGAGAGAGGGAATCCCGACTATAGATGATAGTATCCATGAACGTACCAAACGACGGTGGCAAAGAGCACAACAAAATCAAACCCAAATCCTCATCGTCATATTTCACCTCAAGGTTCTTCAAATCACCAACTATCTCCTTGAACTTCGATAGGTGGGCCGTAATTGAACCACCTTCAGATAAACGTAAGGCATATAACTTAAGCTTCATGTGAAGCTTATTGGGTAAGCTCTTTTCCATGAACATCTTGTCTAACTTAGTCCAAATTTGGTACGACGTTTCCTCTTCCGCAACATCTTGTAAAACATCGTTTGAAAGGTGTAATCTAATTAGTGATTGGGCTTTTAAATCGTTCAATTCTTTGTCTTCCTCCGACCAAGCACCGGGCATGAATGCTCGACCCAAAATGCACTTATGCAAGCTTTGTTGGATTAGGACATCTCTCATCTTTATCTTCCATAAGGGATAGCGAGTATCTCGCTCTAGTAAGGGGAGGTCAAACTTCATCGTTGACATAAATGAAATAGCCTAGCAAATCAATAATCTCACGAAACTTCTATCGATCACAAAATCTCGGTATAAATAACTTGGGCTCTGATACCCAATTGTTGTGAAAATACCGAGACCCAACTAACAAATTAGCTCACTAGTTGAACCTCACTATTACCACTAAATTCCCAAGAACAAATGAACAACGGTTCTTATACGAGATATAAGCGGAAATGATCAATGAACATGAGACGACTAACCAACTAAGCATATGCAACGATAATAACCATACAATGTAAGATAAAGCATAAGTAAAGAGAGACACCGAGATTTTTACGTGGAAACCCAAATCGGGAAAAACCACGGGCGGAGGACGCCGAGAACCGATCCACTATCACTTGATGTAGTTACAATGAGATGTTACAAGCTTTTACAATGGAGAAACTACAATGGCTTTCTTTGAGCTCTCAACTAGCTAAACTCTTGGAGAAGAAGATGAATTTTGGTGCATATTCAAATGAGGAGAGTTTGTGTGTGTATATGGATGAGGGAACCAAAGGTACACCAAAAACTAATAAACAATACATGGTATGGCTTCCTAAACAATAAACAAATGGTGTAGATGTGTGTGTTGTCAAGAAATCAGCATAGAAGCTTCATTTGACTGAAAATGTACCCCGGGCGGGTCAGCCGCGGGTAGCCCGCGGGTAAGCTGACCCGCATTTGCCCTAAAACACCACCAGACACAGCACAAACGGCGGGTTGGCCGCGGCTTGCTTGACCCGCGGTTTGACCCGCATTTGCTGCTGTTTTTCAAGAAAACTGATTTGGTTTAAGGCAAGCATTCTCACAGGTTGCTATATATGTCTTGTAATCAGCCAACAAAGCCTTTAGCTAAAATCGATTATTAGAGTATGTATATCCTTGGAAGCACAACCAATACTTTCTGATTGGCAAGTAGCACACTATTGTAAAGAATAAGGGAGTGTGTATCACTTACTTTAACCGATAGGCATAGCAAAGAGCCAAATATTTTCCTTTGGCAATTGAGGAAGAAGACTTTTTTTTTAAAATTTTATTTTATGGAAAAAGTTCATCTAGGCTCTATCTAGACTACATACTTGGCAATTTGATAATCAAGATACGGTCACATGATGCCTCGGCTCAAACCCGGGGTAGATGGGATATTCCACCATCTTGTCAGGGAAGATGGCCAAGAGTATTACCCGTTAAGGTAAGCAAGGTTGGTGCTTGCTGCTTACCAGCAAGAGTCCATCCTTAGTTATCTTGTCGGCTAATATCTTCGGTTGTCAAAATTGATTGTTGGTTAATTCTTTTACCCGCTAGCGCTTATTGGGTAAGAGTCACCACTCCTCCGGTGTATGAGTCTTGGTGTTTGCTATGTCTTTGACTAGGCAAAATTTTTGGCCGTTGTCTTAGTAAGTTAAATGACACATGCTTACCCAATTAGTGACCGGTAAACAATATTCACTAAATTAATAATGATGACCAGAGTTTTTAGATAAGACTCAGATAAGAAGTAACAAACTTTATATCTCAAATGAAGCAAAAAGATGTTTATCTGTGGCTTTTTTCGACTCATTTTTAGTTATTTTCTTCAAAAGGCGAGGGCATTCTGTTTTAAGGTGATCATAAGCTAGATAACTAAATTAATTATTGAGTTATTATAGAAAGTATGCTTAAAAGTGTTGATTTACATGCCTTAAGTTGTATCGTTTGTTGGCCTATAGATGGCATGAATTTCGACTATCTCAATATAGACCCTTGAACACCTAAACAGAAAGGGGTAATACTATCGTTTGTTGGCTTATAGATGGCATGAATTTCAATTTTCAACCATGTAAAAAATATAGACCCTTAAAAAGAAAAGATCACAACTTGAAATACTTGGTCATAAAAGGGAAAACCAATCCTAATACGAAAGGAGCTCACAAGCAAAAATGATAAACGTATAAATTTGAAATTTTTTTTTAACATTGTTGTTATTCGTCTTCATCCAAAATTTGGTGCAATTATTTTTCACTGTTTTATAGTATTAGTAGTAACTAAATATTCAAATATCATAAACAAGTAACTTATGCATTTGAATTAATTACGAGGGAGTTTGCCCGCGCTTTGCTGCGGGGAGTTTTGTTAATATTGTAAAGGTCGGTTGTTGTTAACAATATTTTAGATGAACTTATCTATTAAGACCATCTCCAACCTTGACACCAAATATCACACCAAAAACATCAAATTTGGTGGGACCATCCACACCAAATAAAATTTCCTCTCCAATCACACTCTAAAAAAAACATTAAGTTTATGGACCCCACATTAAAATAATATATTTTACTTAGTATTAACTATTTTAATAACAACTATCATAATTTATAAATACATATTAAAATAATAAAAAATTACTAATTTATTTATTTAATAAAAATTTGTTAAAAATAAAAACCATAAAATTTTAATTAATATCACATTACCAAAGAAGATTTGTTAAACAAATTATTAAAAAAATAAAAGAATTGAATTTTTTAAATATAGCTTAAAGTAAATAAAAATTTTAATATAAACAAAGAAAATTAGTTTTATATATGATATGTTTTAACTTAACAAGGAATATTACTAAAATAAATAACTTTATATTTATAGAAAAATAATATAATAATGAATTTAAATGGGACCCACAAAATATGAAGTGTGGATTTTGACCTCCAAATTTGGAGGCCAAAGCACTTTCTCTCTCTTTAAACACCAATTTTTTTTAGAGTTTGGAGTATGGTTGGATTGGAAAATTGGTGTTAATGGTGTTTTTAGAGGCCCATTGGAGTTGCTCTAAGAGCTCGGGTTTCACGCTGAGTTATAAACTGTGGTAAATTTGATCGTAAGTAGTAACATGAACTTTATGTTAATATTTTAAAGGAAGTTACCTACTAAGTGTCTGGGCTTCACGCCATGTTATAAACTGTGGTAGATTTGATCGTAAGTAGTAACATGAATTTATTTGAAACATAAAGTTTGTACAAATGTTGTCGTACGAAAGGTTTAATAAAATAAATAAAATATTTAAGAAATCAAAAATCAAAAAATTTAATTTCAAAAGATTTTAATAATACTAACAATTACCAGGAAGCCAAAAGAGTGTTCATGAATAGTAGGTATAGACACTTTAACATATTTCACCAATATATACGATATATTAAGTAAAACGCAAAATGGAATATAGAAAACTAATAGGTATAAAGTGAATAAATATTATAACTTTAAGGGGGTAAAATGCAATTTCTCCAAATGTCGGTAGCTGTTATTCATGAACAGTGTTTTGGGTTCATATAATCGTACTACATATAGTATATAATAAAATAATTACATCAAAAGATATTCAATATTAGGCTTATTTCGATCGTATATAATGATACGATTATAATGGCGTAATTTGTTAAAATCAAAACGTACTTTTTCAACATATTTTAGCAAATATACGATATATGAGTAAAACATAAAATGAAATATTGAAAAGCAAAAGATATAAAGTGAATAAATATTATAAGTTTATGGGCTAATATGTAAATTTGAAAATGGGTATAAGATTTGGGTCGGTTGGAGCGTATATATAGTATATAATAAAATAATTACATCAAAAAATATTCAATATTAGACTCATTTCGATCGCATCAACGATACGATTATAATGACGTAATTTGTTAAAATTAAAACGTATTTTTTTAACATATTTTAGTCAATATACGATATATGATTAAAACGTAAAATGAAATATTGAAAAGTATAAAGTATAAAGTGAATAAGTATTATAGTTGAGGGGTCTAATGTGTAAAACTAAAATTGAATATGGATTTGGAGTTTGGGTTTGGGCGGGTCGCACCGGCGGGTCGGAGCCGGTGCGCCTGCCTTTTGTATATGACTAGTTGGTAAGCCCGGGCTTCGCACCGGGTTCATGAACAATAGCTACCGACACTTTAACATATTTCATCAATTACTATATACGACTAAAACGTATAATAAAATATAGAAAACTAAAAGATATAAAGTGAATAAATATTATAAGTTTACAAGGCTAATATGTAAGTTTAAAGGTGGGTATAAGATTCGGGTCGGTTGGAGCGTATATATATCATATGTAATAAAATAAATACATGAAAAAAATATTCAATATTAGATTCATTTCGATCTTATCGACGATACGATTATAATGGCGCAGTTTGTTAACATTAAAACATTTTAACATATTTTAGATCGTATCGACGATACGATTATAATGGCGTAATTTGTTAAAATTAAAACGTATTTTTTTAACATATCCAAACCAATATATGATATATGAGTAAAACGTAAAATGAAATATAGAAAAGTAAATGTATAAAGTGAATAAATATTATAAGTTTATGGTGCTAACATGTGAATTTGAAAATGGGTATAGTATTCGGGTCGGTAGGAGCTTATATATAGTATATAATAAAATAGATACATCAAAAAATATTCAATATTAGGCTCATTTCGATCGTATCGATGATACGAACATAATGGCGTAATTTGTTAAAATTAAAACGGGTATTTTTTTAACATCCTTTTGCCAATATACGATATATAATTAAAACGTAAAATGAAATATTGAAAAGTAAAAGGTGTAAATGAATAAACCTTATAAGTTCTAAGTTTAGGGTCTAATTTGTAAATTTGAAAATGAATATAGGATTTGGGTCGGTTCGAAGTTGAAACGTATATATAACATATAAAAAAAATAAGTACGTCAAAAAATATTCAATATTAGGCTCATTTCGATCGTATCGACGATATGAATTTAATGGCGTAATTTGTTAAAATTAAAACGTATTTTTTTAACGTATTTTGGCCAATACACGATATATTACTAAAACGTAAAATGAAATATTGAAAAGTTAAAGATATAAAGTGAATAAATTTTATAAATTGAGGGGGTCAAAACTGTAAAATTGGAGGAGGGTCATGGCTGGAGCGCGCGCGGGTTTAAGACCGGGTCATGTCCGGGTATGGGTAAAAAATGTGAGAGTGATGGCTAGGTCTGGTTCGGGTCGCGGGTCGGGTGGGTCGGGTCGACGTTTGCGGCGGGGTGCCTGCTAATTGTATATTTATAGCAATATATAACTAGTTCATTATTTGGTTATGGTTTTAGAAATATTATGTGATATTTGGTTATTAATGATGCTTATGGTTAATTGTTAAAGGGTATGATGATAATGTTACTATTAGTGGGAGATCAACCAACCATTTAGAAAGATTGTGATTCAAAATTTCTCAACCTTGGATCATCCACAATGGAGGATTCTTCTTGGACTTTAAACAAGAACTTTCACTGTGGGACAGAAGTTTTTGGCTTCTTGCATAGTTACAGGTTCTTATTAGAACCCAGGTGCTTGAACAAGAGCCCATATTCTTGTAAAAATTCCCATTTCTGTTATATACTAATTTACATAAATAAAAATAATATTATAAATAAAAAATGGAGGTGAGGCTTTTGTAGAACCTCCATTATAGAGTTTTAAGGAGGTTCTTCATTTATTGAGGTGGCATAAAATGTGTCAAGGAAAAAATTGTTGGTTTTTTTGAGTTATTGTTGCTAGTTAATAATTACTATTGCTGAAGAAGACTAGAAGCAGTAATGGTTACTACTGCTTGGAGATAAGGAAAGAAGATTACTTGGAGAGAAAGATAAGGAAAAGATTTTGCTTGGAGATAAAATAATTATGGAATAAACTCAAGAGATATATTTTTTATGGAATGAAGATAATTACTAAGATTCTGAAGATAATGGAGATTTATCAATTTATTTTTTGTAATTATCTTTGTAATCAAGTCTTGTATAAATAGATTAGTCATCTAGTCTATGAAAAATATGAGTGATAGAAAAGTTTTAGCCTCAAGATTGTTCTTGATCCCTACAATAGAGAAGTATTATACGTTTGTTTGAATTTGTTCAAGCAAATTGGGGCTTTGTTTGTAATCATTCAACAAAAAAAGCAATTCCAAAAGCAAATTCAATTTCAATTCATTCTTGTTTTCTTGTTGTTAAATATTAAGGTGTTATTCCGCGACATCCTTAATATCTTGGTTCTTATTCATTCTTGTTACGAATTTCGATCCTGACAAAAATATGGCAAGTGAGATTTTTAGAGGTTCCACCACCACTGAGGATGCTCTTACTTTCATTTGGATTTTGGAAACATGAATTGTCCTTGGATTCCTTACTGCGTTTGGTACGTGGGACAGAATAGGACAGGACAGGACGGAACAAAACTCATTGTCCCACGTTTGGCGTAGCATGGGACAGAACATGAATTCACCGTCCCACGTTTGGTGCGACATGGGACATGACAGAAACTGGAATAAGTTAGGACAACATGAGACAAAAATGTTTTTTTTTGTTCCACCAAAATAGGTGGAACAACATGGGATATAAATGAGACACAAACTAATATATTACTAACATTTTCTTTTGATATATAACTTCAATATGGTATTTGTTTTCGTGCTTACCACCACTAGTCCTGGTCGCCGCCGCCACCGATAGCCACTATCGGCCACCTCCACCTCCTCTTTCACTACAACAACCTCCTCCTCCACCTCCAAAACTGTCAACGATTACCTACCACCACCGTTTACCACCTCTACAATTGACCATCGCCACCGCAACCACCAACACCACCGTTGGTCACCACCACCACTACCCAGCATCTTCCCATTCTCCACAACCACCGACCACCACCTCCACCATCACCATCACTAGTATTACCGTCGACCACCACCTCCACCTAGGCCTGTAAACGAACCGAACGAACACGAACGGGGCATGTTCATGTTCGTTTGTTTAAGTTTAAACGAACACGAACACGAACGCTTAACCGAACGAAAAATCCTGTTCGTGTTCGTTCATTTAGCACATAAGGATGTTCATGTTCGTTTGTGTTCGTTCATTAAACTCTTAAACGAACGGTTCACGAACGTAAACGAACACAAATGAACATCAACGAACATAAACGAATGAACATTAACAAACGAAGATGAACAAACAGAAAATCCTACATATTCTTGATTAACATCCAGAAGTTTTTACTCGAGAGGAGAGAGGTTGTGTAGTATTTTTTTAAACTTTATTATATATACTACTACCTCCGTCCCAAAATTATTGTCCAGTTTTGACTTTTGAAAGTCTTTTTTTGACGACTTTGACCTTAAATATTTTTGTTTGTGTTATATAATACTTGATGAAAATTATACCAATGAAAATACATTAAAAACACAACCCATTCATATATTTTGCATGAAGTATTATATAACACAAACAAAAATATTTAAAGTCAAAGTCGAGAAAGACAGACTTTCAAAAGTCAAAACTGGACAATAATTTTGGGACGGAGGAGTAATATAAATGAACACACATAAATGAACGAATATAAACGAACAGTTCACGAACGATGGTTCACGAACATAAACGAACGAACATAACCGAGCGTTCACGAACATAACTGAACGAACGAGAACGCTGTTCGTGTTCGTTCGTTTATTTAAACGAACATAAAATCTTGTTCGTGTTCGTTCGTTTATTAAACGAACGAACATAAACGAACTTCCCGCCGAACAAAATCACGAACGGTTCATGAACGTTCGGTTCGTTTACAGGCCTACCTCCACCTCTACCATAACCATCAACATCAGTTACATAAAAATCATATATGTGTATATAAATAAATATGTGTATGTGTGTGTTTATGTTTATGAAAATTGTGTATTTTTAATAAATTATATAATTTAGCTTATTTTTGTTAATAATAACTATTATGTGATGTATAAAATCATCAAATAATTTTTTGGGATAACTTGCGTAGTTCTATTCAATCCAGTCCAAGGCGTACTAAACACAAAACAGACATTTGTTCTGTCATGTCCAATCCAGTCCTATCCAGTAATGTCCTACTCTTTTGTTCTGTCAAGTCCTGTCCAATCCTGTGTGCGTACCAATAGCTACCTAAATGAATTTTTTTAAATCATAGCTCTCAAAATAAACATTTATTCCATAGTTTTCTAAACAAAAACAAAATACAAAAGATTACATTACATTGTGATGTATATTTTTCAATTTCAAAACAAATATTTTTTTAAAAGAACAATTTATTGAAATATACCTGAAAAGGCAATACAGAGCCAAAAGAGCAAAGGCTAAAACACAAACATCAGAAACAAAATGATGTATTTGAAACCCCCTTTCTTAGCAATTTCATGCTTTAAATCCACATACATTGACACATGTTCTTGATTACAAGAAGCACATGGATTAAAAGCAACAACCTCTAACGATTGAAAACTACGTTATGAGAAATGTTTTACATGGCTTTGAAACCGTACGCAGTAATTGATAGTAATACTCGGAAATAACAGTTTCGGGGGGTTATGTCCCCCGTCTTTCACATCATTTATCCAGCCAGACCTTCTACTAGTGTCTCATAATAAGTTAAAGAAACAAAAACCAACAAACAAAAACAGACCCTTTTTCCTTTTCCCTCCTCACACTGTGTAATGCTGTTGAATTGTGTCGATATCGAGCCCCTTCAGCTTCACCA
>CM058044.1:52483216-52843312 GCA_030169165.1 Centaurea solstitialis | reverse complement strand
TTCAATTGTTTTCTTATTCTCTTGTTTTGTATTGTTCTCTTTTGAACATCTCTCTTTTTAAATATAAAATATTGTTGATTATAGGAAATTAAATTGTAAACCTGATTTTGGTCATGAACTAAACAAGTATCTTATTCATCATAAAATAATGAACATAAATTTATTACAAAACTTATGAATTATAAACCATGAACGTCTAAGACACCTCATGCATTGATTATATAGTTCATCACTTGATAATGAAAAATAAGTTTGCGACTAAATCTAAACTATATATTTCAATTTGATCTCCTAGGCACATTTCATATCTTTATCTTTACTATATATTAAAAGGAATTCAACAACTGTTTTCAAGAAACTGATTTTCAAGGCCACGTTTCATTCTTTCAAGCCCACGTTCATCATTCAAATCATTCAAAATGGAACGAAAACCATCAGCAATTCAATCACCATCTGAATTCATCCTTGCTTCTTGGAGAATCGACGACCTCAAACATGATGGCATATATGGATTGCAATACTATTCGGATTTCAAATTAGGGCTCAATTTCTCAAACTAATATCTATTGCTGATGAACCCTGGACTACACTTATTGCTATCTCTACTGGTTTCTAATTCATTCTTGCAATCCGATTCATCCATGGGGTTTTCAAGCAGACGGCTATTGATTTCTCCCATTGCCTTCAACAAGCAATTCGATTATCGCCTCCAACAACGAACGCAGGTAAAATTGTTCTTTAATCTTCATCAATTTCTGCCTTCAAGCATCAATTATGCATCAGCGACTATCCGTATTCCATTGCTGCCATCAATTTCTGATAAAAATAAATAGGACTGACTCGATTTTTTGTTTGCTTAAAAAAAGAGCAAAATTGATACCCCATTCTAGGCATTTTGTGGTGAGAAACATTATCTCCATATTTTTTATTGTTCTAAATCTAATAAAGTTTGATTTGATGCATTCTCTCTTTGTCGTATTAAATAATTAATTTGGCGGGCTTATGCTAAGTTGCTAACCAGAAATTGTTGCTATAATTGATGTAGTTAGCTTATCAATGTGGCAGTCCCAGGGACAATTGATGGAAGATTCATTAATTCTCATACCTTCATTGCTCATCACGTAGTTGGTAAAGTGCTTTGCTACTTTACTTTAGTTTTGTGCTATATAGTATTTCAGAAAATAGATTTTGCTTTCAGGTGAGATTTGAACCCTTAACCTCCTATGAGATTGGGCTGTGTAGTAACATAGGTACCACTAGGCCAATGACAACCTTGTAAGGCTTTTAAAAAGCTAAATCTACACTATTAACCAATGATTTTATCCAAGACCATAATGAAGTTATAAGGAAGTTCTTTGGTGGTTTGTATGGTTATGGAGGCTTTTTTTTCTTAATTTTAATCTTGGGTTTGCAAGGTTCTTGTTTTGGAGCTGTGTGAATTGTGTGTGTGTAGGGGGCGGGGAGACCGGGTTGAATGGAGAATGGTTTTTTAGTTTTCCATTGATATTGGTTTCTTTTCTTGGGGTGTGGGGAGTATAGTTTTTGTGATTTGTTGGTGGTTTTATGTTTGTCAGTTGTGTATGGTTCCAATATTTGGCTGCTGTTCAAGATTGAATGGGTCCATAATTTTTGGTTTTACAATCTGTTCAGTTCCGCCTATGTGTGCTTTCTTCTTGGATTTTTGGTTTTTTGGAATCTATAATTATGGAACCTCAGAGTTTCTAGACTGTGCTTATGGACAACTTGGTGGGTGCAATGGCCTTTGGATTTATGCCATTCTATCTTGGTTTAAATTGTTTTACTTGGCTGCAAAAATTTGAATTATTTTTTCAGTTTGTTTCAGTATGCTCCTTCTTATTTATATAGCTTATGTTTCAATTACAACAACAGATTGATGATCCCTAATTAAACGAATGGTAGAAGATATTTGATGTACACAAATTTGTCCTTTGCTTATCTTTGTGCAGAAGATATTTGATCAAGCTTATTGTACTATAAGTTATATACATACTTGCTTATCTTTGTGTTCGGTCAAGAATGATACGCACAAAATTATCGGGGATGAGTCAGGCTTTGGCCCGGACACCCTTCCAATAAAAGAAGAAGAATGATACGCACAATCTTAAAAGGGCTTTCACTACTTTAATGTTTGTGTTAGAGAAAAACCCGTATATGTTAGAGCATAGGACTGTTGAGACTTTCTTAGATCATTCAATGATGGTTACAAATGGTTCCCCTGCCTTTGCATTGATTAAGTGTGTGTTCAAGTTTTCAAGAACAGGTATTTTATTCCATTTGGTACGTGGGGTGGTGGTCTTGTGGAAATCTTGGAGCTTCGATGGGTATGCATTCTCATTTTTCGAGTTTTTCTTCCCTAAGAATTGATTACAATGTTTAGTTTTACCTTTTGTTTGTTTTTAATGGTTTATGTTCATCATAATTTCTCTTCCAAGTTCTGTTTTTTTTGTTTATAATCAGTTTAGGTTTCAAATTCATTGTGCAAGTCATTGATTTTGAGTTACATTCTATTGTTATTTGCATTGCTTATCATGTGTTTGTTGAAAGTCCTCAAAGAAAACTGTTTGATCTGCAGGTACTACGCATGTAGGGAAGAAACTGTTATATAGAGATTATGTTTGAACTACCGAAGCTATCTTCACATATATGCAGGTGGTTTTTGAATCTCTACATGTTTACCATCTGTTTTTACATTTTTAAATATGCTTTCTCATGCTTGAATTTATGCCATACCCTTTACACCATTAATGATTATGTTTGACTACATATGATTGATTGAATTCTTAATTGTTTAGGCTACATATATTTGCTCAGTTTAATTGTAGTAGCTTGGTCCATTTTTTGCATTCTTTTCCTCTATTTGATTAAGATTAGTTGTTTATCATGTCGTACATTCTCTTATCTTCGTGGTTTTGATTGTTTATATTTCTAAGGTAGAAGTACACCAATTTAGAGTTTATACCATTATCTGTTGTACTTGTATTTATTACCTGTAATTTATAAACTTTACAATTCGAAAGGTTGACAAAAAAAATTAACTTTGGACAACAAAATTAGATTTAATAACTTTGAGAATTACAAAACTCAGGTTAGAGTGATATTATATATGTGTGTGTGTTATATTGTGTTTGAACTATAACTAAATTCAAAGGCTGATGAGCAAGTTAGTCGAATTAGATTAAATAACTTTGAGAACTACAAAACAAAATTGAGTGGAAAAAAGTTTGAATAAACTTTTGACCCCGTTAGCAATTATCTTGAGTTTAATACTCATGGTATTTATGTCCTCTCACGTTATTGATTTGGTATCATAAACACTTAGGAGTCGTTTATCAAATGCTTACCTGGGTAAGTGTTTACCGGTAAAATTTAACTCTATAGTTTACTTACCGGTAAGCTTTTAGTCCATAAATGTTTTGCAACAATTTACCTGTTAAGCGCTAACCGTGATAAAAGAAGACAACCATCACTTACTGTGTAAGCCTCTCGGTCCTTGCTTTCGCTCTTACCGGGTAAGATTCTTGGTCCTTGTCATATAGATGCATCTGATAGGGTAATGTGACTTGATAAGTGCTTACCAGAGTAAGTGTTTGGTAAACGCCCCTTAGCTAAGTCCATTCATATTCTTCCAATACTATTAGAGGTTTTCTAAACTTCGATTCAAAATTACATTGCTTTGAATCCATGCTATCCACATGGTTTGTCATCTTTGACTCTGAATTTGATACACATTTAATACTCACATCTACTTTAACTTTTAGAATAATCATTTAAGTAAATTCCTATTAGCTTGAAAAGATGAGGTGGCCAATTCATGGAGTAGGAAGTGTTTTATGGGTAACTTTTGAGTTTTCTCGTTTTATAGAACTTCTAATATGTTGAAGACTTTTGTCCCTTAATGATTTTTTTGTGTTTGATTGTGACCTGGGTTTTTTGTTAAACTTTTGTGCCTCCAACTGTCTTTGACCATCCGTATACTTCCATATATGTTTAGGTCCACTTATCAATATTCTTCAGTACAACTTCCTCCTTCATATGTATTTCTTTTTTACTATATCAATTTCTATCTTTATCTTCATCTATGTACCTATTCTTCATTTGTCCTAGGCTTTTTTATCCTAACTGCAAAAATCATTTCCCTATGGTTCTTTTTTGATATGTTGGAATTTTTCAGTGGAGATGCTAAGAACTAGGGAGTATTTTAACTTCACATGCTAATATGTTTTCGTTCAACATTACAGGTTGCACTAGAAATCAGAAAGAGCTACAATTCTTTCATGAAGAGCTACAGAGTTGACGATCAGATAACTATAATGTTATTATGAAGAACATGAAGGTTCCTATATCGCAGTTAATCATTTTAGTCAACAAAACTTGAACAATTGGAGATGAAAAATGACTTGCTGAAGCTGAGTAAGAAATCCAACAAAGAGAAACAGATGGATGAGCAAGGGAAAGAAATCTGCTACTGAAGGTGCCATAGTTATTTTGGCTTTCACAAATAGAGCTGTTAGATAACATTAAACTGAGCCTAAATTTTAAATCAGTAAATGCACCAATTAACATCATGCTTTTTCTTTGCCCATTTACATCTGTTCTGTCTGATAACCGTTGTAAGTTATCACATGGTAAGAACACCCCCAATGTCTGACAGATATTGTTTGTAGTTTTTAATATTTTGTATATTATAATTAAAGTTTAGTTCATAACTTGTTGTATTTGAGTGAATCAACTTAATGAACAAAACCATGTGCAAATGGTGCTTGTAGTCTATAGTTTTTTGGGATGGCAGTTAAGTCCTTGTCTCTTTGAATAAACATGTTGTTAGGTATCTAAGGTTACCATACATATGAAAAATTGAGTTGTAAGGATTGTCATCTGAAATTTCAAATGTTGTAGAGATACGATGATTTGAAGTTGCACACCTTTTCTTTCAATATGATACTTAGAGTAATTTTCAATTTGATGGTTGTTGTTATAGTGTGGTTATCAGGTATTCAGGTTGGAAATAGATATGGTGATGGTTTTTGGATCTTAAAAGAAGGGATTTTAAGAGGTATAATATTTGAATGTTGAACAAGGATTTTTCAAATGCAATTACCGGATACAATGCTTAAATGATGAGGTTGGTGCGATTTATCTCTAGCTCATGGGTCTGAATTAACACATCCGAGTCATTATAATCTTATATGATTTTAATAAAGCTTCATTTTTGTTAGTAAGTCATTTTATCTGTACACTGTTACTTTTTGTTATGATTTTGTTTTCAAACATACAAATTAGAGTTTTCAACAACAAGTTTCGCTAATTTATCTATTATTGATCTACACTAACTTTTACACCCGCCGCATCGCGCGGGTATTGGACTAGTTATAGTAAACATACAATGAGCAGGCGCACCGGCTCCGACCCGCTGGTGCGACCCGCCCCAAACCCAAACCCATGCAACAAAACTTAATTTATTTTTAATTTTACATAATAGCCTCCTAGACTTATAATATTTATTTATTTTATACCTTTTACTTTTCAATATTTCATTTTACGTTTTAGTCATATATCGTATATTGGATAAAGTATGTTAAAGTTATACGGTTTAATTTTAACAAATTACGCCATTATAATCGTATCGTCGATGCGAACGAAATGAGCCTAATATTGAGTATTTTTTGATGTAATTATTTAATTATATACTATATATACGCTCCAACCGACCCAAATCTTATACCCATTTTTAAATTTACATATTTGCCCCTAAACTTATAATATTTATTCATTTTATATTTTTTACTTTTTAATATTTCATTTTATGTTTTACTCATATATCATATATTTGCTAAAATATGTTAAAAAAGTAGGTTTTAATTTTAACAAGTTACGCCATTATAATCATATCGTCGATACGATCGAAATGAGCCTGATATTAAATATTTTTTAATGTAATTATTTTATTATATACTATATATAGCACGATTATATGAAGCCAAAACACTGTTCATGAACAACAACTACCGACATTTGGAGAAATTATATTTTCCCCACTTAAACTTATAATATTTATTCACTTTATACCTTTTAGTTTTCTATATTTCATTTTGCGTTTTAGTCATGTATCGTATATTGGCTGAAATATGTTAAAGTGTCAGTACCTATTATTCATGAACAGTCTTTTGACTTCCTGCTAATTGTAAGTATTATTATTAAAATCTCCTAAAATTAAATTTTTTGATTTTTTGATTTCTTAAATCTTTTATTTATTTTATTAAACCTTTCGTATGAAAACATTTGTACAAACTTTACGTTTCATATAAATTCATGTTACTACTTGCGATCAAATCTACCACAGTTTATAACACGGCGTGAAACCCGGGCTCTTAATAGGTAACTTCCTCTAAAATATTAGCATAAAATTCATGTTACTACTTACGATCAAATGTACCATAGTTTATAACCCAACGCGAAGCCCGGACTCTTAATAGGTAACTTCCTCTAAAATATTGTTTACAACAACATACCTTTACAATATTAACAAAACTCTCCGCAGCGAAGCACGGGCAAATCCCCTTGTTAGTGTAATAATGGTTGGGGTCCATGTACTTTTAACAAATTCAAATATGAATTTGTTTGCTTTTATTTTTTCTATATTAATTTTAATTTGTTAATGTTGAGGACAATGATTAAAGTTTGGGGAGATTGAGAACACTTGTAGAAATTTAAGAATGCTGTATAATGTGGAAAATTTCCCTTAGAATAATCGTGGGAAAATGGAAACATAGATATTTGGAGGCATTTTAAAAACATTTTTGTTTCTCAAGCTAGCTTTTTCAAAGCTAGGTTATCACCTTTTAGATGATAAATTAGTTGGTAGTTGATAAATCAAATTATATTTGATAAAAAAAATAAACTTATTACTATGTAAAATTACCAAAGCGGATATCTTTAATGAATAATCTATTACAAATATTTTATAATATAATTGAAATAAACATTTATTCATGAAATATAAAAGTAATTTCTAATAACATAATATGTTAATTAATATAAACAACATAATAAAAAAATGACATATTGATTGAAAGAATATAAAATTGATTATTATATATACTATAAATTTATAATTTGTTAGAATAAATTTTAGAAAAAACCTACATTAATGTCTCATTGCTACGTGTTTTAACGTTATTGTAAATCAAACCTATCCAGATAACATGCCTCCATCATCGAAAAAGCCCAAACCAAAGACATCTTGATTTCTAGCATAACGAAAACATTACATTTCAAGAAGTTGAAGCTCAAAGTTCGACTTTATTTGCCGGATCAATAACAAGAAGCATTGCCAAATCTCCGCTTTCATAAGCATGAACGGTATCTGTTGCAAACGATAATTAAGACAGGTAGCTTAATTAAGTTCACCTTCAATGGTAGAAAAAAAAACAAACCAACGATTATAGTTTTATTTACCAGTCGAGCCTCCAATGTGCTGCCCGTTAATGAACACTTGTGGAACTGTACGCTGCCCAACCACCTCCATCAACGCGTCTTGGATTTTATAGCCATCGTCTACAAAAAACAACCACCCTTGTTAAAATCTCCTCAAAATTTAAAAAATGACGTATACCACCATCAAATAAAAAACATAATGTACAATAATATTGTCATTTCTTTTGCACATCCAAGAAATTGAAACAACAGCTATGAAGTTAATCTCTAATTCTGATTTAGTGCAATGAAGTTGATAATCTAATTCTACATAACATTTATCAATGGGAACAATTCACATGCCATGGGTATAAATTCTGTTTATTGTGCCTTTTCACTCATCCTACAATAACATCAATCATTCCCCTCTAGGCCCATCGTTAAATAATGTTCAATCTCATACACCATGCCATAAAGAGAAGTGTCCCTGCCAAGCGCATATGAGATTTTTTTTAGAAGACATAGTGGTATCGAACCAACGAACGACTACTACGAACGCACGCCTCCTCAGTGGTGTCGGGGATCTACGGACAGCCCACTAATCCGCTGTTATCTCGGTCTAGCTTGCCCTAGAGTCCAACCACGGTCTTTGACTGGGCTAGGGGGCGGCCCACTATGACTAGCCTAGCCCAAGACTGAATACTCTTCATGCCCTCAAATTGACCCCCCTGGATTCGAATCTGGGTAGACTGGAAGAAGCATACAAACTACCAACCTCTCTGATCAATCTCAACGACAAAAGGCATCTGATTCAACTCCGCGAATACAGCTTTAGCCCTTTTACAAAACCTGTTTGAACACCACCAACAATAAATCCTCAAAATAAAATTATATAAAACATTTCAGATATTTACAGAGTTAATATATGCATCGCTAATACACAAAAGGATGTTTACTAATTACTAGTTATATCATCTAAAATCACCTAAGTTCCTATAAGTTGATAAAATTTTAACAATTAATTAATGAAAATGATTACGATTAACGATTAAAATCGCCTAAGTACAAGAAAAGATCGACTGAATAAAATGATTCCAATAAAAGTGGTTGATCAAAGTACGGCTATGAACCTCAAACTAGAAACAATTGATACAAATTACTAATCACGCTTATCGGAATCAATTAGTGAGAAACGTAACGATGAGATTAAGGAACAAGAAAGATACAACATACCCGCAGTAAGATTTGGAGAAGATGACAATGGGGTGAGAAGAAATGGTCTCCTTGACAAAATCAACGTACGATTGTTCGGCGGCATTGGCATTACACGTATAGATCCTTGTAATCATCAAGAGGACGATGAGAATGGAAGAAACAACAACAGATTTGGCCATTTTTCGGTACCGGCGTTGCAGCGATTTGGATGTTGTTGGTTAAACTTTGGCACTCAATGCCAAAGATCTGCAAAAAAATGTAGTAACGAACTGACTACCAAATTTATTACTAAGACTTGACTTTTTCTTTCTATGTTTATAACGATTTTCGTCCTTGTAATTTAAAAAATGTTTTTTTTCGTCTTTATGATTTTTAACTTGCTTTTGTTCTCGTTTTTGCATCTAATGTAAAAGTTGTTGTTATATGTTTTTTTAATGTTTTTAGATTAATTTACGACTTATTATAATGTGTATTTTTAATATTTTAACTTGTGGACGCCAAATTCTTAGTTATGTATGTGTATATATATATATATAGGAAAATACAAAATACAAAAAAAAATGTTTGAAACCGATTGAACCGATGATTGAACCGAAACCGGTCATCATACCGATTCAACTAAAAACCCGTTTTTAAAACATACCTTATTTCCAACATTTTGGTTGGTCATGGCAAAGGATGTCAACGGCCCGTCGCAAAAAAGAGAATCCTAACAACATGAAAGATATGCTCCCCATTTTTTGTTTATAACGTTCTTTATAAAGTTTTAGCTAACCATTTGAAGACCCTCCTTTCAAGAATCATCTCTAAGCATCTCCAATATGTAACACTATTTTTTACACCAAATGTCAAAAGTAGTGTAAGAAATAGTATAAGATTAGTGTTACTATAAATCTTCTCCAATGGGTAACACTATTTTTACACCAAATCATTTTACATTGAAAACTAGTGTTAAAAATAGTGTAAAAAATAGTGTTACACCAAATATAGTGTGATACTATCATCACACTAAATTAGTGTGAAAAATAGTGACCCATTAAATATGTGAATAGTAACATTTACACCAAATTTAGTGTTTAGTGTAAGATTTGTGACCCCATTGGAGATGGTCTAAGAACCAATCCACCTTCGTCCATGGATGAAACATTTGTGATAATATGTTGACCACGTTCGAAGTCATCCATCATATGAAGAGAAATAATTATGGGAGAAACGGTGAAGTGGCTCTAAAATCGATATTAGCAAAGCCTATACGACCAGGTAAATTGGAAATATCTCGTCTCATTACAATCCTACTTCCAGCATGTCATCGTTGAGACCAGTCCCTCTCATAGTGAAGGCGCTTGAAGGGTCCACAAACTAGGGGTGTAAACGCCGAGCCGAGCTCGAGCTCGCTCGTTAAGTGTATAAAGCTCGAGCTCGAGCCGTTTCGAGCCTTATGTGTCAAGCTCGAGCTCGAGCTCGTTAAGAATTTTGCAAGCTCAGCTCGACTCAGCTCGACTCGAGCTCGACTCGTTTACCCATAAATCAATATTTAATATGTTTTTTATTTCTTAATACTTATTTTTAATATATTTTATTTTATTATATTAATATATAATAATATATATAATTTACATAATAATTAACTGAAGCTCGTTTAGGCTCGCAAGCTTATCATAAAAGCTTGAACTCGAGCTCGTTTATTTAAATGAGCTTAAATGAAACCGAGCTCGAATCGAGCTTTAACGAGTTGATCCGAGTAGCTCACGAACAGCTCGGCTCATTTACACCCCTATCCACAACCATCTAGAAGTGCAAACTATATTGAAAGTTGTTGCTTGAAGCTACAAGACAGTGATGATGTCTCTCTATTAAGTATGTTTGAAATCCTGTTAATAAGGCCTTCAGTAACGCAACTCACAAACCCACAAGCCCGAATCATCACATTAGCATCACATCAGCTTTATCTACAAGCTCTCACCAAGCCCTCAACAGAGTACCACTACCCACAAGCCTGAATACCCTTAATATACATATTTCAAAAGAGAAAGAAAGAGTATGAGAGAGAGATTTGAGCGAGTAGCCACGGGTTGCCATCCCCGTGGCCGAGCCTAGCACTAAAGCCCGTATGGGGCTGTAGTGCTACCCAGCCGAAGCCCATGACACTGCACCCATGCCCGCATGGGTAAGCCCGAAGGCGCTACCATTGGTAATGATATCAATTTGATGGCTAGAATGGATGTTCAGTAATTCCTACAATACTATTATGTCTCGTCCTTAGAGCATCATAATTTTCCTAAAATAGAGAAAAAAAGATCAAAATTTCTAAAATCATTTTTTTCATCTCCAATGGCTTTTCTATTTTAGAGAACCTATCACCAGTTATATTATTAAAATATACACTATATTTATTATCACAATAAACTTTTTAAAAACTTTTTAAATAACTAATTATACCATTAGTGGAACAAATTAAAATAACATTCGCTCTAAAGATATAGAGATTCTAGAAAAATCTCTATATTAGAGAAAACTGAAACTTTTCTGTTTTAGCAATCGCTTTAGCAATTCTGTTGGAGCATTTTAGAGAGAAAAAACACCAATTTTTCTGTGCTAGCAATCTTGTTGAAGATGCTCTTACACGATTATGTTGGGTCTGAAATTGGTTAAGGATGATTACTACTTCTAGCATACCGGTTAGTACTGCTCTCGTTACTACTGCTCCGTTAGTACTTCTTGTTAATACTGTTGGTTATACAGTTAGTACTTCCAATGATGGTTAATACTTCTTATAACTGGTTAGTGTTGCTGATGATGATTAATACTTATGAGCTGGTACGATTGAGATATGGAAAGGTTGTAACGTGGAGCTAAAAAACGACTTGAAGATAATTATGGAATGAATTCAAGAGATTTATTTTTTTATGCAATGAAGATTTAGAAGATAAATTTATTTATAAAGATATTTACCAAGTTTTCGAAGATAATGAAAATTTAAAAGATAAATTTATTTTTTATAGTCATCTTTGTAATCAGATTAGTCATCTCTCCTTTTTCGATAAAGTCTCGTTTCTTAAAATAAAAAATCGTATAACAATTTAAAATTACATAATTGACTTAAAATATTTTATTTTATTTTATTTTATGTATTTAGTATTCGTCAAATCTAATTAAAGCACACCGATTTAGCACGCAAGCTTTCCATCCCTTTTCTCGTGTGCTCTTTTCTTCCCCCTAAACTAAACCAGACGAAACCCTAACCAAATCTCCAAATCTGAAACCCTAACCAAATTCCGCCATTAAAATCACCAACCTCCAATGGCGTACGTAGACCACGCCTTCTCCATATCAGATGAAGACATCATGATGGACTCCGATTCCGTTTACACCTCCCACAACCGACCTCCGGTCAAGGAGATCGCCCTCGCCGTCTCTCTTCTCGTCTTCGGCGTCGCCGGAATCGTTTCCGGCATCTTCATGGCCATCAACCGCGTCGGCGGCGACACAGGCCACGGTATCTCACTATTAAAGTATAATAATTCATCATGTTTTTATTTTGTTTCTAAATTTTGCTTCTAAATTTTGTGTTTTTGTGATGTGATTTAGGGTTGTTTTTCGCGATATTGGGGGCGATCTTGTTTATTCCAGGGTTTTACTATACACGGATTGCTTATTATGCTTATAAGGGATACAAAGGTTTTTCTTTCTCTAATATACCACCTGTTTAGGGCTTGATTGGATTATTTTGTACACCTTTTGAATGGAATGAATTTCAGTATGTACATTTTTTTTGGTTTTTGTTTTTTTGTTTTTTGTACTTGTAGTTGAATGTTCTTTTTATGTGAAATAAGAACATGATTGTAATGGAAGCTATAGAGTTTGTTTATGGGAATAGTAATGTGAAGTTTGTTGATGTATTTGGTGATAGATAGCAACTATAATTCTCAGCTGCCATTGCTGTGAAACTGGAAACTGGTCTTGAGAAACAAATAAAAGAACTTGTGTTGTATACTGTTATGGATGCATCAAAGTTTTTCTGTTTCTTTGTAGGTTCTGAATCTACTTAGGTTGTGTTTGGCAAACTAGCTGATAAGCTACCTGGTAGCTGAAAGCTAGCTTATGAATAAATTATGTTTGGCAAAAACTAGCTTATGAGTATGTAAAATGACCAAAAAGGGTACCTGTGGGTATATTAATTAATATTAATAAGGGTATAATTGGAAAAGGATACAAAAAGCTCCTAAAAAGCTACTTCAAGTAGCGTTTCAATAAGCTAGCTTATTTTTGCCAAACATTGCCTTAATGCTGTCTAGGTTAGTTGTACTTGATTTCTATCATTCTGTGTAACTTGAGAAGCCTAGCAAGTAGTAATAGTATCTGTTTCCAATTGTTCATTACAATTTACACCCGGAAATGTAGTCGTTCCCCTGCTGGCCTCTGTATAAGGAGTGGGATTTGCAATAAGATCATAACATGGTAGTGGCATACTGAGACAACACTGTGAGTCTGTGACTTGCTTCGTGATACAAGTAAAGGACAAACAACTTTTCATGGGACATTAGCTGGAAACCAGCTTATGAAGGAAGAGTGACTTTCTAGAAAGTATTTTATACATCTTGTATGGGGTAGGCTTTGACATTCTTGTGATCTCATGTTATTTATAAGTTATAAGCTACAGCTGTGATCATAAACGATTCCGTTTCACGTGACGTATTTGGCTGTACTAAGATGGAGCACAATGTTAACTTAGCTTCTCAGCTGATATAAATCAAAACTGGGCATCTCTTTTAAGCTGCATACCAAGTCAGTTACTATGGAAGTTTGCATAAAAAGGTGCAGATCTCTTCTTATGACAGTCTTGCCCTTGCTGGTGGGAGCTTCTTGTCACAAAGGGTTTATGATGTAACAGGTAATCAGTTGTTACTTGGTCACTTTCGGATGGCGACTGTGTAAATTACTAAATTGTAATTGACATCTGTCTGGTAGGTTCTCTTCAGTTTTCGTGTGGTTTACTTTACTGAAGTTCTTTTTGGGTGTTTCTTAGTTACTGATTACTGCTTTATCCAGATATTTTTTTTGATGTTGAGGACGATTTAATTGACTTCCTGGTTTGTGCTGATGCCTTTCGTTGTTTAGCTAGTTAACAGCATTAATTTCTTGTAATCATTATGTACAATGCCAAATAAGAACAATAAGTTACATCAATTTGTCACATCCTCACATCTCACACAGTTTTTGTACTATATCTTAGCTTTAGTCAAATTGGAAGTTGAAAACGGGCATGGAAAAAGGCAATTTGTTATTGAAGGTTGAGATATCTGTTAAATATACAAGTATGGATGGATAGAAACTACATTACTCTGAGATTCTTTTCCGTCAAAACTTTTATATGCTCATGTTTTGTTGGTAATGGTTAAGAACATTGTACCATGTCATGAAGTAGAGCTTTGAACGTTTATGGTTCATATTTCTTCATGATGGACGATATTCATGAGGGTAAAGTCACCTCCTTGGTTTAGTTCTGAATTAATCTAGGTTTTGGTACTGGAGGAGAACTGCCCGTGGTCAAAATGATAAGGTGGGTGGTAGTCATGGACTTGTGAAGAAATATTGATATGCTCCAGACTTGTAACAAATTAGGCACTAGCATCTGTATCTTGATGTATGAAGAATCAAGGCAGACTTCCACTAAACCACCTGTGCAGAAATCCTCACATGCTAAACAATGTTCTTTAATCATTGATAAGGGATCACTTCAAAATTTGTATCAGACTCTAGATTTCTTTAAGCTTTAACCAGAGTTATAAACTTACATTACCAAATCTGAAACTGCTACTAGTTTTTTATTGTTGATCTTATGCTTCCTCTTCATCCTTGCGTAAGTGGCATAACTCATAAGAATTGCAATGGCCGGAAGCCTTGGCTTCTTATAAGGTGTGAAGTCTTGAGAGTTCCATTACTTCTTATGAATTTTACACCATCTATTGTTCTCATTCTTTAACTGCTTAATTTTTATTTCTAAATTATCTTACATGTCTGTTCTTATTATATGTGCTTTGTTACTGAAGTTTTCCTCCAAGAAACTTGGTGATGGTTGATTCTGTTGGTAGCTGAGGGTAAAGCCTTGTTCAGTTGTAATGTTGTCTTTGGTACGCGGATTGGACCAAGACCGGATGAGAAAGGCAAGAGTGAGGTAGGCAGGTGAAAGAATTATGGATAGTTCTAGGGCTGTAATGGTTGACTTGGTAATTTACAAATCTTGTCTCATCTCCCTTATATTCTATTCCACCTATGTTCCTTGAAATCTGTCTTGCCCCGTCCTGATCCAAGTACCAAAACGCATCCTAAGAGCACTTGTTGTCTATTAGATACTTGACTGGTTTGATGCTTGTTACTTGGTATAACCTTTGTTTGTAAAAATGAATTGCACCAACTTCAATGAATCAAATCCAAAGAGGTAAAAGTGATATCATATATTACCATGCTATATTGCTATTATGTATTCTAGTAGAATACTTGAGGATGGTTTATCATTTTACATGCACATGTCAGATCCAATGAAATTAATTCCAATATCTATTCTATGTTCTTGTAGGATGCTTGATGATAGTTCAAAATTTAACATGCACATGTTAGTCACTTGATGTTCACTTCTGAGCCTTTATGAGGCATGTGAGCTTATAACATGTTTTTTGTTTTGGTATTGTTATATGATGTAGTAGCATTTGACCGTTTACCAAACACTTACATTGTAAGCGTATACCAACATCAATCACCGCTCTTATCTACTTTATTGGGCAACTTCCTTGGCAATCAAAATGGCTTGTTGGTAAGCATATTTTACTGGTGAAAGTCTTTTCGTCACTTATCTGATGAGATTCTCGGATCTTATCATGCTCAACCGGTATGGTAAATAAGGGTTTGTAAGCAGCTCGTTTTCTGCTTCGTTTTCATATTCTAATTCTTTGAGTTTAAATATCCATCTCATTTTTTGTTTCTTTGTTTTTCTTGTCTGATTTATTTGCTTGATCGTCTGTAATACCTTCCTTTCCATTGGAAGGTCACTTAAATACATGGAGGTTAAAAATAAGAAACAAAAATTGTTTTAGAATTAAAGGCGTTGTTTAGTAAATGCTTACTCTGTATGCGCTTAGTCGACATATATCTTAGCGGATGAATATGACTAAGAGTTGAGAATCTTACTCTGTAAGAGTAATGATAAAGATGGAGAGTGTTGCATGGAGAGTGTTGCTTGGAGAGTTAGCGAGTCGAGCTTTTAACGAGCTACTCGAGCTCGAACTCGTTTATCTCGAGCTCGAGCTTAATAATACTCGAGCTCGAGTCGATCTCGAACATAAAATCGAGCTCGTTTAACTTAACGAGCCGAGCTTTATAACACCAATGTTCGACTCGACTCTTTCGAAAACTCGATTAAAATTTTCGAGTCGAGTCGAGCTGAGCCGAGCCATTCGAGCTCACCTTTGTTCGAGCTAAATATTTTCATATATTTATTAATAAATAGTACACAAATATAAAAATTATCGAGCTCAAGTTGATAAACGAGTTAATCGATCGCGAGTTCAAACCTATAAACGAGCTTCGAGCTCGAGCCCGATAATTCAAAAAATATTCAAGCTCGAGCCCTACATTGAAAAAGTTAATCGAGCTCGAGTCGAGCTCGAGCCCAGCATTATTTTTTGAGCTCGGCTCGATTAACCTACTACTCGACTCGGCTCGGCTCGTTAACACCCCTTAACTCCTACCCGGGTAAACACTGGTGGTGTAATTTGTTGTATAAGATACCATCGTAATGACTACAAACCTTACTCGGTATGGTAAGTTAGGTTGTTGACTTGTGTCGATAAGCTTTTACCAAGTAAGCGTTTGGCTAAATGGTCCCTAAGATTAAATGATCTCTATGTGAATCATTGGTAGAGGAAGTGTGAGTTCATATATAATATATTTTTCTTGCTGATGTAACTATGATTCACACATGAATCATTTAATCCTCTGGTTAATTAACACACTAAATATCAGTATCTTGTACATTGTCAAGGAATATGAAATGCTTTGCGCAAGTCATGTCTTGTTATAAGAAAAGTTACAAATGTAATCAAGCTACTACAACACTATGCTGTATGTGTTCATATCCCTAAGAGCATGCTCTCAAATGGCTATGGCTGATATTCAGGCCCGACCATGGTCACGTGTAGCCCGTGCAACCGCAAGAACTTCAAAGCTCAAAGGGCATCAAATTTTCATCTATTACTAGTTTTGGGTTTATAATTTGAAAATTGAACAATTGGACTTTAATTATACACACAATGATGGATACTGATAGTGTATCGTGAACCCTTGAACGCCTAACATTCCAACAACTCAACCATATTTCATTTGTTCTTCAAAGTTTGACTACTTTGGTTTTCAAGGTATGATGCTCTACTTCTATCCATTAACGTCATCAAGCTAGAATAAAGAAATTGAAGATGGAAGTCTCAAATGGTTGAACGAAGTTTTTTTTCAAAATAAAGCAATTAAAGTCATATTTATGGCCATCAGTCAATAAAGGCTAAATAGATTAGCGATTTGGAGTATTTAAAATAAATTTTTAGCCAACATCAAATATGGGAAAGTAATTGATGTGTTTGCTTAAAGAATGTGCGAAGGCATCGTTTTAGATGATATATGTTTATATCTTATAATTCGGAGTTTTGGTTTTCATGTCCTTATGTAGCTTTTATTATAATTAATAAAAACCAACATGGGCATAAAGGCCATTCTAGCATTTTGTATAGGGCATTGAAGTTTTGGTTTTTATAAGATATATGTTTATATCTTATAATTCGGAGTTTTGGTTTTCATGTCCTTATGTAGCTTTTATTATAATTAATAAAAACCAACATGGCATAAAGGCCATTCTAGCATTTTGTATAGGGCATTGAAGACCATAAGAGTTAAGACCGGCTTTGGTGAAATTATGTTGGGAGTATGTGACCCCATTAACTATGCTTTGAAGAAAAGAAGAAAGGAATTTTCAAGTAGTTTTTGTAAGCTAAAACAAAAACAAAACTAATAAGGTTAAGCGTAGCGAGTCTCAAATTCGCCGGCAGGTTGGGGAAAAAAAAGCAGGCGGGCTCAGGCTTTGGGAGGGCTGTGGTACACCACCCTGCTACCCGGAGGGCTGGAGGCAAAAGCGGGTTCTCCACACCGTTGTTGCCCGCGTGAGTTGTGTGTGTGTTGTGTGAGAGGGTTGAGAAGGTTGAGGTACAAGTTGTAGAGGGTTGCAGAGGGCTTATGAGAGGGTTGGAAAAAAGCTGATGTGGCAGTGCAGGTTGGGAGGGTTGGGCTACTGATAGCCTAACTAACACCATAACACAATCATGATTTCTTTTTCTCCTTTTTGTATGTATTTTTTACTTTTGTCAAAACCGAGTAATCGGATACTTAATAGTTAAACCATAAAGTAAAAATCCGAAGTATAGATGACAATGATTCCATTTTAAAGGACATTGAAATAGTTAAGAGAAAAAAGATCTACTATAGTTATGGTAAGTTTGTAATTGAATACTACTTTATATATTTTATAAAGGAATCTGTTTCATTGTGTTTGAACACATTTATGTAACTTTATTTGATCATAACTTAAAAGGCCATGTAAATATTTTATTCGGATATCCTTGTGTAAATCAATATGTACACACTAATCATGACAAACAAAACTCTCTTTCTATTGATTTAATTATTATTAGAAAGACAACGATGGCAAACTATGTAACTCGTTATTTTTTAAATGTCAGAGAAACGTCCACTTAAATCATGTTAAAACAATTAAACTATATTTCTAAATATAAAGTAAAACATGAGTTCACATCTTAAAGACATATAATATAATAACAATTAAAAGTAGTTAAGTTTAAACACATAATGATAATTGAAAATTAAAGGGTGTTAGCTTAGTTGGATAGGTAACATCCCTGAGGGTGTAGGGTGAAAGCTATACTACAAGGGTTCAAAACCTTCGGGTGACATTTCTGAGATATCCAGACTTTGAATCTGATTCTTCGGGGCCGGTATGGGAGGACCCAATTTATGAGATCCACTTCCCTGCCGGTCGGGTTTAACCATAGGTTGGGCCGGGTCGCAGCGGATTAGTGAGATCGTCCAATTGGAGACCCTATACCGCTGAAGTGTGTGTTAACGTGAAAGTTTATTATTGGGTTATGTTAATTTTTCACAAATTTTCATATTAAACTTTAATACATATAATATAATGAAAATTAAATCGATCAAAAGGAGAGATAAAAAAAAGGCATCATCCACTTTAATCGGCACTTCATCGATGCACATCATTGAGTTGTCCATAACGATTAAAAAAGCAAATAAAAGAAGTCGCATAAAAAGAAGAGTAGAATAAAGTTTCAAAATGAGTCCACTTAAATTAATGATAATATTTAACATATACGACTTAAATAACTTTTTTCTCTAATATAAATAATTCTTTATAAGAATTTTAGATATTTATATAGGTGAGGCTAATTGCACCCAAAAAGTTATTAGATGCATCATTTTCCTTTCACACGCATCACCATTACAAACTGTTTTTTGCATTTCTAATGCTAAAATGATATGATTTTGATATAAAATATGGCGCAAATAACATTTTTCATTTGTATTTGTAATATTAATGTTTTTTCAATTTTTTTTAACAGCAGAAAACACACATACCCAGTTAACCTACTTCTAAATTTTCATCAATGTCCATGACCGGACTCAAACCCACAACTACAAGGGAATGAAACACTGTTTTTTCGATTAACAAATAATTTTTCAAATAATATTCTTTATGTACTATTTTAGTTATAAGTTCTCATTCAAAAAAAAAAAAAAAGGAATAATATTTAGTAAATTATGTTGGAATTTAAATAATAATAAAAAAAAGGTTAGTAGGATAAAGAACTCATAGCCATTGACGTTTAACGCGGATCCATTGACTTCTTCATCCCATGACACTTTTTTTTCTCTTTCTTTAGAATATAATAAAATGACTTTATTTCAAAGTAATATCTCAATTAATTTTAATGAGCAATAGGAAGAATATAGTTTGTGGGATGAATAAACTTATTTTAATTGGGCATTTTATTTATGCATTTGATAATACACTTATGTTTATTGTATAAACTTTGTATGTTGATTTGTCTTATATGTATTATTATATATTTCGAGTTTTAGAAGTTATTTGGGATTGACTTAATAGGTTTAATGGTATATAAAACTTGTTAGGTAGAAATGCATGAGTGATTATTTATAGAATATTTATTAAGAAGATGTTCCGAACTAGTTAACCCTCGTTTCATTCGTTTAAGAATTTTCTATCTAAATCTTTTTCTTAGAAAAGAGGTCGCAATTCAAAACACTAATTTTCTCTTGGGCCCCATGCCTCCTACGTTCTCTATCCATACTTTAACTCGTCGTTGCCTAGCTTGTGCCCTATGCTTATATCCCTTCTGTTATTACCTATTTTTCAAATGGATGTCTTTTAGAAAGATGTAATTCTTCTATATGATTCTAATTAGGTATGAATTTATTTGATCAATTTAGTGCTTTTGATTTGGTCCATTAATACAACTTATGCATTTGGTACTTGGCATGTAATGGAAACATATATTTGGATTCCAATACCACATATCTGTCTTGAAGGACTTCACTTAAGATGTTCAATGAAATGTTTGAGAGAAATTTGAATCTTGTAATTCATTGTTATTGTTTGGTTGATCAATTTTTAAGGATTTGTCGTAATTGTTGGTGAATAAAGTCACACGAGCTTAACCATGAACAAAACCCTAAAATAAAACATTAAACGGTATCATAATCATTTTTATTATTTAGACAATTTAATCTCCATAACAAACAAAAAACAATTTAGGCTTTTTATGGAGTACGCAAAAATAATTTCCAAACATCCCGTTAAAAAATTATCTCCTACATGTAAACCGAGACTTTTTAATCGTTATGGTTGTAGTTCAAATCTACCCTCCAATACGCTACTTTTTATGATATGATTTGGATCATAAAGGAGTTCATTTAGGAAGAGACTTTTTGTATACCAATTCACCATCTCATTATTGATTGTTACATTGTTACCGAATTTGTCAGTCATAATGAAATTCTTATGCAGCATTTATTACAACTGGTAGTAATCGTTATAAAGCTAAGAGAAAATCTTATGCAACATTTATTGCAACTTGTAGTAATCGTTATAAAGCTAAGAGAAAGTAGCGCATTGGAGGGTGAATTTTAACTTCAACCGTTGACATTAATAGAAAATAAAAATCCTAACTATGAATTTGTTTCATTTGAAAATAAAATTTTATTGTTTTACCATCTTAAATAAATTTTGTTTCAAAGTAAGATTGATAATACATATCATGGAGGTGTTATATTTATTTCATAGCTTACATGAAAAACCCATATTATTAGCCTAACAAGATTTATGCAAAACTTCTTCTCAATATTTAGATCAACAAACCCAAGTAATCTCAATATTTCTTATTCAAATCATAATTCATTAATGATAAGGTTATGGACTTATTGTGGCCTTGGATTCTTTTGGTGTTTTGGTTCTTTGTATCTGTTTTAGTGTATGTTTTTTTTAAATACATGGTTTGTATCATATATCATCAGAAATTATAATAAAACCATCATTAGAAAATTGTAAAGCCAACAACAATAATAATATATCGCATTCATATTTGAAGGGGGTCTCTTTTCAACTTGTCCTAATTTACAAATCAAACCCCACCCTGAAATATAAAATAAAAACAAAAAAAAAATGTCGTTCATAGCCTACAACTAGTCTACTATAACTACACAAATCGACTATAGAAAATTGTGGCAAGTAGTGACTGGTGGGCCCACACTTGTCATTCACTTTGACTGTACCACTACGCCGGTCAAACCTGTCAGTATCGACGTCGGAGCCTGATGATGATGGTCTCCGTCGTAGCTTACGAGAAGCATCTTTGAATCGTCCATGGCTACCTCCACGCGCTTCCTCGCCGGACATCCTTTTCCGGTACTACACTTGTAATATACTCTGCACAATTTCATTTCACAAATCCAAATCAACATCCATAAATATATACGTTTAACTAATAAGTTAGCTGATAGCTAATAAGCTAGTTTATGAATAATTATATTTGATAAGCTTGTCAAAATCGATCCAAACATGTACTAGCTTATCACGTAGCTTATTTTTACACGGCTTTAATTGACTGAAAATATGGCAAAATTGTGGTTGATTTCTCATCAAATTACCTAGGGTAAGGAGATCCGTCGATCTTCTTCTCGCCGTATTTCTTCCACGAGAAATCGTCGGCCGGAATGCTTGCGACCTTAGATCCGGTGATCGGAACTCTTCTTACTTCACGTTTTGATGCGATTTTCCTGAGAGAGAAGTTGAAAATGAAAAACATTAATTATCCATGGAGTTTGAGAGGCGTACGATAACGGTTAGGGATGTGAAGTGTTTGCTAAAATGCGCCGTGTGCGTAGTATATACAATACATACCTTCGCTTGCAACAGTGACAACCGGAGCGAGAAGCGGAGTGGTTTTTTTCAGATCCAGATCCTTGCAAGGAAACGGACGGCCGGTCGGCGCGGCACCTTTTCCGGTGCGACGACGGCAGCGGCGGTTTCCGAGACGAAAACGCCGGCGCCGGAGCTACGATACCTAGAGAATGAAACTGTTTTCCGTTTGAAACGCTGCCTTCTTCTCCTCCTCCTCCTCCTCCGGCGGTCAACGGCGATATCAAAGAAGACGAGTTCGTTGACCGAGACGACGTCGTCGTCGTATCCGTAACCGATTTACTTACAGAGCATTCGTTTGAAGCTCCGATGAACACCGGCGCCGATTGCGTGGAAGTCGAAGGAGCGTGCGAATCGGAGGACGACGGTGAAGGCGGTGGTCCGCGGCGGAAGCGAGCGTGGCCGGTGCGTTTCAAGGCGGAGACGGAGAAATCGTGGTTGTTGAAGGTGAATATGCGATTCAGGTGATCGGAGGATTGGATTCCGACGAAATCGACGGCCATTTTTGTGGAAGAAGAAAAGGTTAGGGTTTGAGGGGATGGATGAAGAATGGATGGGAAAAGGGAAGAGAGAAATTGGGGTTATAATGGGAAATGGAGTCAAAGGAGATGATGGGATGGGTTTGACTTTTTAGGGATTCTCTTTAAAATACGACAAATAAGTGGAAGCCACTCGTCAATTAAATAAAGTCCAACCGAGGCCGCATATAAAATTCAATTCTCTAAGTAATAAATTACATATTCAGTCCCTGTAGTTTGGTTAATGACATGGACCAGGTCCCACTTTGTTCCATTTTGTCATTAAAAGCTAAAATTAAGAAAATGACATACACGGGATTTGAACCCAACCAATGAGTTTGAAGTTATGAGGCAACGATCTTTTTCATATTTTGCTGTTATTTTGAAATCACCGGCACCATGTAAAAGTTTACTTCTATATCTATGTTGATCTTGATTATGAACTTCTTATGTTGAGTGGCGACCTTTGTAGGTTTTGAAGTAATCCATTATGCTTTTGTATGAGAGATTCTTGGGTTGTTCTTCTACTCCAAGGTTTACGAATTAGGTTTTTCTCTGTTTTTTATTTAGATTTTGTAGATTGATTTTGATCTACATGTTTGTGTGTGTGTGTATATGCACACATACATAGGGTTAGATTCAAATGTGAACTCAATTTTGGTTATGAACGTGGGGACCATTAAAATTGCGACACGTGACAATATTCACTCAAAATATCATGCTTTATTTTAGAGTGAATAACGGTTAGGCATCTTTATTCACTCTGAATCATGCATGATATTCAGAGTGAATATTGACACGTGGCGCGATTTTAATGGTCCTTATGTTCACAATGAAAAATAAGTTTACATTTGAACTTTCCTCGACACACATATATACAACATAAAATGTAATCAATGATCCTAACCTTAACTGATATACATGTTTTTCTTGAATTATTGAATTTTGTGTTTCATTGTGCGGTTTGATCATGCCTCTTCTTCCTTCATTGTTGAGTGTTGGTTTTGTGGTGACATTTGGTGGGTTGATGGCGAGGAACTATTGTGCATATAATGGATATGTTTTCTTTGCCATTTTTGCAAGATATTGAAATGTTTTATTTTACTTTGTTTTGCCATTTTAGCATCTCCACTTCCTTCCTTGGGGTTGCTTTCCTTTCATTTTTCATGTTCACTTCATTAACTGATCAACTATAAAGTAAATTAGTTGTTAGATTTTGATTGTTTATAGATATTTTTTTTTGTTGATTTTGACCACTTTTTGTAGATGATCGATTTTTTGCTTCTTTACCAATTTAGGGTTCTTAAAGCATTCTTTGGCTTGAGGAAGGAGAAAAATAAATAAGAGTAAAATGACTAAATACTCCTCATATGAGAACACCTAGGGTTATTTGACGAAATTTTTTAAAAAGAGTTACAGGAACTTGATCTATAATAAAATCGATACCATAATGACTATTCTCATAATTATTGTTTGTGAGGGGCTCAGTCCAAAGTTTCACCTAACCATAGGGACAAAGTTTGTAATTTACTAAATTCCATATGAAATATGTTCAAATTTTGATTTGTTCATTACTTTATAATATTAAATTAATCACATTTACTAAATAATTATCATACTTGATTTCTTTAGAATAAATCATGGAAATGATCCACATGGTTTTGGTAACTCCAAGTCTCCAATTAATACATCACATAAAAGAGTTATGATATATTTACATTTTGCTTTTGTTTTTTTCCTTTAAAATACTAAAATTCCATGTAAACTTTAGTTGTTTATCTGATATGATATTTGATTAGTTTATAAATAGATTTTAAACTAAATAAATATAATCTTTCTTCCTAATTTTTACAACTACATGTGCTATGAACCAAATCATGATAAAAATATTCAACATTATAAATGTTTTAATATTTATATCTATAGAAGAATATACGTTTTCAAGTGGGCATGATGTTTGACTTTTCTTTATAAGTCTCCATTTAAAACGACTGATATGTGATTTATCCACTATTAACAAATTTGTTTCGAATTTGAATATTAAGATGTTATATAAAGGACGAAAAATGTTGCATTTTCAATATGTTTTATTTCAAATTTTGAAATATGCTTATGAGTTTATATCTTTTTTCACACTAAAAAAAATTATAGATAACAATCGGTTTTAAGGTTCATTAATTGTTGTCCATAATTTTCTGATTTGTATTCTTTATTATATTTGATTTAAGGTTTTAATTGTATTTTAATTATTTTGTTGAATTTTGTATTTTGCTTTTATAAGGGACTAGTAGTTTGTATTGGATTTGTAGCACTAACCAATGGTGGGATGAGGGTATTGGTAGTGGTTGTGATAGTCCTAAAAGGTGGTGGTAAGGGTGGCCAAATGGGCTCCGATAGAGCCTTGTTTGGGAATGTTTAGGATTGTCCGAAAAGGTCTTGTTACGGTTTTTTATAAAAAAAGGTTCGGTCTGGAACTAGTTATGAAACATGCCTGATTTGTATTTAAATTTTATTTTTAAGTATATTTTTAAATGCATTTGATTGAATGTCAAAATTTATTTTTATATGTATTTTATAATGTTTTTTTTAATTAAAAAACTAATGTTTTAGCGTATTCGATTAACCAAATGAAGTATTTTAAAGTATATTTGATTTAACAATTTTTTATAATGAAAATGCATTCTTTTTAGTGTATTTGTTGACCTAATTATAACAAAAAAAATACATTTCTTAGTGTATTTGATTAACAAAATTCTTCAAAAAATACCTTTTATATGTTAAACATCAATTCAAAAAAAAAAATAAGTGATAGGCTTGACCCTGAACCAATTCTCATAACAAGGCCGAAATATTTTAGTCGAGCCTGGCTCAACCTGCACACCTGAAACAATTACAACAAACGCTATTTAAGATTGGGACTGATTTAGACCCAATGTGGGACTAGTTTTTGACCATCTTTGGGTGGTGGTGGTCAGAACTCAGAAGTTGAAAATGTGTTGATGTTAGTGAGACTAGAGCAAACATGGGATTAATGAATTGTAGAGATCAAAACAAAACCACATGGAAGCTTTTTTATAAATTTGCTCTTGTTTATTTTATGACGTTAAAAACCTTTTTAATGTTTAATGTTCAATAGACATATTCGTGAAGAACAATGCTTTCATTTGTTTATTGTTTTCAATAGCTTACTTTAAAAAAATTTAAGAGTTAGAGTTGTTTATGATATTTCATAGATTAGGGTGAGATGTAAAAGAGTTATTGATATGTATAGAAAAGTGAAAAGACTTGTCGTTCAACGACATTTGGTGTTTGTTAAGATGCCCCCTACCTTGTTGTTGTGGGTTTCTTCTTGTTGTGGGTTCAAGTCTTGTTGTGGACGTTGTCGTAGAATTAGGAGTAGGTTTAGGAGTGAGTTAGTGGATGCGTGTGTGTGTTGCCGTTCGAAAAAGTTATATATATAGAAACACATTCATTATATTGTTTTATTATTTGAAAATAAAATTGAATTTAAAATATATTAATAGTTCATATAAATTTGTGTTTTTAAGATATCGGTCTTGTTATTTTTATTAGAATCCAACCCCAGCGGAGGATTTCAACGGCAAAACGAAAACGACGAGCAAAAGAGAGAGCTTCGGCTAGGCCATCACCATCTCCAATCGATACTAATTTCTAAATTAATATACTTTGAATATAGGGGATAGTTCTCCGAAATGTATTAAACTATCCCCAAAAATCTATTGTGTGTATCCAACTATCAAAATTGCTATTGTGTGTATCAAAGTTTATTTTTTTTTGCTATTGTGTGTATCAGATGACTTATAACCTGTTTAACAGGTCACCTCCACCGTTCTGCCACTGAGAACCACCGTTGTCGCTGTCGGAAACCACCGTCGTCGCTGCTAGAAACCACCGAACTGCCGAGAACCACCGCCACACCCACCTCCACTGTCACCCTCTGCCACCCACCTCCACCATCACCCACATCTACCACCCACATCTGCCACCCACCTCCACCGGCGACCTCCACCGTCACCCACCTCCACCGGCGACCTCCACCGTCACCCACCTCCACCGGCGACCTCCACCATCACCCACCTCCACCGTCGCCGCCCATCCCACCACCACCACCATCACCATCGAACCATCAACCATCACCGCCACCATCACCATCGAACCGCCACCACCATCGAACAGCATTCTCAACAACCATCTCCAACCACCACCACCAACAAAACCACCGCTACCGCCGACCTACAACCACCACCATCGTTGACCTCCTCTCCAACCACCACCATCGTCCATCTTCGACCCAAAACCACCACCCAGAAGCACCATCACCTAGACCGACCATCGTCGCCCCCACAGCACCTCCGGCCGCCGTCCTAACTGCAGTTGACCGGTTGATGACCGGTTGAACTGGTCACAATACACACAATAGCAAACAAAATAAACTTTGATACACACAATAGCAATTTTGGTAGTTGGATACACACAATAGATTTTTGGGGATAGTTTAATACATTTCGGAGAACTATCCCCTTGAATATATAGATTAGTTGGAGCCACAAATTTGACTATTCAAATTTGACATCAATTAATCCACAAATCTGACCATCCAAATAATTATAATACCCGATGTAAATAAATATAAATAGAGTAGGTTTTCATCACACCTCATTTTAATTTTTTTTAGTGTAAATTATGAATTTGGTCCTTAGGACATGTCAAAAATTGCAGGTTTGGTTTCTTAACTTCATTTATTACATAAGAAACTTTCAGGTACGCGGATTCTTATGGATTTGGTCCTTCACACTAACGGCCATCCACTTTCTCTGATAAATTGAAGGACATTATAATCATTTTATTTTTATTTCTTTATTTTACCTTTTTCCAACTAGTTATACTTGTTTCTTGAATATTCATCTTCTTCAACTCTAATCATCAACAACACCAAAATATTAAAATCAAAATCTTAAAAGTCCAAACAAAAACCAAAATCCAAAACCAAGTTAAACAACAAAATATTTATTAAACCAAGACCCTATATAAATCAAAACCCTAATCAAAGAACAAAAGAACAAAAGAACAGAAAGGCACATAACATGTTGAGGGTTTGTTCTTGGTGTGTTGAAGAAGAGGATGAACAATCATAACATAAAAAACAAATAATTAAGAAAATCTTCAATAGAAAACAATATAAAAATGACAATTGTACCGTCAAAGTTAACGAAAAATATGGACAACAGTTAGTGTGAAGGATCAAACCCATAAAATTTTACATACCTAGAGGTTTCTTATGTAATAAATGAAGTTAAGGATTAAATCCGTAATTTTTGACAAACCTTAGGGGTTAAAATAACTGTTTCAAAACCATCAATTTTATAACATGTGGTTATAACTTTAGTTTTTATTACACTTTTATAGATAAAAAAGTAGTAGAGATTCATACACTAAGTATTATGTAATAAAGAGTCAAAGATGTATGAAAAAACATGGTTAATTTTTAAATACTAAATATATATATAAGATGGACCGTTTCATATGATTGATAACTTTTCCCAAATGGTAGATTTTTTAGTTAATGACAAGAAATCTATTTTTATTATAACATGCCAAGATGAAATAGTAAAAAAAAGTGATGGGAGATAAATGATAGAATGTTTTATAGACAAATAGTTTTAAACTTTGGTACTAGATAAAATAAAAGTAAACAAGCAATAAACAATACCATAAAATGAATAAGTAATTACCATTTAATATATATTTTTTTCATAAAAGCAATTAACTATTACATGTTTGGGTCGCTAATATATTGGAAAAAATGCTTTTTCCTATTATATAGTAAAAGGATTGTTAATTTATTTATTAACTTTTTTGAGCTACTATTATTTATTAGGAAAAAATTTGGGTTGCTGTTACTTGATATAAGTATAATAATTTTTTTTTATGTTTTTCCAATGTAAGTTTCTCAAAGTATAAACTTTTAATTTTGAACTATAAAACCTTAATAAAAATTGAATTTAGTCTTAAAAAACATACATATATAAATATAATTTTAATGCATGCTTCAATCATCAAGGCACCAAAATGGTTGGTAGTGAAATATGACATAGCACAAAAACTATTATATCTTTGCAATCAATTTGTATCTCAAATAATATTTATAATCAAAGTAGATATGGTTTTGAAGATTTTATTCGATTTTCATTTTTATTATGTTATTTAATTCACTACTTACAAATTATGTTTGACTATAAATACTCTATCTATTTTCACCATTATATAGAAAATGTTGTTATTTATACTGTTTACTTACATACACCATATCCATACTCTCTAAAAAAAGGCTATGGATAGAAAACTACTATATATATTGATCTGACTTACAAACAAGTAACGTCTTATCAACCACTTAACGTACCATTACTAAACTTATAGACTAATCTAGACATGATATTACATCAGGTTCAAGATTTAAGTTTAATGTTACTTAGGTGAATCTGGAACATGTTTCTTGAGGTGACACATAAACTTTATTTGTACAAGTTTGTGCCACTTGAGCCCACTAAAAGTATAACCACGACATCATTATAGATTCGATAACATATTGGTGTCTTATCACTTCAATTAATATTACAATATAGGAAGAGGAAATATGACTAGACTTGTTAAGGTTTATATGTTTATTGTTTTACTTAAGGATTGCTAAAAGATGTATAAAATATACAAGATATATGTTGTTTTTATAGAAGCTAGTTCACAAAATTAGTTCAAAGTCAAAGCATAGAAAGGAATGTCCGTAAGTAAATCATTTTACGGTTTTTGGCTAAGGACTAATTTGAAAAGCGAGATGACGACCGAACAGGTCAAATGACTAATATAGACAACGAAATACTTCCATAGAAGAAAAGAACATTTAAAAAGAAGCTCGTCGTCTAGATGTGACTTATTCGAAAATAACTCAAAGTTATATATATTTGAAATTTTAAATAAAATGAGGAACGGTTTTGGACCGTCGACCCCGGATCAATCTTATTTTCATCCTAACAACTAGTCGAGGACGGGATTGATACTTAAATTGGACCAAACTCTTTTTTCAAATGAGATAATATGCATGTTTAGATGCACACAACACAATTTTCACTAACCAAGAACTACTACTTTTTTTGAACTTTACGTTCAATAACATTGATTATTAAGAACGAGTTTCTTAAAAAATAAAAATAAGTCTATTAAAAAACTGAATTCGATATATTTCTTGATCCAGTAGTTATAACACCAATACTTGAAACATGGATAATTTTTAATTTATTTAAAAAAAAAAAATCTCCCATGGACGAATGAATCATGGTTTTAGAATATATGTCCAACATAAAATCATTCAATATCTTCAAGTGGAATATAATGTTTTATAATTCAATACCAAATTAATATGTGTATTCATTCGCCATTTGACTTGGACTTCTATTAAGTATACTTTAAAGATATCAGTGTGATAATTATAATTATAATTTAGACCCAAGCCAACCAACCAAATCATCACATAATCAACTTAAAGCAATGCTTTTCATTATATAAATATCATAATATATTTTTTGATAACGTTATCATGAACTTAGGATATTTATACCCATAAGTTGAATAACGATGAACAAATAATAATTTCATATAGGTTCTAGAAATATTTCAAAAGTTAAAATATTTTAATGTTCAAAGTTAAAATTTTGGTTTTAAAAAAGGACATTTTGTTTTAAATAGAGCAAACTTCACTTTTAGTTGCTAATATTTGTCAATTTCAATTGATCTCGTCCATAAAATTTGAAAACTTGAATTTAGTGTCTCACTTTTGGCATTTCACAACAGTTTTAGTTCTTAACTCAAATAACCGTTAACCTTTTTTTTTCTTTTTCAATTGGCTTCATTCTTTGTTCTCATTCATGTTTATCTTTATAAAACTTATGTTCTTGTTATTTATTTTAATCTAATGGTGTTCTTTTGGAATTAATCTTACATTTTACTTTGGATTTGTGTTTGATGGTGGTTGGGGAAGGTGGATGACAATGGCGGAAGGTGTCGACAGTAGACGGCGATACTTGTTGTGGTGGTGGTGCCGGCGATGGTGGTGGTTACTAGCTAGTGTAGTGTGTGTTTATTGTTGAGTAAGAAGATGGAAGGACCATAAAATATTATGAATATGTAATATATTATTACAAACATATATATAGGGTCATGTTCAAGGGAAAACTTTAAATAAACGGAAAACCGATGAACACCCTCGTAGCCCTCCATCTAGACTGTATGCACTTGTGCATACAAGTAATTTTGTAATATGCACATGTGCAGTGCATAAAAACCCAAAAAGAACTTAGATCACACGTATGTACAAGTGTATACGGTCCAGATAGAGGGCTATGAGAGTGTTCCTCGGTTTTCCTTTTTTTTGTAGTTTTCCTTGAACCTCCCCTCCCCCCCCCCCACCCCCTCAAATGAAAGCTCATATTTGATTGCGAATGTGAGGACAACCGAGAGCGCAACACGTTTCTCATTCAGTCTCACTAATACATGATTATTTAGACCGGATGTTCATGCATCATTAATCATGAATAATGTATTTGAATAATCGTTTATTATTTAAACCGAATGAGACACATGTCACGTCGCAATTGTCTTCACATTCACAATGAAAGATAAACTTTCAGTCAAACTTTCGTCTGTATATAATATTTTTCCTCTCTCCACATATACCATAGATAGAGATGGACATTTGGACTTGAAGCCTAAGTATGGACTTATGACTTATAGGAACGGTTTCTAACTGACAGTTACGATTGGTTACAGTTTTTTAGGTTAGAAGACATTACGAAAAAGACAGTTTAAGGACTTGAGCAATCAACAACCCAGTCAATTGAGTGATTGGTAGATACACATAATAAATACATGAAACACACACAACAAAATATATGAAAGCATCTTTATATATGTGTGTGTATCTATTGATTTTGAAAGATTAAGTGTTGTTTTTGTGTTTCTTTACTTACATATACTCATTCAACCACTCGTATACGTGCACAAGCTTAAAACACCCATGATTTTTATGTAAAAGTTTAGCTTACGATAATCATGAATTTTTTATGCCTGTGTTAGTACGTGCTACGTCGGTAGTATGGATGAACTCTATTTATAAACAACTCTGTTATTAATAATAGGCCTTGAACGAGATGTAAAATGGACCTTTGATAAGTACAAATTTTTTTCATTAGAAACGATATTGAATCCATGAAAATATTGGTAATTCATATTATAATTGTCATTCCAAATATTTCTTATCAACAGTTCTCTAAAATACCTCATATACAATAGTTGCATATTGATTTTAATTTGCAAATTTTGTTTTATGTTTATTAAAAAAATATACATACATGATTAATGAATATTATTTTATCACATTTATTTTGAAACATATTAATTAGTAACTATTATTATGATATCAAACTTTACGATATCATACGAAAATCGCAAAGATTCTTTTCAAAATTTTCATATAAATTTACTGTTAATGTGATTTTAAATAGTTTTTTTATAATTAAAAACAAATAATTAGAGGGAAGCATTAGAAAGGCATCTTCTTTGTGATGGTGGCATCCAAGAATCGTTTTCTTAAAGGAAAGAATTACTTAAGGGCAGATTATGGGATTATGACTTTTCTAAAGTCAAAGCTACCTTTGCCTTTTTTATTCTTGTACTTCACTATTACTTTATCAAAATTCCAATCCTACCCTTTGTACTTCAAAGGGTATTTTCGACATTAATAATATTCTCTCCCATAGTACTGTCTTTTATGTTCTTATTTTAATGTTAATTGACTCAATCAATTGAAAAATGCCACATCGATAATCATTTCGTTTTTTTCGTTTTCTATACGGTTCATTACGTTAAACATCAAAAGCTATTACGAAAGTATTAGTAGTTTAATGGTCGGTAATGTTTTTAGGAGGGACAGTGGATGACATCCCTATCTATCTGGGTTCGATTTATGGGGTGACCATGTGACGATAACCTAACCATGAGTTGGCTTTCGGGTCGGCTCATAGTCGCCGGATATTAGTCGGGTGCATGTATGGATCTTGGATACCTCGTCGACTTCATGTCAGGACGTGTGTATGAGTTATCTGTCATTAAAAAAAATATCAAAAGCTATTGCTAAAATGACAGATAAGCAAAATTGATTGAAGTGGTGCGAATCTACTTAAGAATTCGTTTGTTTGATAAATTTAAAGATTTGCATATGTTTACCATGGTAAATCAAATGGATTTCTAGTATTATATATCAACAACTTTTATTAACGATGGAGTAATTGGTATTATAAATTATGGGTAGTTTTAGCTTTTTTATATACCTTTCTAATCAATGTCACTCCAATAACAAAAGTTTCTTAAAGATTTGCAGGACAAAGAATATGGGCGTAAATGACATGGAATAGCTCTTAAGTTACTTGAGATTGATTGAGTCAAAGTTCGATCAAGCTCGGTTCACAACACTTACATTGTTGACGATGATTGTGAAGGAAATATATTTGAAAGATCAGCCAAAAATTAAAAGCTTTCAGTAGCTTTGTCATATACGGTCTATATGGTTATTTAAGACGTCTTTTTCGGTTCAACCAAACAAATTTCTTACTTAAAAGATATATAATCTGAATAGATCCAAGTATAATACTTACCGTTTCATAATATGTTAGGTGTCTTGATAAATCCATAAAATGTTAAGGTTACCCAATTGATGTGTGTTCCACCAACTTACCAAGTATTTAAGCAAAAAGTTCGATTACTGGCAACCCTCGTCAACCTCGCACGTAGCCTACCTTTCAAGGACCCCTATGTGGGGTACTTTTGGGCTTACTTAATAGTGGACGTTAACGGGTCAAAATGAAGTCTAGGGACCATTTTTGTAAAAATCTGCATACCACATGGACAAAATCCGTAACATACCGCAACATTTTTTTTCCATGTCCTTTCATTTCCTTTCCTTCCTTCCTCCCACATTTAGTAGGAAATTTATCATTATTTTCCTTTCATTTGTCTCAAACAAAGGTTTCAGAGTGCACAAGGTTTTTTCATCCCTCTTCCTCCTTATATTTCGTTCATTAAAGCTATCAGGAACACAATGTTAATATTTGGGGGAAAAACATGTGGTAATATTTGGAACTTATTATTCTTGCAAAAATGGATTTCAAATTGGTTTATGTCTGCTTGTTGTTTCATTTTTATACAATTAATTAAAATTGGCAACGGGATGAGAGACCAGACTTAACTAGGATGCAAACCCCTTAAAGATTTGTTTCATTTGTCTAAAAGTGGAAATTAGGGCATTTTTCGCCTTTCCATCTAGGGCATCAAAAACCCGAGAACCAACCACGAAAAAACATCAACAGTCAAGTGTCGCAGACCAATAATTTTTTTGGCAAGTCGTCATTTTGTTTTTTACCAACCAAACCTATACTCAACAAAGATTCAAATTAAGTTTATGGCAAATATTATGAGTCAAGGTCTCCTATGTTTTCACCTCTCATCGACCCTGATTCATTATTAAACAAAGACATTTTCGGCCAGAAGGCTTTTCATTAACTTGTATTATTTTGTCTATATATAATTTTCTATTAAAATACATAAATAAATAAAACTATGCAAACTCGATAATATGAGATTTCGAGTGAACAAAAAGTCAGGGTCAAGGAAAACAACAAGCGTGGATGGTGTAACATGAGTTGCGGGTCAAGATCCAGTTTCTTTCTTTTTGTTTCTATTTTTTTCTATTTGTTTGATTTTTCTTAGGTTTGACATTTATTTTATAGTTTTTTCTCTTAAGTGTTTAAGTATATGTTAGGTAAATGGTGGTATGGAATTTTGTGTTTGGTCAACAAAATCTCTTAGGTTAACCCTTTCCACTCTCCTTTTTCTTTAACTCTATTTGAAAGTTTTTAGACATACATTTGAAAAGAATTTATCATCGTAATACAACATACTAAAAAAATGCTTCAAAAACATAAATAAAGTAAAATAAGGTAACAAAAACATATTACCTAAAAATTGGTCATGTCAAAGATGAGCTTAACTTAAGAATTAAGACGTATAATTACATCAATAGTTTATTTAAAATAATAACTAAAAGGTACATAGGAAACTTATTATTCTAGCAAAATTGGACTTTAAATTGCTTTATGTCATCTCGTTGTATCATTTTTATACAATTAATTAAAATTGGTAATTGGATGAGCGAACAAGCTTAACTAGGTTGCAAATCCCTTAAAAATTTGTTTCATTTGTCTAAAAGTAGAAATTGGGACGTGTTTAGCCTTTCCACCTAAAGCATCAAAAATCCAAGAACCAACCATGAAAAAATATCAATAGTCAAGGTATTGCGGGCCAATAATCTTTTGGTTATGTTATCATTTTATTTTCTACCAACCAAACCTACGAGGCTACGATCAACAAAGAACTAAATTAAGCTTATAACAAATATTATGAGTCAAAGGCCTCCTTTGTCCTCACCTCTTATCGACCTTGATCATTATTACACAAAAGATATTTTGGGCTATTGTTACCACCTAAAAGTATGCCATGTTCAAAAATCAAAATAAAAGTGGAAGGCTTAACTTGTATTACTATGTCTACATAGTTTTATGTTTTAATACATAAATAAATAAAACTATACAAATTCGATCATATGAGATTTCGAGTGAACAATAAGTCAAGGTCAAGGAAAACAACAAGCGTGGACTTGTAACATGACTAAGTTGCGGGTCAAGATGAAGTTTCTTCTTTTTGTTTCTATTTGTTAGTTTTTTCTTTAGTTTGACATTTATTTTATAGTTTTTTCTTTTAAGTGTTTAAGTATGTTAAAATGGTAGTATGGAATTTCGTGCTTGGTTTTATTTGTTCAACAAAAGCTCTTGGATGGGACCTTTCCACTCTTTTTTTTCTTAACTTTATTTGAACGATTTTAGACATGCATCTTGAACTAATTTCTCGTGCCAATTAAAACATGCTAAAAAAAATACTTCAAAAACATAAATAAAGTAAAACATATTACCTAAAAATTGGCCATATCAAAGTTGAGCTTAACTTAAAAATTAAGATGACCCTATAAACGCAACCATTTTATGATATTTTCATTTCTGTAAAATTACAACAATAATTTAATACATAGTTCATTAAAAATATTAACTAAAAAGTATAAAGGCAAACGTGCATTTTAATAAAACCAAATAAATGCCTTATTTTAGGATTATAATCAATCCCATTATATATTAGAAAGTAATTGTGAAAAAAATAAATTAAAAGACATAACATAAAAGAATTTTACAACCACGAGATATATATGTTTGGACGTAAAATACAACAAAAAACTTTATCTAACGATATTATTTTCCTATACTGTTAAATAACTTTTATTTAAAATATTAAAATTAAATAACTATAAGTTGATAGCTTCTGATAAATAGGATATATCGATAATTTTGCTATAAATTTGTAAACCCAATTTAAACATGTCTCACCATACTATTACAAAACTACTCTATGGTACCATAAGTTATGCAATGACGACATTTGTTTTGTAAGAAAATAAGTAAGCAAATTACAATGAAACATAATTCATAAATTGACAATTAGTGAATTGAGTCGTAATATATTCTATTGTTTAATGAAATCGTATCATAGAGCAAATTCGAAAGTAACTACAAAATGTATATAACAATATTTTCTTAACTCATAAAAGCCATTAAATGAGGAATAGCATGTCGACATCGACGACATGTAGTAACATACAATAATTAATATCGTTCCTTGAACATAATTGAATGATGAATTGGAGATTTTGTTAGGGGTCTACAACATCAGAAAGTGGTTTACAGGAAACTCAGTAAACAGGGAATATACAATGTAATATTGACGATGATTTATGTTCATTGGAACCAAACGTTTTTTAAATTTATTTTGACCACAAAGTTTTCTCAATATCTTGGATTCAAGAACAACTCTAGGGTGTTTGGTATAAAAAAATAGGGTTTCGCGTAAAGTCAGTTGGTTAGGCTGATATTACTTGAAAACTCGATTAGGAGGTTTGAACTTTGTGAAAATTTGACCACGAAGTTTTTCTCAATATCTTGGATTCAAGAACAACTCTAGGGTGTTTGGTATAAAAAGATAGGGTTTTCGCGTAAAGTCAGTTGTTTAGGCTGATATTACTTGAAAACTCGATTAGGAGGTTTGAACTTTGTGATAGGGATGAAAATAGGAAGAGTAAGAATTCTTAAGGAAAATAGTAAGTTAGTCATTGTGACATCACTTGATCTTATAAATGCAAGATGAATGTAATTTTACCATCCCCTAACCCCCACCCACCCAGTAGAACATACATTTTCTTATAAATGATAGAAAAGCTTTTAAAAAATGAAAGATTTATGAAAATCAAAAATTCTAGAAAAATATTATTCTACAAGTGTGCGACATCATTGCATGTGCTTCTTCTTGCCACATCATTGCGGGTGCGTTTGGTACATTTGACAAGACAAATATACAAGAAGAATGATCATTGTTTGATGTTTGGCAAAACTTTTATGTGGAACAAACATAAACATAGTGTAACAAAGTAGAATAGGCGTTTTCCACCCCCATCCCATCGAACAAGTTCGAACAAACTTATGTTTTATCAATATGAACTCAAAATAATACCTAATTATTATCTAAAACATCAAATACGACTTCCTCTTTACATTTTACTCATTTTTTAAAATTTATTTATTGTATTTTATGCTCTTTAAGCTTTCATTTTACTGTTTTTTTTTTTTTTTTTTTTTTTTTTTTTTTTTTTTTACAATTTCTAAATTTTGATTAATTTATGTAATTTATTATATGTTAACAATAAATGTATATATTGACAAAAATAAAATAGAAATGGAAACTATTTAAAACCTTTTATTTATGTATCATTTCAATTGTCTTGACAAAAACTTCTAATGTTATACTTTGTTATAAAAAATATTTGTTTTATTACAAGTTTAAATTACACAGTTAATCAAAATATATAAAAAATATAAACAACTCATTAGGGTAAATTAGTTAATTTACATGTTTTATCTTGCCCAAGTCTCAAGTCTCTATTAATCTATTCTAAATTTCTAGGCTCTCAACTCTCAAGTCTCTATTCTAATCTCTCAAGTTCCAAAAACGCAAAATGGCCGGTGAACAAAACCATTCCTCTAACAAGCAAATGGCCCAATTCTTGCTGAGCATGGACGAAAGGCCGCGGTTTGGAACCATATCAACTTGGTGATCCTCATGAACAGGGAAAAAAGGGTGCAATGCAAAGGTTGTGGAGTTTTACTTACGGCGGAAGAAAATTCCACGTTATATAAAAATAAAATAAAAAGTTAGCCTTAACTGATCCGAAACTGGTTATAACCGGATAAAGTTAACTATTAACTGAGTGGCTTAACGAGTTAAGAACCCCAAACGTTTTAACCGGTTAAGACGCGTTACTGTTTTTAACCGGCCTAGGCCATAACCGGTTATAACCAGTCTGGACTCAGCTTTTGGCCATCACACTACTCCGGTACTCCCTAAGACTTGAACTAGATCAACTGAAAAACAATATACACAATGTTGTCGGCCCATTTAGTGAGGCTAAGAATCTTATCTATACTCATTTGGTCCATTAAGCTTTCATGCTCCCAAGATATAAACTAAGTCGACTATAATTCTAATATTCCTTTTTATTATGTTTTTTTAATTGTATTTTATCTATGATAGATGTTCTTCTTCGAATATCTTACAGTGGATATAATTGGTAATTAAAAATGTAGATAAAATATAGTATGGGCCATTGAATTATAGCTTAAGAACTAAGAAGCCCATTTCAAAGATGGGAAGCACCCCTTTTGTACACACTAGGAGAATAAGTTGGCGTAGACTTTGTAGATTACTTCATAAAAACATGTATATGTATCGTTTCATAGATTTCGGAAAATCGTAAGAATCTATAAACGTGATTTTTCGTGTCTTTCGAATTGATGCTTCTAAAAGGCACAATGGTTCGATCATAATTAAATGAAACTCCGATGAGAATGTTGTAGGTAGACACATAGCTTAATATTTTTTTTTAACATCCTTCAAACACCATATATATTAACATGTCGACAGTGACATAAGTTTAACATAATTTGTATATCTGAATATATATATATATAGAGTGAAGTTATTTTGTAAACCACAAATAACGTGTAAACCGTGTAAACTCATGATTGCATACGTAAATTAATGAAAAATCTTTTGTAGAGTTGTTTAATATGATGAAAATGTTTCATATCCTAAATTTTTTGATGACATTGTTTCATATTGTTTCATATTGTTTCATATGAAGGTGTTTATTTATGTAGAAATGAAAAAGTTTCATTGAAACCAGAAAAAAATTTCATATGAACAAAAAACACCAAAATATGAAACAATTTCATCAAAATTTGATGTTTATGAAACATTTTCATCATTTTAAACAACTCCATAAATCAATTTTATTGATTTAATCTATGCAACCATGAGTTTACACGGTTTACACGTTATTTGTGGTTTACAAAATAACTTCCCTCTATATATATATATATATATATATTAAAAGAAGGTTTTTGATGATGTTATCATTATGAAATTGAGCAATTTCATTGGCCAACTAAAAAAATCATCAAATGATGATGTCTTTAAGAGCATCCACAGTGGTGGAACCTCCAAACACCTCACTTACCATATTTTTTCCTGCCACGTCATTGTCATCTCAATAAATTAAGAACCTCCTTGAAACTCTACAATAGAGATTCTTACAAAAACCTCACTTCCATTTTCTTATTTATGATATAAGTTTTATTTATATAAGTTACTGTATAACAGAAAAGGAAACTATTACAAGAACTTGGGTTCTTGTTCAAGCACACGGGTTCCAAAAAGGAACCTGTGACTGGACAAGAACTTATGTCCCACAGTGGAGGTTCTTGTAAAAACCCCATGAAAAACCTCAGAAAAAACCTCCATTGTGGATACTCTAATTATTCCTTTTTTTAATACCGTATTAATAAGTATAATTATCTCTATATAATTTACATTTTCTATCCTTATAATTATTTGATTAAATTATTTTTTATTCTTTAGTTTCTCATTTTTCACTTTACACCCTTATCATATTAAGATAATAATATAAATTGATTAAAATGTATTAAAATTTTGTTTTTCTTTTTAATAAATTATACCATTATAATCGTCTCCACAATACCTTCAAAATGAGTCTAATATGGAATATTATTTTTAATTTAACTATATTATTAAAATTTGTAATACCTCATTTCTTTTATAGTGACTTAACTGTGATTTAACTTGTGTGTAGAGGTTCGGGGGCTAAAGTGTTAAATATGGAAGTACAAGGTGTGAGAGGGTGCTTATGTAAGTAGATAATTAAACCCTCATTCCCTTTTTCCCTAGGCAGTTTCCAGGGAACGCACGTAAGGGGAGAAGAGGTCGATTTGGAGAAGGTGCAATTGAAGGTCTTCGTGAAGCAATTAGCCTGGGATTGTCACCAATTGGTGTTAAGGTATGATTCCTATGTTCATGAAGTGTTTAAGTGATGTCAATTTTGTGTATTTCAGATGGTTAGGGTTTGGATGTTGGAATGATGATCATAGAATCATCAATTGTGAGTAATCGGTATGTTTCGGGTCGAATTACTCGCATGTAATTGTTAGATATCGACCCTAATTAGTGTAGAAACATGATTTTGGTTGAAATTGGGGTTTTGGGTGAAAACCCCGAGTTCAGTCGCATTAGGCGACTTGAGATTTTTGGTCATTTGATAACGGCGGGTCGTGACCCGCATGGTGACCCGCCGTTTGACCCGCCCTTTCTGCTGTTTCAGATTTTGAGTTTTCTGAAACGAATTTGTTTGGGGTTCTTTAGCTTATATACCCCTAAGGGCTTATGTAACTAGATGATATGTGAAGCTTTGTGGAAATTGGTCGAGTTTAGCTTGGTCATTTCGCGTTAGAGAGTCGCGTTATGGGTTAAGGACCCGTTTTGGGCATTGTTTGATGTGTTTGTTCGTGTAATGTGCTTAGGTGGTACGAGGTGACTATTGTACGTATCTTTGTGCTAATTGTGATCATAGCTAAGGTGAGTTCACTACCTACCTATGTATTATTGTATGGATACGATGATGATGCATGTGATTGTGTTATGATGATATGGTTTCCCTTCGGGGATAGGCGGACCTAAGGTGGTAGTAATACCCTAGGGAAGTCGTGGTTTTCTTCCTGTTTCGGGTTAGCCGAAGGGAAGATAGTGCAAGAGGCACATACGTGATTATGTGTATACATTATTGTGGACGTATGATGGTAGATGGTTTAGTTGTGTTCTCACTAAGCTTTATGCTTACCCCGTTGTTGTTTACCCTTTTTAGATGCAGGTACTTCCCGTAAGGGAAACGAGAAAGTTTGAAGCTCCGGCAAGATTCCAGTTCAGTCTCGGTAGAAAGTTTCGGAAACCATGAAATGGGAATGTTGGACTATTTTCTCATGATGTTACAAAACTTGAGTTGTTTATTTTTTTTAAAACATATGTTATGGTTTTCTATCACTTTGGTTCTTAATTTCAAAGACATACAATTGATGTTATGCAACTTTATTCTAGTTCATGGTTTTGGACAAGCTTCCGCTTTTCTTTAAAACGATGGTTACTTTTCTTATTGAATTGTGTTTGAAATTTTGGGTGTTACAAAATTATATATAAATTAATTTGTTTAGATTTTATTACAATTCTATTTTTGATATTCTTGAAGTTTAAAGATTTTATCTTTTTATGTAACACCCCAAAAATTGGAGCTAACAAAAACCTTCGAAAGAAAGGTTGGTACAAAGGTCTGGATCCCATAAGCATCCCCCGATACTCATCTCTCACATCTACGCCTGCTTGCCACTAGAACCTGGGATACACATCGACACCAAACAAGTGTTAGGCCAAAAGAGCCTAGTGAGTTGTACCAAACACATATATGCATATATAATAACGTAGTATGCAACAAGCTTAAAATAAAGGGTCTATTAAACACATTCTTCAATACTCTAAACTTGATAAGCCTGGATAAAAGTCCATAAGTTAAGTCAGTTTAGTTCTTATGGAACTAGCGGGGGAGACCCGCCTCACCACCTAAGTTACACATCCAACGCAATCACACCCTAGATATCATCATCGTGAGAGAACACCTCCAATTGGCCTAGCCCATTCGCGGCCACACGACATGGGGAGAGACATAGGTACACACCTTGCAGGGGTGGCACTTTGTGTTAGTGTTGCGCGTGTAAAGTTATATCAGTGAGTCCATGTTAGGTACATTGTTTAATCTTGATATACATCGATAAAGGTCCATAAGTCAAGTCAATTTGGTTCTTATGGAACTAGCAGGGGAGACCCGTCTCACCACCTAAGTTACACATCCGGCGCAATCACATCCTAGATATCATCCTCGTGAGAGAACACCTCCAATTGGCCTAGCCCATTCGCAGCCACACGACATGGGGAGAGACATAGGTACACACCTTGCAGGGGTAGCACATCGTGTCAGTGTTGCGCGTGTAAACTTATATCAGTGAGTCCATGTCAGGTACATTGTTTAATCTTTGTATGAACTCATGTTATCGGCCAAAGCGACCCTGACACAAACTATAAATCATACTCGGCGGTTTGTGCCTTTCATACATATTCTTCATTCTCATGTTCACATGTCCATTACCTAACACACTCGTGTAAACTTAGAAGTGCACACCTTTTGACTAGTATCACTTTGTCCATTTCATGTATATTACATACCATGGCATACCCAACATATCGTGTATCATCCATCATTCACATAGCACACAACACATGGAAGACATGGATTAATTCACACATCATGAGCATATTATATCCTACTCAATAACCCACATAATTAACATTTGCTCAATTAAACATAATTGTCCTTAAATCTCAACAGCTTAAACATTTAACTACCAAACATTTATCGCCATAAATCAAGAATAACATGTTAAGACAAGTAGATGATGTGTATTATTTCAGTTTTGTTCTCTATTAATAAAATAGCGTTCCAAATAAGGAGGCGATGGAAGCTTTGATGATGATTGAAAAGCAAGGTATGAGGCTTTGAACCTTATTCTTTGCTTGGTGGATGAAATGAAGTAGCCATATGCATGCTGCTATTTATTATGAACCGGTTCTTTGTTTTCTATTCTTTCATGTGTTTTTCAGCATAACATCCCACTGACATGTGCGTTGCTTCTAGACTGTCATCGATTACATAAAGCATAGTGATCAAAGAGGCATTTTCTCTTCCAAATTAATATCTATATCCGTATCTTTTAGAATATTTAGAATATTTACATGGAAGCTTGTTGTAGTCCAATACACTCTATCTATTATTTTATCTCATTTTTAACTTTTGGATTTTGGCTTTTTCGCGGATAAGATTTTTTTTTTCAAATCGATCCCAACGATGGTAGGCGGCGACGACGGCGTCCAGGTGGTCGGCGACGTCGCTTCAGCCGGCGATGGCGTATGGATTCCGGCGAAGGTAAGCGAAGGGATGAGATGAGAGCGTATGAAGGAAGTCTGGTGGTAGGCACTGATATGAAGTCTAGGATTAGAATGATTAAATTAGATGAAGGGTAAAATCGTAAAAATCACATTCCCACCTCCAATGGATTTTAAAATCCCACGCCTCCTTGAAGGATTTCACATTCCATCAAAAAGGAATTTTAATTCCAAACATTAAATTCCAATTTCATCCCTTATAACTTACCAAACATGGGATTTTTATGGAATTGGATTCCAATTCCATCAGAATCCTATGGAATCCTGCAAACCAAACACGCTCTAAATCTCACAAACTCCTATAATCAAGATTGACGCTATCTTTCCACGTTCGTGTTCAACCCAAGTTCTAGGATTCATCCCGAAATTCTGTAAGCACCCCAAAATTGGTACTTAAGTATGATCTCAAACTCTTGTTCCTTTCTTCATCTTTAATCGTATTTGATCAATTAAACATAATGTTGCACCCATCTTTTCTGTATCGCAAGCATTCATTGTCTGTTTGGTATATATATATAACTTTTGATTTCTGTATCGCAAGCAATTCCGAACACTTTTGATTTCTTGCTGACGAAATTCCGATTTCATTGGTTGGGTTTTTTACTTGTTAATTTGTGAAAACCAATAAATATTAATCGCTATATATGCTAATCTATCTATTTTTGTTGGAAGAAAATCTGCAATAATCATATGTAGAGAACCACCCAAGTCGTGTGCCTTGGAAACTGATTTTAAAAACCACTCCAGCAAATATAACCTGTAGCTTAGATCCGGCTATCCTTTGATGCGCACAAAAAAAGTAGCTGGTTGTTATCAGCTTCTAAAGCGCTTGACACACTATTGAACATGACCTCCATATTTTTGACTTAGCTCCTTGGATGTTGACTTTTGCACAAGATTGTGGAAAGCAAAGCATGACATGTTAACTCTACATCCATGCATATCTTTTATCCATATTCATGCATTTTAAAAATTCCACTTTAATGCAAGATATTAGAAACCAAAGCATGACATGTTAATTCTACTTCCATGCATATCTTTTATCCATATTCATGTATTTCTTTAAAATTCCACTTTAATGCAAGCATTTATGAAGACAAATATATATATTACAGTATGAGTAATTTACTTGTTAATTACACCTTAATTAAACCCTAACATTGTCTGTGAATAAGCTATTGAAATTTGATCCTTTTGTTTTAGTTTTGATTGTTTGTCAATAATCAAATTATTGTAATTTTACTTGTAAATTGACTTTTGTGATTTTATTTGGCTGATGAACACAACAGCCTCGATGACTCAAAGTGAAGAAGATTATCTAGCTAGCTCAAAATTCGAATCATATGATGATTTATTAAAGAGCGTTCGAAAGTTTTATTATTCTAAAGGATACACGTTATCTATTCGTGGTTCAAGAAAAGACAAGCATGTGATTTTGCAATGTGACCGAGGGGGTTCTTATCGAGATATGCAACGTATTTCAAGTGAACGAAAAAAAAAAGATACTAGTTTTCGTTTGATCAATTGCCCCTTTCAGATTGTAGGCCAAAAGAGAAGTGATGGTGCTTGGTACTTCAAGGTAAAAGAGTTGACAAATAACCATGAGCCATCCACAGACATCTCCGGGCATCTATCGTTTCGTCGGTTACCATCTGAGAACATCAATAATGTTAAAGAAAGGACGAAGGCTGGAATACCCCCGAGACAAATTCTTTCATCCTTGCGTCAACAAAACCCAAACCTACCGGTAATCTCTAGAACTATATACAACTTGAAGAGAAAAATTCGTAGGGATAATTTAGGAAATCGGTCTATGATCAATGCCTTATTCGATGAGCTTGTGAAAGGTGGTTTTACATATGATATTCCACGTAACCCAGAGGGGCGTATATCTTGTTTATTCATTGCACACCCTTTGTCGGTTAAATTGGCCAAGGTCTTTTCCAATATTTTTGTGATGGATTGCACCTACAAAACCAATAAAAACATCTCATCCGGTTTTTGTTTTGATTAAAAAAGATACAACTTTTAGAAAGAAAATGTGGAAGCTACCAAATTGAGAGATTCTTCTAACCAATGGGAAGAAACAAAACAAAGAAAGCTGAATTAGGATTAGGAAACAAATATTTCAGGAAAATAGATTTAGAAAACAAATATTTCAGGAAAATAGATTCCACACTTTAAGTATTTATTTCTAAACTTAGTAATAGTAGATTTAATAATAATATAACTAAAAAATTGCAGGGCCGCATTTATGTATTTGTATAAAGCCTTCAAAATGCCAGAAACCAGCCTTATGACCAAATAAGACCAGTACCGATTAAACGATTCTAAAACTGGTTACGATTTTTAGAAAAATTCAATGTTAATATATTGTTGTTTTGATAGAGTAAAATTATGGTCATTATCAGTAAAATTAATAATGCAAGAAGATTTTATACGATATGTTTCCCGTTTTTATGTGTGCCTCAACTTCAAAGGAACATTCAACACAAATAGTAAAATAGAGTCAAGGTTCTATTAGAAGAATTACCGACGAATGAATATTTAATTCTATTATTAAAACAAAACAAAAAAGGCAATAAATGAAAATTTGAAAAGGAATAATTAAATACTATAAGCAGTCATCATACAAAACCCCCTCAGCATCCTCGACATCAAACTTCTTGGCTTCTTAAACCGAATCTTCCCATAGGTGCTGACATACATGACCCAAAACTTAGCTTCTCCGATAACGGGATCATACGAAACAAACCTTATTCCCTTTTCAAGCTTTTTGGTTATCAGGACATCTATCTCTTCGGGTTTGACTAGCAACGTTATTTCAGCCATCGAGTTAAACCCAAGCAACGATGATTTTTCAAAGCGACACGAAAATCGTCCAACATCATCGAATGTGATGAAAGATTCAAGATCCAGACGTCTGACATCTACTATTCCAAGTAATTTGACGCTTCCAACACCATGACGTCCCACCACAAAGTTCCTTACCCTACGACGGCAGTAACCGGGTTGCGCTCGCTCTTTGGCTGTCAACTCCTCGATTGTGGGTTTCGTGTAGTAGTCTGAACGACGCAGCTTCGGCATAAGCGCCTCGATATCCGATTCATCATCGATCACTTTAATTTAATTAATTAATATCAGATAAGAATATATATATATATATATATAACTAGGATTCCATTCTAAGATTATTATACCCTAAGAGCATCCACAATGTATGGGTTTTTCACATAGCTTTTTCACAGTTTGTTTCTTAAGCATTATTATCACCTCAACAACCTAAAAACCTCTACATATTTTTACTATGTGAAAAACCCCATCTAAGCTTTTTTAGAATTTTCAAGGACCATTTTAACTTTATTTCATTTATATTTTTATTTATAAAAATAAATACAATAAAATTATACAAATACAAGATTTTTATAATGTTTTATAAAGTCTTATAAAGTTAAAACCTCTGAAAAAGCAGGTCGTGCAATTACGACCTATGAATCTATGATGCAAAAACCCAGGAAAAATCTTATCCCAAAAACCTTCACACTATGTGAAAAACCTCAAAGTGAAGTTTTTGCATTTTGAAAAACCTCTTAAAAACCCTTAAAAAAAACTATATTGTGGATGCTCTAAGCTATTATTACCTTTTGTTGTAGGCATTAGTCTGACTGATGGCCAACGAAGATAGATGAGACGATCAAATTTTGCCTCCGCCATTGCTATTTGGCTATCTGTTTCAAAATTGAAAAACAATCACTAAACTAAAGAAAAATACCAAAAATAATATTTATTTAAATACAAATTCTGATTAAAAACTTTGTATTCGGGAGGCATATATATAATAGAGGTTGGTTTAATTTTAGTTACTTATTTAAAGAGATATGGATCAGTTTGTTTAATTATTAATTTATTATCTAGTACTCTATTTATTATTATAATAAATCAATATTATGTAGTTATCCGATGCTTTAGGCGTTCTCGATTGGTATGAAAGAGTTGTGGATTTTAAATCTTGTTTGAATTCAATTTCATTCTTTTATAAACAATATTCAAATTAACATTCAAATTAAAGGATTAACATCAAGGGAATCACAATCTGTCTCTAAGAGCATCTCCAACAGGTTTACTAAAATAGAAAAAAATGAGGTTTTGTTTGCTAAAATGCTCCAACAGGATTGCTATCCCATTCTCTAAAATAGAAAATTTTGGAGAAATCTCTAAATATAGAGATTTCTCTAAAATCTCTAAAAGTAGAGAGAGAAATATTATTTTAATATTTTCCACCAATAGAATAATTTGATTGTTTAATTTTTTTTAAAAAGTTCATTGGAATAATAAATGTAAGTATAATTTTAGTAATATAAATGATGATAAAATCTCTATAATAGAAAAGCTGTTGGAGATAGAAAAATATGATTTTAGAGATTTTGACATTTCATTTGCTATTTTAGAAAAATTATAGCAAACCTGTTGGAGATGCTCTAATATTCTAGAGTCGATAAACATATGAAACCAAACTCTTTGCTAATGGTGTTTTTAGAGTATCTCCAACAGGTTCTCTATAATTCTCTAAAATAAAGAACCCATAATCAAAATCTTTAAAATAAATTGTATTTTATCTCCAATGCCTTTTCTACTTGAGATATTTCAACATCAATTCTATTATTTAATTATTCACTACTTTTATAATCTCAATAAACTTTTTAATCTTTTTTATGTAAAAATATATTTTGAGGTTTTCTCTTAAATCTATATTTTATAGAATAGATAGAGATGTTGTTGGAGCATTTTAGAGCATCTCCAAAAGCATCTTTATAATTTCTCTAAAATAGAGAGTTAAAAGTCAAAATATCTAAATAAATTTACATTTCACTCCAACAGCTTTTCTAGAGACTCTAACACTAATATATATATATATATATATATATATTAAAGAAAGGTTTTTGATTATGTCATGATTATGAAATTGAACCATCTGATTGGTCAATTAAAAAAGAATCATCAAATGATGATGTCATCAATTATTCTTATTATTTTAATATCATAATTATCTTTATAATTTACATTTTTTATTCTTAGAATTATTTGATTAAATTACTTTTTATTCATTAGTTTCTTATCTTTCACTTTACATCCTTATCATTTTAAGATAATAATATCTATTAATTAAAATGTATTAAATCACTTTACATCCTTATCATTTTAAGATAATAATATCTATTAATTAAAATGTATTAAAATTTTTGTTTTTTCCTTTTAATAAATTATACCATTATAATCGGCTCGACAATACCTTCAAAATGAGTTTAATATTGAATATTTTTTAATTTGACTACATTATTAAAATTAGATATAAATTAGTTTGTTTAGATTTTATTACAATTCTATTCTTGATATTCTTGAAATTTAAAGATTTTATCTTTTTAACCTAAGTATTTTTATAGATTATTTATAAATAATTAAAATTTATTTTATTTAAAACTCCATTGTTGATATTCTTGAAATTTAAAGATTATATCTTTTTAATCTAACTATTTTTATAGATTATTTATAAGTAATTAATTTTTTATTTAAAATTCTACAAATAAAAAACACTACATATTTTATTTTTGAATCCCTCCAGTTATAAAAATAGATATAAATTAATTTGTTTAGATTTTATTACAATTATATTCTTCATATTCTTGAAACTTAAAGATTTCATCTTTTTAACCTAATTATATTTATATATTATTTATAAGTAATGAAATATTATTTTATTTAAAACTCAATTGCTAATATTCTTGAAATTTAAAGATCCATCTTTTTAATCTAACTATTTTTGTAGATTATTTATAAATAATTATATTTTATTTTATTTAAAATCCTACAAATCAAAACACCACACATATTTTATTTCTGAATCCCTCCAGTTTTAAAATCATTCACGAAAATATCTATTGTAATAAGCAATTATAATGACAATTGTTGTATAACATATAATTTACATAAGTATTTAAATGGTAATGACAATTGTCATGTAAATGTCCATTCTTATTAAAAATTAAAATAACATGTTTCAAATGCCCGCACAATATACGGGTCATTAACTAGTTATATAATTAAAACATTGTAATATTTATTATCCCAATGCACTTTAATTTAAAATATTTATGTCAAACAATAATAGTGTAATATAATTGGTAAAAATGATTAAAATAATATTTTTCTTCACCTCTAACTAAGATATAGATGATCCTCTATATATGGAAATTTTCTCAATGTTCTCTATTTTAGAGAATGATATAGGGATTCTCTTGGAGTGTTATAGAGAACAAAATTGAAGTTTTCTACAAAATAGGGATGCTGTTGGAGATGCTCTTAAAGACTAAAAAGTGAATTTTCTCTAAAACAGAGATATTGTTGGAGATGCTCTTAGGCCTTTGGTGCTACAACCCACAGGTCCATAAAGCTTGAGTTATCACACGAGCGCCACATTAGATTTATCCACAACTCTCATCAAACACGAAATAGGAGTATCATTACTTATAAGCCCGATTATCCAATCTTCTATATATAATAAAAGAGTAACTGGCTGACACGTGTCGCGTTCTGGTGAGCCGAATTTGAGTTTCTAAGACTCCTAATAGATAGAGTGTATTGGACTATATGTTGGGTTTTTGGTGGACCTCGGACCAAACTGGTTCGAGTCACGGTTCGAAAAACAAACTGTTAATTCGAATATCAAACCAAACTGGTTTGTTCAGCGGAAGCATAATTGTGTAAAAACCCGAAAGCACATGATCTTTTATTGTTTATCTAAACATTCATATGATCCGGGGTTTAGAAAGCTTACCTGAATTGCTTGAGCTTGATCCACCCGTGATGAACCTTACGAACGACCTTCTAGCCGGTTACAACTCCAAATTCCCGAACACCCGAACAGAACCCGAACTTTCTCCGGATTTGTGATTGGCGTCGATCAAGGGAGAGAGAGAGAGGTTTCTATGGTTGGGAGTGAATAATGAGTTATCAATTCAATGAATGAAAAAGGTTTAACCATAGCTGGATATATATAACTGAATAAACACAATCTGTATCATATTCAGTTTCCTTTTTCTATAATTATCCATAAATAAATCTTTCTTCTTCACCAAGAAAGATTATTTCCATATATACAACTAATATATTAGTCAGGATAATTACCATATATATATTTAACTAATATATATATTTACCATATATAACAAATATTAATTAAAACCAGTTATATATTTATTTAACTAATAAATATATAATCCCTGTTTAATTAATAATAGAAACCTTTAACTTTGGAGTTTCTTACAGAAAACACCCAATAGATTTATAATTGAATATTATAAATCTTTTCTCTCTATACTGGAGTTATTTTACTTGTTCGTTTTACAGGCCTCACAAGTGTGACCCTCAAGTGTCTTATAACATTGGATGTGTAGTCTGGTTTGTCAACTTCTGCACATAATTACTAACACTATAGGACCAAATAAAAGAACGTTCTATCTAAAAGTGTTACAAAAATTAGATGACTCTTTTGATCGTAGTAACAAGTTTTTTAGAATATATTTTTAAAATAAAGTGTTATTTTAACTAATTTTATATATCACTTTTGAGAAGTGTCTTATAAGCGTATCTTTTTAGAGAACACTTGTGCATATAGTATATCTTATATAGTTTATAGGACATTTAATTTGAAAAATATTTTAAAAAGATTGTTACGATGCCAAATGAACTCTTATAAAGTTTCTATAACATTTTTGGATAAAACAATTTTTTGTTTAATCCTATAAACATTCTATTAGGTCTCTTATTCATTTTAGCCGTTCTATAAATAAATAGTTGTAACGGGATGATTTTAGAATTGCTTGTTCCTCTTCGAGTCTCTCTAACTACACCTCCAATTAGTTAATTTTTGGTTCTTTTCCTTTCCACCCTTTCTAGTTATAACCAGAAAAGACTCTTCTTCCACTACAATAACATTATGTTTACTTATAGGATGCCTAAAATTAAAAGTGTTATAATAGATTATAAAGCTTAATTGTCACATTATTGGCTTAATCGTCACAATTATAATAGATTATAAAGCGTTATGATAGAAAATTTTATAGATCCTAGTTTATAGGACCAAAACATGTAAAAGTTAAAATAACATGTTTAAGGCTATGTTTCGCAACCGTAGCTTATAAGCTAGCTGGTAGCTGATAAGCTAGCGGATAGCTGATAAGCTAGCTGTTGATTGATAAGCTTGCTAGTAGCTGATAAGCTAGCTGTTGAACAAATTATGTTTGGCAAAAACTAGCTTATGAGTATGTAAAATGACAAAAAAGGGTATATTTAAATTTAATAATTAATATTAATAAGGGTATAATTGGAAAAAGCTACAATAAGCTCCTCATAAGCTACTCAAAGTAGCGTTTCAAAAAGCTAGCTTATAAGCTAGCTGATAAGCTAGCTTCCTGGTACATGTTTGGATGGACTAGCTTATAAGCTAGCTAATCAGCTAGCTTATAAGCTAGCTTATGCTTGCCAAACAAAGCCTAAAGTACCCGTATATTATACGGGCCATTAACTAGTATATGAATATACATTAACATAGCTTAAAAATTAAAATATCATACAAGGTTATTAAGTCTTAACATAAATTCCTTGTCACATTAATTTTAGTATGAAAAACAACGAATCTTACCAGATTGGACACTCATGAAACTGGGTTAGTCCATTTGATTCGATTTTATTTAAATCATAATTTTATGATTTACTATGTTTGTAAAAAAATGTATTAATTGTCTCGATCTTCTTATTCAAAATAGTTATCAAATAATTATTTCCATTCAAACCATACAGCCAAAACTCGTGAGATTGTTATTACAAACAAATTTTATCCTTTTTAGTTTTAGGGCATTAGGGAAAAACTAAATCCTTCAGCAAACCATGAAAATTGGTGTAAAAATTGGCGCTAACTTATAAATTTGTTCCATGGTTAATGCTTAGGGGTCGCTTACTTAACGTTCACTCGATAAATGCTTATCGAATGAATTTATCTTACGAGATGAACATGACAAGAACTAGAATCTTACCTGATAAGAATGACGGCATGAACCGAAAGTCTTACCCGGTAAGTTAGATACACGAACATATCTTACGCGGTACCGGCCGGTAACTTTGTTGCATAAGATACCATTTAATTTCAGCGGCTAAATTGTTGTTGTTCGATATGCTAGATGATAGTGTTCAATTTTACCGATAAGCACTTATCGGGTAAGTGTTTTAGTAAAATACCCCATAATCTTATATCACAATGTAAGTTTCATAGTAAATCCCTTTTTATCCTTTCACACTGGCATAAATAAATAGTGTTACACGAAATTTGATGCGACAATATTCATTAACCAAATTTTGTGTCCCTATTGGAACAAAGTTAAGTCAAATTTAGATGTACTCTAAGATTTAGGAGTCATTTATTTAATACTTATTCAGGTAAATGTTTAACGGTAAAATTCAACACTATCGCTTACTTATCAAGTAAAATTTTAGTCTATGAAAACGGTATTGTATGCTACATTTTTTTCCGGTAATTACTAACCATGATAAGAGTTCGCTATCACTTACCGTGTATGATTCTTACCTTAACTTTCACTGGATAAATTTTTGATCATCGAAAAAACTTTATTTTTTATTTTTTATGAAGATTTGCACACTCACCGATTGTATCATTTCTTGATAATGTGAAAACGGCTATATGATGAAACCTTACAAAAATTGGGGATTAATTTTGGATCTTTTTTATTTATATTAGTTTACATTAATTAAAATGTTTTTTTAATTGTTATAAAATATATTTTTCACGTGCACTCACCCCCACATGGAGAAGCGGTGTGTGGCGATGTCTGCTCTAGTGTTTACATTATTTCTTTTAAAAAAAATTAAATTAAGGTTTATCTCGTGACGATGTCTTTAATCATAACCTTAATTTTTATTTTTAATTCATGATTATTCCCTTTTTACAAAAAAGAATTCAAACATAAATTTTTTAAAATTCAAATACAACTGTAACAATAACACCATGTTTTTCAAATAATGTGATTATTAGCCTACTATTTTATTTTCAAATTCTAGCAATCTTATTTGTTAATTTAAGACAATTAATTATTTGATTTATTAAGTGTGTGTAAAGGCGTTGAAAATAATTAAGATAAATTAATTAATAACTTTTAATTAAAATTCCAGTTATTTATTTATGTATTCAAAGGTTCAGTTTGTCAGCGGAAACGCGTATGACATGCAGTTTCTGCATGCCTGTCCACGTGACCAATTTGCTATCTATATTTCATTACACTACACACTACTCCTTTTTCATTAACTTATTCAATATTTTAGTACACTATATATATATATATATATATATTATATATAGATATACATATATCATTTATAAAACTCTTAATATACATAAATCATGAAAACCAGAAAATTTGAGATATTAATAAAAAATATGATGATTTATTCATGATGATTAAATTAGTTAAGAAATGTGATTAGACTTTATTTATATATGATCAACACATTATAAACAATCTAGATACTTATGATATTAGATATATTTAGTAGTGTAAAAGAACATCAAATTTTGGTTTGTTTAATATATATGAATCAGGAGGTTTCAAAGCCCCTAGTAAAGTGATTAATACATTGGAGAGCATTAGATATCGTTTCTTTTGGGAAGGTAATGCTGATAGGAAAAAAAATTAATTGAATAGTCGGGGACAAAGTTATATCTAGTTAAGGCAAAAGGGGGGCTCAAAATAGGCAGCCTCCAAGCGTTAAATTTGGGTTTGGTGGCGAATTGGTGGTGGCGATTTAGAATGGGTACAAACAGGCCCGTTTTTGACATTTTTTGGGCCCTGGGCAAGATGCAAATAACGATCCTTGGGCAAGATGCAAATAAGGATCCTTCATAAGTATGAAAAAATATCTTTAACATATTATTTTTCTCATAAGAAATAGAATTGACTTCAAAAAGTACTAATAATTTATTGAAAATCATTTTTAAAGTATTTTTAGACCAAAATCATATCTACCATATTAATTTTTACATAACATCGTCAAATACTTCCTACGATATACCTACTATATAAATTTTCATCATTTGGGGTCACAATCTTAGCCATTGAAAATAAAACTCTATGTAAATTAACATAATAAGGTTGGTATATTTTTTCAAAAGATATGATTTTTCTTAACTAATAACATGAAACTTACTATATCTAAATACATATCTATAATTCATGAGAATGGAATAATAAAAAATGTCACTAAATGATGGATGATGGAGAATATATCAAGAATTTCTAAGCAAATAACTTTAGGCTTCCATACTAAATAAATAAAAGAAAACTTAAAGAAACTATAAGTAATACTATAAAATGAACGATATTTTATTTTCCAATTTAAAAATAATAAATGTTTGGGCCCCTTAATATAATACAAAAATAATTTTGGTACTATTAGATAACAATAAAAGTTGTGTATTTTATTTACTAATTTTTTACTACTATAAAATAGTATAAAATTTCGGGCCCCTATTATTTTTGGGCCCTGGGCGTACGCCCGGCCCGCCCGGCCCGCCCTCCCCCAGGGACGGCACTGGGTACAAATACGGTTTGGAAAGGTGTTGTGATAAATATTCATGGGAACTCGGGTGGTTTAACGAGAAGTGGTATAAACCATGACAAAGTGGGTATCTGGGGAACGATAATGGGTTTGGGAAAGGATTTAGAGAAAATGGGAGTGGATCTCGGTAGTTTATTTGTTTTGGAACCTGGGAGTGACAGGTGGAGATGGAGTTTAGATTAGGATGGTAATGCTCTGTGGCTTCTCTACGAAAAATGATGGACAATTGGTGGTTGCCTGTATCAGGGGAAATAACCCCCTGGAATTCTTAGGTGCCGAGTAAAGTTAACACTTGTGTTTGGAGAGCGATGAAGAATCATCTAGAAACTAAAGACAACTTAGTCAATAGGATATCTCCATCGCGAACAATTGCCCACATCATCTCTTTGTGCAATGTTCAACGACACAGGAGGTGGGACCTCCTCTGCAAAGTTGGTGGACCTCATGGCCGACAAATGCTGATTTGCTATACAATTTATGGAAGGTTGTGTCTTAATCGAACTCAATAAACCTAAAGGTGGTGATGGAAGTGATCCACATGGCCTACTTATAGGTGATGTGGAACCAGAGAAATGAGAAGCGGTATTCAGTGAGAATGAAAAACGGTAGGGTGATAGCTAATTTGGTTCAATTTAATGCCTTTCTGTTGGTTAAAGTTAGAATTAAGTACGGTAGTATTCTTAGTTGGGATGAGTGTGGTCCAACTCTCTGATGCAGCATGCAACACTCTGATTTATCTAGCGTCTAGCTAGTCTCCTTGTTGTTATTAAATTTGCTGATTTTTTTCGGTAAAAACAAAAAAAGAGGTTTGTAAATGATTGATATTCTATTTATATATATGGAGCTTAGTTAATCATTCTAAAAACCGCATATATTATGATAATTGTGACAAATATTATTGTAAGATATCTGTTTCACAATACATTTTTCCATTCAACATTATAGTTTAATATAGTAATTATCAACTATTTGATTTATAATCAAAAACTTTATAATTATATGGTTTGATTTCACAAACAAATAAAAAATATTTATATTAATATATATATATATATATATATATATATATTAATCAATACAATTAATTCAGATAACAATACAAAGTAATATAAAATGGATATGATGTCCTAATCAATAAAATGGTCACAAGTTTATATATCTTAAATAAAGGTTTCTTTAATATCTCCATGTATATATTTATAATATAATTCATATATCTATGTACAAAGATACAATGTATATGATTAACCAAAATTTTGTCCCCCATACCAAGTTTAATTACCAAGTATATAAACTAAGATATACATAAAAAAAAAGATAAAGTTAAAGAAGTGGTTAATAATTTCTTTAAACAAAAAAGTTCTTAACCTTGTTCAAAATGTGTGAAATAAAAATTAAAAAGGGAATCTTAAATTAAGTAAATTATACTAAAAAATGAAAGGGTGTAATAAATCAAATGTTATAGTTGACAAATCTAGAGCATAAACTTTTTTATCCCAAAACAAATAATAGGACTAATAAATCATGTCTAGCTCACTTGGTTCTTCTAAAGGTGATAACATCTTGAAAGGGTTGTAGATAGGATTCCAATCTACTCAAGTTTAATCCCAACGAAAGTCAATTGAGGCATGAGGAGTACCAATTCTTGAGCTGGTCCATTCATATAAACTGGGCTGCCCTCTCGGTCCAGTCAAAGATTGTGATTGAGCTCTAGGTCTAGGGTAAGTTGGACCGAGACAACGGCGGACTAGTGGGCTGCCCGTGAATGCCCGATACCGTCGGGTAGGCGTGCGTGCGTGCATGTGTTTTCGTGGTAATCGTTCATTGGTTCGATGCCACTATGCATTACAAAAAAAATACTTATTTTCAAAATAAACAATTATTTTGTAACAAAATAAAAGGTCAGATTCAAAATAAAACCTCAAAAATGAACATTTAAAGAATTCTTCGTAGCTTTTCACCTGGATTGTATATCCTTATACATGTCAATGGGCTTGTAGCGCAGCGGCATTTGAAGTGGTGTTAAAGTGTCCTCTTCTCTTGTGGTTGTGGGTTCGAGTCATGTCGTGTGGTGTAGATTTAGAACTAGATTTTAGTAATATGTTAATTAAGTGTTTGTGTATTCTATCGTTTAAAAAAGATACACTTATAAATAGAAATAATTTATAATGTATTACACATGCATAAAATTCAAAAGCAACTAAATCTACTTTTATTTACAAACACTTAAAGTTCAAATGAAAACTACAAAATTATTCTTCGATTTTTTTCCAGGTCTTCCCTCTAACCTTCGATCCAAAAATATAAAACACTCATATACAGTATCGTCTTTTTTGAAAAGGTTCATCTAAACTATTACTACACTACATCTTTGATAATTTAAATCTGTTCACAAAATGCTAACGCCTTAATGCAGATAACTAAATCTGTTCACAAGATGCAAATGTCTTGCTATTATATTTTCTCTTGCTTATACTAATAAACGAAAGAAATAATAATTAAACATTAAATGAGTTAATACTTAATAATAAGTACTTTATCTCCTATGAATAATTGATTTCACTCATTATTTTATGAATTAAAATCTTTCTTGTTTTCAATAAATAATACTTATATAAGATTCCACTTGCCTAGTTTCATCAACTCATTAACTCCCCTCATTCATAAGTTCCAATACATAAGGGATCCCCATCCATCCATCTTTTTCCTCCTTTCATAAGTTTTCAATTGCTTCTCATTGTCTATAATTTTTTTTTAAAGGCAGCATACACACGCACCCACTAAACCTGCTTCTAAGCTTTTCGTTGTGTACATGGTTGCACAACCACCACCATGATCACCGGAAAGGACATTTACGATGTTCTCGCGGCCATCGTACCGCTCTACGTTGCCATGTTCCTCGCCTACGGCTCCGTCCGCTGGTGGAAGATCTTCACCCCCGATCAATGCTCCGGAATCAACCGGTTCGTGGCCGTGTTCGCCGTCCCCCTCCTCTCCTTCCACTTCATATCCTCCAACAACCCTTACGAGATGAACTACCACTTCATCGCGGCCGATTCGCTTCAGAAGCTCGTCATCTTATCCGCGCTATTCGTCTGGCAATGGCTCAGCAAAACCGGAAGCCTCGAATGGATGATCACATTATTCTCCCTTTCGACGCTCCCGAACACTTTGGTCATGGGAATCCCCCTTCTTAAGGCCATGTATGGCGATTTTTCGGGATCGCTCATGGTCCAGATCGTCGTGCTGCAGAGCGTGATCTGGTACACGCTCATGCTCTTCATGTTCGAGTACCGCGGGGCAAAGCTACTGATCACGGAGCAGTTCCCGGAGACCGCGGGCTCGATCACCTCGTTTCATGTCGAGTCCGACGTCGTTTCGCTGAACGGGCGCGAGGCGTTGCAGACGGACGCCGAGATCGGGGACGACGGGAAGCTTCACGTGGTGGTGAGGAGGTCGTCCACGGCCTCGTCACGGTCGGTGGTCTCGTCGTACAACAAGACGCATAACGTCACCGGGATAACGCCCAGGGCGTCGAACCTCACTGGAGTCGAGATCTACTCCGTCCAGTCGTCGAGAGGGCCGACACCACGGGCGTCGAGCTTCAACCAGTCGGACTTTTACGCCATGTTTAGTAAAGCAGGTATTGTTGGAAAATTATATACATATTAAGTATTAACATATAGACAAAAGTTTGGCTGTGAACTCAAATTTCATTGTGAACGTGAAGATAGTCGAGAGCGCACCACGTGGCATATTCAGCCTGAATAAAACTGAATATGCCAAGTGCTGCGCTCTCAGTTGTCCTTGCATCAAAAGAAGGAAAGTGGTTCTCTAAGTTCAAGCATAAGTGTAAAGTCGGGCGGAACTCGATTTTGTTTAGAGTCTTTGTATCCTGGGAAATTGACGCACCGTAGAGGGCGAATCGGTTTTAAGGAAACCGTGTTTAACACTCTAGTTTGTTTCCAACTTTCTTTGATTTTGTTTATATTTCTGTTTTGGTGAAACTATTTTCCTACAGGTAGCCCTAAACACGGTTACACCAGTAGCTTCGGAGGTGGTGGCGATGTGTTCTCGATGCAGTCATCGAAAGGTCCGACACCGAGAACCTCGAATTTCGAGGAGGAGATGTTGAGGATTGGGAAAAAGAGAACCGGAGGGAGGAGTATGAGTGGGGAGTTATTTAATCATAATGTTAATAATGTTAATGGTGGTAATAATGGTTTAGTTTGTTCTTATCCACCTCCGATTCCGAACCCGACTTTTTCGTTGGCTTCGACTAGTGCCGCCGGCGGTGGTGTTCCGAAGAAGAAAGACGGTAGCGGTGGCGGCGGCAGCGGAGGAGCACCACCACCCAACAACAGTAAAGAGCTTCACATGTTTGTATGGAGCTCAAGTGCATCTCCTGTTTCTGAAGGTAACATGAAACATGCTGTTAACAAGGCTGCTGCTGAGTTTGGAGCCATTGATCCTTCTAGAGTTGTACCTCCACAAGGTGGTCATAATTACCTTTTTACCCTTTCTATTTTAATTTATCGTTTTTGTTAATTTATTGATTTATGTTTATGAAGTAGAGCGGTTGTTTATGTGGAAACTGACGACTGGCTTTAAATTTTGACAGAGAATGCAAGTCCGATGACGAAAAACTACGGAGAACAAAAGGAGATAGATATAGACGAACCCAATAAACTACAAATAAACGGATCTCCGTTCAAGAAACTGGGAATGGGAACTGATCCAGAAGCAGAAAACAAGAACCACCGGATGCCGCCGGCTAGCGTCATGACGAGGCTCATCCTGATAATGGTTTGGCGAAAACTCATTCGAAACCCCAACACGTATTCGAGCCTTTTGGGGCTCATCTGGTCTCTAGTTTCATTCAGGTTCGATTCCAACTGATTTTACATTACCGTTAGTACGAAATTAATAACTTGTACATATAATCATTTATTACATGTTTATTTTACAGATGGGACATTAAAATGCCAACAATTGTTAGTGGGTCGATCGCTATTTTATCGGATGCAGGGTTGGGGATGGCTATGTTTAGTCTAGGTACGTAATTATTTGGTTCCCTTTATAATTGCATGCATTGATGAGTTGTACTATTTAGTTAGTGTAGTGTACAATAATAGTTAGTTAATTATTATGTTGTGCATTGAATGTTGTATATTATTTGCAGGGTTATTTATGGCATTACAACCAAAAATAATAGCATGTGGTCAACGTGTTGCAACGTTCTCGATGGCAGTGAGGTTTTTAACCGGGCCTGCGGTCATGGCGGCTACTTCCATCGCTATCGGTCTTCGTGGTGTTCTCCTTCATGTAGCTATCGTTCAGGTTCGTTTATAAAACAGTTCAGGTTCACTTAAAACATCACAGTAAAACATTGTAAAAGAAAGTTTTAACTTTTACAACAAAAATAATGTGAAAGCTATCCTTACAGTGTTTTGTTATAATGTAAATCTTGATCTTATTGGTTTCACAAAAACAGTTTAGTCTTACATGATTCGAAGTCTCATTATCAATGTTGGGAGTTGAAGTTGGAACTGTTGCTAATATTTGATTTTGAAATGTAGGCGGCTTTGCCTCAAGGGATCGTGCCATTCGTTTTTGCAAAGGAGTACAATGTCCATGCCGATATTTTGAGCACTGCGTAAGTTTTCTTCTTCTTCTTTTTTTTTTTTTTGTGTTTCTTTCAAATTTTTTGAAACAAATGCTTGTGGATTAATTAGTGTAACTTTAAATCAACATAAATATCATATTATGGAGTTTGATGTAGTACTAATTTTGTAATTTTGTGAAATCTGCAGGGTTATTTTTGGAATGTTGGTAGCTTTGCCCATAACAATACTTTACTATGTGCTACTAGGGGTGTAAGAGTAAAATTACTCAAAGTCAACGGCTTGGGGTGGTGAATCCAAGATTAGATCGGTCAACGTACGACTTACGTGAAACCACATGCAGCTTACGTGTTACTCACTTGATTAATTATACTTCTCTTTTTTCTTTTTCTTTTTTAGATTAATTATTTTTCATTTTTATTAATTAAGAAGGAAATTAGAGATGTAGATCTTATATAAAAACAACGAAAATTGTAGAATCATTGACATTATTTATTATTTTTGTCCATTATTATATTCCCTTACATTGATTATAAGGCTCTCATCGTAATCATAAAATAATTAGAATAGTGTTACCTAGTTATAACGTTATCTCTGAAATCCCGATGACGATAACATTTTGCGCAATTATCAACAATAAAGGTTGATGGTTACTTGAGGAACGACCTCTCATTTCGCCTTCATTTTATCGACGGTACTTTGTGTGCAATAGAAGGGATTCTTGGATTTCTGTGCAATAGGAGAGATTTTTGGACGTTAAGGTTTAACGGAGTTAATTAAGATGTGGATTCAACTTATCTTTTCTAGTTTCTAACTTTCTCCATTAATGGAGTTCATGGTGTTTCGGGATGGTATGGTGTAACTAAAACAGAGAAAACAAATGGAGGATTCGTAAATGAAACCTTTATTTGCTTAAAACCGAGATTAAGAGTTGTAATGATATAACTCCACGAAATCCGTAAGTTTTCAATCCGGTATTCTAAGTTTTTAGTTGTTTTTTATACTAAAGGGTTAAACCATGGATTAAATTGAGTGAAATTAAAAAGCTTAGACCCTACATTAATAATTGATGGATGTTTTGAAACATTTTTGGTTGGGACGTGTTGGTTTTGGGGGAATCCTTTTAGAATTTAAGGGGCGTTCATGGAATGGAATTGAAATTCATCAAGGAATTTGACTTTCAATGAATTGAAATGAAATTTGACATGCATTTTGGGTTTGTTTGGTTGAATGGAATTGGAATGGAATTGTAAAAGGTAACGTGAGAAAAACAAACCGAACCGAAACCGAAAAAATGAGAAACTAAAACCAGAAAACCGATCCGAAAAAATGGAACGAAATCTAAAACGGTTCAATTTTGGCTTTGGTTTCCATCTCGACAAAAAAACCCAAACTGAGCCGAAAACCAAAATTGGTTTGATTTCAGTTTTGGATTCTATCTCGACCGGAAAAAAACCAAACCGCAGATACTCGATTTCCCCAAAGACCGAACCGCTATAAATTATATCATTTTTATTATATATAATTTGATTATTTAATAGATAAATAAAACGAAAACCGAGACCGAACCGAACTGTATAAGAATTTGGAATGAGCGAGCGATAGATGGAGATGAGAAAATCATATAGGTAGCGTTTGGTATGCAGACAAGATGGGACGGGACTGGACTGGACAGGACAGGACTGGACAGGACTGGACAGGACTAAGTTGTCTGTTCTACGTTTGGTACGACGGGACAGGACGGGACTAAGTTGTCTGTCCTATGTTTGGTAAGTTAGACAGGACAGGACAAAATTGTTAAAATGACCCAATTACCCTTATTTACTTTTTCCTTTTAACCCAACCCCTTTTTTGCTTTTCTCTCACAAGTTACTTTTATCTCTTAAAAAAATAACTTTACTTTTCTCTCTCTCACTCTCACAAGTCATTCATCTTCAAAGCCACCTGCAAACAACCCATCATCTTCTTGTCTTCTCCACCATCATCATCACAGCCACGTGCAATTAAAAAAAAACCATACCTCTTCAAGAAAACCTCTTTTCTTCAAGAAAACATCTCATCTTTACTTCTCCACTTGTCGCATGAGATTAGAGGGTGCTAGAGGTGACACAAACGCCACTGCTGCCGGAGGGGACGACCGCCGCCGCCGCTGCCGGAGGGGACGACCGTCGTTGCTGCCGGAGGTGACGACCGTCGTTGCTGCGTGGGTTTTGTTCTTCGGTTAATCTGATGAAAGAATGAAAACGCAAGGAAATCTGATGAAAACGCAAGGAAATCTGATGAAAGAATGAGGGTATTTTGGTAATCTTGGCTTCTTGTCCAACCTTGTTCCACCTATTTTGGTGGAACAAGAAATCACTCCTTTTGTCCCATGATTTTAAAAATTAGTCCCACCTTGTCCCACCTTCTCCTTGTCCCAGGTGACGCCAAACATGGGACTAAAATCTTTTGTCCCGTCCCGTCCCATGAAGTCTGCAAAACAAACGCACCCATATGGAGAAAACAAGAGGGGGAGTGAAGATTCCACTGAATTCCATGAGTTATCGTATAGAATGATGAAATCCTTGATTGAAAGAATTTGAAGAATTACTTAATTTACATTTCGTAAACCAAATAGGAGAATGAAATTTGGTCAATAAAATTGATCATTCCAATTCTATTAAATTCCGCAAATCAAACTTTCCCTAAGCAGTTGCGTATAATTTTGGGACCATGTTACCAATTGCATTACGAATGCTATTTTGATTACATAAGGACTTTATTGAAATTAGGTCATTATATTTTGCCCTTCATATTTTTATTTGAATGAAAAGAATTAAGTAGATACAATTAGCCGTAGAATTGTGACAAAAAGACTATTCAAAACTAGAACTTAGAAATAAACCCTAAAATCCTACATAAAATAACTATTATTAATTCATGAGTAAAGTCAATTTTGGTCATAAAATGTGTGTTTGGTATATTGAATAGGACATAACAAACAAGATCAAGAAACACTGTTTTATATTTAGCATTACTTTTATTTAGAATAGATAAGAACATAGTGAAACAAAAGTAAGAAGGACTTGTTTCATTCCTACCCATAGAACTAGATGGAACAGATTCATGTTTTACCAATATAAACTCAAACCAAAACATAATCCTCTTCTAAAACATCAAATACACATTCCTACTTACATTTTATTCATTTTTATCCATTCTTTTTAAACTTTTATGTTTATTAAACTATTACAATTTAATTAGTGTATGTAATTTATAAAATGTTAATAATAACAAATAATATAGAATAAAAATTGGCAACTAATTGAAACATTTTATTTTGATGTCATTTTAATCGTCTTGACAAAAACATTATAAATTTGAATTTTGTTATAAAAAATACTATTTTTATTACAAGTTAATCAATTGTGTAATTGATCAAAATATATAAATAACTCATTAGAGATAATCGGTTATTTTATTTTTTCTGTCATGTCTAGTTTTATCTTATCAAACGATGAACAACTCTATTAAGTTACGTTATGTTATGTCTGGATATCAAACACACCCTAAGATTTGATGGAAATTTTGAAAGTGCACATAGATTTTAATAAACACACCCTAAGATCTTATTAAAATTTAGATCTCGTTTTTAAACTTTTTACCAAATAAGAACCAAATTTAGAGTTTACTCTTAAATTAATCTATAAGTCCTTTTTAATTGTATTAACTATTTAATTTATATGATTAATGAAATTAATATTGCATGGTTTTATTTATTAAATCATGTTTTCATTATATTTGAATGGGTGTTAATGATCAAATAGTTGCGTCTTCAATTGTTATGAGTTTTTATTCGGTTAACATTTTTTAATCATATTTCAACAAAAAATTATGTACATACAAATGTATTCATTTTTAAATAGTAATTAAAATTATAAACTATAGATCTCCATATTTAGTTTTCTTTCATTGAGATCTTCAAACATTCATATTTTATCACCTGAAGGTCAAAAGGAGACAAACTTGACTTCATAAATAATAATAATAATAATAATAATAATAATAATAATAATAATAATAATAATAATAATAATAATAATAATAATAATAATAATAATAATCATCTTGCAAAAATCTTTTTTTTTTCTTTTAATGATTATTTTTACTGTCTTTTTTTCCATAACTTGATTAAATTGAGTTAGTTTGCTTTATTTTAATTTCTAAGAGTTCTAACTAAATAATCCTTATCTAATATTATCTAATTTTATGACATGTTATAAAATTTATATTTTTACCTCTACAATCATTGATTTATAATTACACTTTTTCTTTACTTGATTCTTACTTCCTATTGGCATGTGTGGCTAAACATTTAAAATTCATGAAGGGGGTAACTCCAATGCAAATCTTCCAAAGCTTGCCTTTTTTAAACTATATGTAATATATAATATATAAATATTTAATTTTAATAATATGTTACTTATGTACACAGTAATTAAAGTATTCCAAGAAGATCAATCCTGTCTCTTTTAAACAGGATAAAAAATCTAGATTTTGTGAAAAATAACTTTAATTATTCCAATTCATATGTAAGTGATGACATATGTCTGTGAATCTATGATTAAAAAACTTGTCTGTATACATATAGAGGTTATTTTTATTTAAACCCAAAGTATAACGTTAAAAAGAGAAGGTTATGTACTTCATACTTGAAGGTCGTTTTGTTGGCATTTATATTTAAAATATTGTTATCTTTTTTTCTTTTTATAATGATAATCATTGTTGTTATTTACTATAGTAACCGATATTTTGTGTTCAGTTTAATACTTTATAATTGATATTTTGTAACAATATATTTTGATCAAATGCAGTTTAAAGAAACATATACATATATAGAGATGGGGAAGTTTAAGGGAAAACCTTAAAAAACGAAAAATCAAGGACCACCCTCGTAGCCCTTCATTTGGACCATATGCACTTATTCATACAGGTAATTTGAGTTATTTTTGGGTTTTATACACAAGTGTATAATGCATTATGCACCTATGCATATGCACACATTACAAAATTACTCGTATGCACAAGGTCCAGGCGGAGGGTTATGAGGGCGTTCCTCGGTTAATAGTTTATTTGAGGTGTTCCCTTAAACCTAACCCTCTCTCCCTCTCTCTACACACACACATATTATGAAAATATTCAAATGATCGAAAAGTGTTAAAAAAAAATATAAAGTGGATGAAGTGAAATCTAGTCATTCATATATCCGGTCAAAAATTGCGGCTTTGACCAACAAACACCTAATAGTTCTCGCATAGGCTGCAGAAGGCAGAAGGGTGGTTCCGTAGCTTTTACAAATGGGTTTACTTCGTAAAAGTGTATCCAACTTGTCATGAAAAGTTATTGTATGTACTGTACTTTGGTTTTTACCTTTTGACGTATCAATACTTTTAAAATTGACATTTTAATGTATCTAACCTGTTATAGCAGGTTACCTATTGACGTGGCACCGGTTTTAGTGACATGGCAGATGACTAGATGCTGACATGTAATTTTTTTGTTTTAAAATAATTAAAAATTAAATTAAATTGTAAGAAAATTAAAAAAAAAAACAAAATATGTTCTTCTTCATCACGATTTCCAGAAACCTAACCAGAGAAAACCTAAACCAAACCTTTCATCACCGTCACCGGTCGCCGGCGGCCGCTGCCACCACCAGCTTCACCATCACCACCGGCCGCCGCTAACACAAACCTAAATCGTCACCACCACGACCACCTGAATCATCACAAACCAACTTCGTCACCACCGTCGGCCGCCGCTACCACCAGCTTCGCCATCACCACCTGAATCGTCACCAACACCGGCCTAAATCGTTCGATTTCAATTTTTGATTGGGGTTCGATTTGGGGTTCGATCTGGATCTGGGGGGTTTGATTTGGGTTCGATTTTGGTTTGCATCACCACCACAGCCAGCGTCGCCACCACCACCAGGTTTCGATTTCATGTTCGATTTGTTCATGGTTCTTGATTTGATTTGTTTATTCTATTTTAGGGTTTGATTTCTGTAATATTGGTTATCAACTTGATACCCAGATTTAGTTATGAGATTGATGTGTATCGGATTTAGATTTACGTATGAGATTAATGTGTATCAAATATAGGTATCAGAATTGGGGTTGATTTGTATCAGATTGTTTTTCTTTGTTTCTAAGTTTTATCTTCAACTTCAGATTTAGGGTTCATCTTTATGTTCATCATGTTCTTCATCATCATCTTTATGGAATTAGTGATGTGTATTTTAAAAAATGGAAAAAAGGGTCAAATTTACCGGTTACCTGTTGAACAGGTAACCGGATACATGAAAATGTCAATTTTTAAAGTATTGATACGTCAAAAGGTAAAAACCAAAGTACAGTACATACAATAACTTTTCGTGACAAGTTGGATACACTTTTATGAAGTAAACCCTTTACAAATATACGACAAACAAGTTCATATATGAATTACGCATGTGCATGTATGAACATATAATTTATATATGAATCAGATTAAAATAGTTAATATGTAAATTACACAGGTTCATGTATGAACGTATATATAAATTACACAAGTTTATATATGAACGTATAATTCATAAATGAATCAGTTACAAAATAGTTATTATGCGAAATACACATGTTCATATATGAATTACACAGATTCATTCAAATCGTGTCGTGATAAGTTGGATATATATACTTTCGTGAACTAAACCCACTTTTTAATTAGTGATATTTATATATCCTAATATAATGCTTTACAAAAATCAGAGAAATGCCAAGTTTTTTGAAAAAATACATCAAAAATGGGCCAATGAACATGCATATGTTCCATGGGAACTGACTTTGCATAATTTAACTTCCACATGGACAGCTAATACACAAAATTAATAATTTTATTTTACACCTAATTCAACAACATATTTAATGAAAAAGATTAGCGTATATTCAAAATATATTTTTAATATCTATTACCACAACAAATTGACATATTAGAAATTTACGATGCGGCAGTCGAGTATTTAATAACACTTTTATAAAGTATTAAATAATTATCATTTTGTAATGAATAAATTATTATATCATCTTTTTTTAATGGAAGATAACTCAAACACATCTTCGGATACAAAGTCGACAAAGTATTCGGTATTCATACGGGCACCCGACTAATCATCGGCGACCATGGACCGACCCGAAAACCGACGCATGGTCAGGGTATAGTATTTGCCACATGCCCACTCCATGAATCGAACCCATGTAGACCCTATGTCATCCACTGTCTCTCCAAGATTGTTACTAAGGCCATCCGCAACCCAAGCTGTACGGGACCGGCACGCCACCGGTACCGGTGCGGTACCCCCGGCAACACCGCTGAGGGTGACCGGCACGGTAGCCGGTACGGCACCCCAATGCCAGTAGTGAAGACTACCCACCCCACCCTCTCTCTCCCTTCTCTCTATCTCTCTCTTCTTTTCCTTTTTTTTCTTTTTTTTATTAACTAAAATGTAAATAGCAAGAAGCTGCTACCACTGAGGATGAATTAGTATGGATTGGTAAGGTGTTGGTAAGATAAAAGCTGATATAGCGCTGAGGTGGCAGCTGGTACCATTGGTACCAACCGTGACCACTGAGGATGGCCTAACCATTGGACTAAGAATGTTTTGGTATTTTTAGTCCTATAAACCACTTTACAAAGCTAAATTGTCTTGAATGGTCTTCTACTTCTAATATGCCACGAAACAATTGTAAGAGCATCTTTTATGCATTGCATACGACTCTACAATAAAATTGATCTTACCTTTCATCAAAAAAGGATAAAATCAGGATAGATCATAATTCAAATTCAATAGGTTACCACCCTTAGAATTAAAAAATACTATCAAATAGCAATGGAGGTGAATCCTTTTTTTATTCCCGTAGAAGTCCACACTTTGGCTGAATCTTCATCCATAAAGCCATAGGCTTTCGAAGAAGCTTGTATAGTATGAGAAGGGATTTTGATTGATAAAAAGAACTTGATGGCAATTTTTGGACACTAATAATATTTGTCAAGAATTAGAGAATAATTAAAGAAACAAATTTAGAGAAGAATTGAAGCTAAAAAACTTTTATTCACGACTTGAATTATTGAATTAACTGAATGAAAACACAACTAAGCTATTTATATGTAATAGCTAACTCCACTAAACAGAATACTAACTAACTAACAATATAAACTAAAGTCATACTAACAAATCTCGATATGGGCTTGAATTCAAAAAACTTTACCTTCAACTATCAATGTTTAGAAGATCTAAAGTACAATGCCTATAGTTTTTTCATTTAGCACTTATTGATTAGAGATTTCTGGTCTTATGTAATCGAATATTATTGTAATTAAAAACATAGAGTTTCTTGATTTCAATACTATACTAGATGATTAAACACCATTTGAACTATCTATCCACTTAATGTATAATTTGTGTGAAATAAAAATACAAAATATAATGTCAGACATAATAAATTAATTAACTGAGAAACAAAAGACATAATGTTTGGGGTAGAGGAGACACCCAGCATCTTCCCACCTTAATTTATGAGACCTCTTCAGGTAATGTTCCAATGTGTAAGGAAGGTTTCAACTAAACTAGTTAACATCTAGGAAAATTAAATTATTTTGGCCAAACTGACAATCTCTTTAAAATTTTTGAGGTATTGTTTATCAAACTAACCGATAAGTTAGTTGATAGCTGAATAAATTGGTTGTTGATTGATACGCTAGTTAGTAGCTGATAAGCTAACTTATGAATAACTTATGTTTAGCAAAAACTAGCTTATAAGTATGTAAAATGACAAAAAAAAAATGGTATATTTGAATTTAATAATTAACTTAAATAGGGAGGGTATAAATAGAAAAAAAAAACTACAAAAAGTTCCCAAAACGTTACTCCAAGTAACGTTTCAATAACCTAGCTTATGGTACATGTTTGGATGGACTAACTTATAAAAGGCGTAGCTTATAAGCTAGTTTATAGTATATGTTTGGATGCGACTAGCTTATAAGCTAGCTTATTTTTGCCAAACACATCCTTAGTCATTTTCTTGCAAAAATAATTAAAATGATCATTAGGTCAGTTAATAGTAGTTGTTAATGATCAAAGCATTAGTAGCCTAGTGGTCGGTAACATTCTTGGGAGTCGTGGATGGCACCCTTGTCTATCTGGGTTCGATTCATAGGGTGAACATATGACGATACCCTGACCATAGTTCGGCTTTCGGATAGGTCCATGATGACCGACGATTAGTCGGGTGTCCTGTATGGATCCCGGATACCTCATCGACTTGGTATCGGGACATGTACATGAATAATCCGTCGTTAAAAAAAATGGTTGTCAATGCTTAAAAGAGATAAATTATATTTTATTAACTATATAAAATATTTTAACGTATATAAAATAGCATACTTGTTTAAGTTGGATGTAGATTTTCTTTTTAATTTTACTTTTAATACTATGTTTAAAAAAATATGCAACATATTTTTATTGAGTTGCTCTTATACATTTTTTGAGTGTGACAGAGGCGGGTCCATAATTTTTTTAAGTGATTGCACTAACTAATTATTATAAAATAAAATTTAATGTGAAAAATATGGTTGTATTAACAAAAATTAACCATATATTAATAAACTATTCCCACTTTAAAAAAATACATTTCTCTTTATAAAACTTAAGTCATTAAACTTTCAATAAGTATGGTTCCACACAATCAAATATATGGTTTCACTTTTACCAAACATAAAAAATTTAACCTCCATTGACAAAATTAAACTTAAAAAATTTAACCTCCATTGACAAAATTATGTGGTTGCAACTTGCAAGTACCACAAAGCTTCATGTGGATCCACCTATGAATAGACAATTTACAGAATTGAATGACCATCTTTATGTCTATAAATAGCCATCACATCCATCAAATAGATACACCAAAAACACATTAACACCCTTGTGAGCACTTTGTCGATCATATAAACGTTAAATGTTTGTAAGTGAGACAACATTTTCCACATTTCTTTATTACGTTTTTCTATAGAAAATATCATACCCCTCTGTTTACATGGACCTTTTACGTATATTATTCCATCGATAGTCAAACAATGAAATTTGGTGGTTTCATCGTGTTTATGCTTATATTTCATCTTCGTGTATTTGGTTTTGTTTTTGTTCAACATACTTCTGTAAGTCCATTACGTTACGAGTTATTTGTTGGGTTTATACTCATTTTATGTGATTACGGGACTTGAGATTCATCTGAAACGTTATTAAAAAGATCAAACCCCCAATATTGTCCACATGGCCATGGAAACTCAAACCTTCACTTGATCTTATATGGCCACAACTCGTATGCGTTGGTATAAGCTTTAAAGTGGATTGTTCAAATAACTCTACAATTGGTGATGGGTTGTTTGGTAGATAATGAATGACTTCATACAAAAGAACTAATACTAAAGGGTAGTTTACCAAATGATTACTAAATTAGAGCTTACCAGCAAGATTACCACCATTTGTTACCTTATTGGGTAACACTCTCTGTCATCAAAACCAAATTTTTAAGCATTTTTTTACTAAAAAAAGCTTACCAGGTGACGGCCAAGTCTTTTTCCCTTGCTTACTGATAATATTATTGTTCTTTGTTATGTCCCTTATCAGGTAAGGTTAGAGGTCTTTGCCATAATCATTCGAAAGGTAAAGTGACAAAATATCCGCTTATCCGATAAGCATTTGTTAAACGGCCCGATCTTACTTGTATATAGAGATGGCCAAAGAAACCAATCTCAAGCCGACTCAAATTAATCGAGGTCCAAAAAGTTTCTTTTGTGACGGCCCCAAGCTTAGTCCCAACAAAGACATTCTTCCCATTTTCTATCTACAAACTCGCTCCTTGGAACCTGTCCATGTCTCGGTCCCAATATTCTAACAAACACACAGTTTTGAACATAAAAAAAAAAAAGAAGAGAGAGAGAGAGAGAGAGAGAGAGAGATTGTTTGAAGATCTTTTTAAAAAAATAGTTTGTTGAAATAAACCTTAAATCTTTAATTGGATCATTCAAAAATACACTTCAGATATTTTTTTAGTTTTTTATACACAAAGATGTTATACATGTTTTACAATCATAATTTTTAAAATTTAGTATTAAAACACTTTAAAAACTTGATGAACTAAAAAAAACTTGAAGTTTTTGGTAAAACATTAAAAAACTTCGTATATAGTTTATAGAAACATAATTATTTTTAAAGATCAGATCTATGCATAACCAGTCTTGATCCTCATCCCATGATCGGTCCCGAATCAGGCCTTGAATTTTCTTTAGAATCATAAACCAGTCCTAGACAGGCAGTCCAATAACCGGTTCCGGTGCTAAACCACTCCCGGACTAGGCCTGGCCCTTTATAGCCATCCCTACATGCATATGATATAAAGAGTTTGTTTGCGAGTGTAACAAGCTAGTTCATTACCCATTTGTCATGACGGGTTAGCTCGCTACGACAGACATGGTACTTGTAGACCCAATAAAAGATTTCCTTTCTAATCTTTCGACCCATATGATGTACATATTTGCAGTCCGGGAATAGACATTAATTGAACTCAAACTGTAACCATCTTTCATTTAGCCTATATGATGTACATATTTGCAGACCGGGAATAGACATGAATTGAACTCAACCTGTAACTGGAGTAGACAATTAGCCATATAAGCAAAACAATTTAGATGTCTCATCTTACTATCCTAGGCCTAAAGCCACCATCTAAAACATCAACAAGAAAAACAAAATACCAACCCAAATGAATTCAAACAATTAAAAGTTATCGGTTTTCTTCTGTTGGTGTGTGTTGTTATCTAGCTTTTACTTTTTTAAGGGTCTTGAGTGAGGTATTCATTAATCTTGTGAATTTACCACATTCCACAAATTCATCTAATTAGCAGTCTTCACAATAATGTCATAGCTTCTATTGTACTCACCTTGGTATTTGTAATGCAGTAGTCTTCAAATCCCTCCAATTCAATAAGCAACAAAAAATATGACAAGTTTGTAACTTGGCCATCATTTAACTTGTATGATGTCATCAATAAAAATATGGTCATATGATGCAACACTGAAAGCTCTTACTGAACCATATAACATCTCTAACCCAAATGTAGCATGGTTCAAAACTGCAGAATTTCATCTCAGTGGAGACATTTAGGGTGCATTGCTAGGATTCAACAAAGCATTTAAAAACCTGTTACTAATCCAGCATAAGAGGAGCATATGCCTCTAGCATGTAACTTAGTTGGCATATGGGTGGGGAGAGTTTGCCCAAATACTGACCAAATAACCATGACAACCGCAGGTTAACTTATTATATAAACAAATAAGAAACACTTATCTATAGTTAATAAAAATTAAACTTCCAAGGGCAGCAAAGTAGCTACCTCAATGTGGAAGCATGTCTACCAAAGTTATCCTTCTTGGAAACCTGGGAGGCAGCCTTAGAATCATAGCATCTTGTATTTGAATTGGCAAATGTGTTGCCACAATTACTATCCCACCCTGGCTCCTATGATCTTCAATCATCTGCTCCAAAAGCTTCACACCTTCATCATCCAAAGCAACCGAAGGTTCATCAAGCAGCCAAATTGGCCTATCCATGGCCATCACTCTTGCAAGCTGCAGCCTTTTTCTTTGGCCCATCGAAAGCATCCGAGCCTTCTCGTTGGCCAACCGCCCCAGCCCCATGAACTCCAGAGCCGGTAAGGATTTCCCTTGCTTATATTCAAGAACCTCGAACCACTGTACGTTATCCAGCACCGTGAAGTTGCTTTTGATGGCTTCTTTCAACGAGAGCCAGTTGAGTTGAAGTTTGTATTGGTGGAAAACTCCCGACTCGGTTATGTCATGTCCGTTCCATAGGATCTCACCGGCTGACGGTTTGGAGAACCCAGCGAGCATGCGTAAGAAGGTGGACTTGCCGGAGCCGTTTGCGCCTGTCAGCACGAGGGCCCCACCATCGTGAATGGATATGTTTGTATGACGTAAGATTTGTTGAGCGTTTCTCATGCAAGAAACGTTGTTGAGAAGCAGCCGAGGAAGTGGGGGTCTGCGTAAAGACATCAATCAAGGGTACAATTTCCAAATTCCACAGTTTGAAATTATGACCTGAAATTAAACAACATTTTACAGTTAGCACTTATCTACCACTGCTACTAGTCTTGTTTATTCTTTGCATTATGCAAATGAAGGATATGCAATCTTTAACTTAAAAACCTTTGATTGACTATAGCCTCCGAATTGTAGAAAAGGTTAAACATTTGGGTGATTAGGACCTACTAATGCAAAGAGAAATATACTTGAAAGAAACAAGAGTCGTCTAGCTTTCCGATGATTGTTGAATCTAGACAACAAAAGCAAGACAAAAGTTGGGTTAAGGGACAAAGATTTGCAGGGTGAAGATATCAAAAACTACTACAATGGAATAAAAGATATAGAGTAAGTAGCAAGTTGCTAAAATAAATCAACATCATCATCAAGGAAAGGGTAGGAGTAGCCGAGTAGGGGAATGATGATCATATCCTGTGGTTTTATTGCCATGAAGGATAATGTATGTTTTCCAATGAAACTAAATTCTATCAATTCAAAGAGTCAATTGCAAGAAATATATGTCCATTCCAGGCTATGCTATGCAGTTAATACATATCACTGATAGTAAGTCAATTAGTCTAAATCCTAATCACATAAGCAATTCTATAATGTTACAAACAAATAAAGAGGCTTCAGCAACAATGGCAGTAAGTACCAACAACAAGTGTTCAAAAAGCAACAATGGAACCTGAAAATCAACAGCTTAATCGAAAAGCAAAATCGATCTTGTGTGTTTGTTGAAATGGAATCGAAAATCAAGAGCTTAATCGAAGCTGATGGCGATGGTAGGTAGGTAGGTCTAATTATAAAGCAGCTAACCTAAATCAATCAAGTAGTCAAGTAATTAAGTAAAATAGTAAACAAAATTATAACCTAACCTAACAAGATAGCAATTAACAAAGAAAGAGTAAAGAGAATGAGAGTTGGATGTGTAACCTAATTGCAATGGCCACCGGTCTGCCACCGACTGCCGCCGTCCGCCGGCGTGGCTCAGGGGATGAGAAATCGAGAAGAAGACGAGAGAGTTCGTAAATGATGCTTCTAAAATCGTTTTAGGCCCAAGTTATAGATCTTAATGGTAAAAAAGATATTAGGCCCAAATTGAAACGGAGAAGGAAACTAGCGAGAAGTATAAGAGAACGTGTTTAACGGGACGTTTTACGGAAGGTAAATTCGCACGCCTAGTATTATTTCGTTTTATTTATGTTTCGTGTCCGTCTCGTTTAAAGGTTTAAGAGTGTTGGTAGTGTGACATGGGTATTGGCGGTGGTGTCAGCGGCGACGGTCTTGGTGGAGGAACCATAGGCCGGGGAGGCTCAACAATGCTCGGCCGCGGTTTGGTTGAAAGTGCTCGGCCGTGTGGTCTGAGGCGCCATGGCACAAGGCCAAGCCAACAACGGTCCAAAGGTCGCGAGGTCATCTGACCACAACTCGAGCGACACAGAGGGAACCCGACCACGGGACAAACGGCGCAAGGTCGTCCGACCATGGCACGGGTGGCACGATGAGAACCTGGCCATGCTCCAGGCGGTAAGAGGTCGTCCGACCGTAGCTCAGCTCGCGGTGTGAGACCCTCACCACAGTCCAGGCGACACGGCTGACCACAGATTAGGTGGCGTGGTGAGATTTTGGCCACGATCCAAGGCAGCGTAGGGCGGTTTTGGAGGTGGTGCGGCGACAAGCAGCGACACTCGATGGTGCAAGCCGTTTGTTTCGGTTTAGGCATCGTGGGTCGAGTTGTAGTTTGGGCCAAACATGAGGTTTGGACCTAGAGCTGGCTTTGGGCCAAAGAATGGGAGTTTGGGCCCTAAAGACTTTTGGGCCAGGATTAGAAAGACATCATTACTGTCTAGGCCTAAATGGTCGGGCTTTAAATTAATTTCAGTAATTTGAGGCCCGGTCCATAATTTAATTAATTAATGTTTGGTTAATTATGAAGGATTAATGGTTAGTTAATTAATTATAATTACATAATTATAATTAATTATTAAGAAGGAATTATTGGTTGATGTAATTATTGACCAATAACGTAGTTAATTATAGACAGCCTATAATTAGTTACGTCAGATGATTATGAATTAATTTTGGAGGGAGGACTTAAACTCGTTAGTTGAGACTAACGACGTATATATTCGATTTGGAACCGAACCATTTTAATTGGTCGTGTTTTAAGATAGTAAAGAGACGGATTTTGATAAGAGTCAAGTTGACGTTTTAGTACGTCATCGGGCTGAGGCTCAGAGGATTGACCATAGTTGACTTTTGTTGATTTTTTGTCTAAGTTTAGGTCACTGATAGTGAGTATTTATATGAATTGTGTGTTAGTGATTATGTGCATAAGTTGACAAACCAGTAATTACACATCCAATGTTACAAGACACTTGAGGGTCACACCTGTGAGGACCTATAAATCGAACAGGTTAAATAAAACCCAGAAATGAAGAGATTGGATTTATAATAGTTAATTATAAATCAGGTGGGTAATTTCAGTCAGAAATCCCAAAGTTTGAGGGTTATTAATTAATTAAATGAATTATATATTTATTAGGAAAAATAAATATATAATAGAATAACTAGTTAATTAAGGATAATTATCTAGAAGATTATTTCTTTAGGAAAAAGAAAGAAATCATATAATTAAGGAAACTGAATTAGATACAAACACTGCCTTTTAAAGCCTTATAAATAAAGCCTTATAGGCTTTAGAATTCATTCATTCAACTCATTAATACACTAATCAGTTCCCAGAAAAACCTCCCTCATCTCTCTCTCTCTCTAGTTGGCGCCGTCCCAAACCCCAAAACCAGTTCGGTTTTCGGGTCAGCTCGGGTTTTTGAGTTCTGCTAGAGGAACGTTCGTGTGGTCGATCACCGGTGGATTATAACTCAAGCATTCCAGGTAAAATACTCTTTTAGTTAACGTTTAAATAAGTTAAAACGAACGATCGTGGTTTTTGGGTTTTTATCCAAAAATCGCTTCTGCAAGTTTAGTGTTCTTCGTATCAGTTTGATTCGGGGATCACAGAAAAACCCAACATTATGTAGGTCATTAAGCGAGAATTGGCTTGGGCTTCTACAAGCATTCAAGTGAGTTTTTCATGTGATTTTCCCTGGGATGTATGCATATGCATTTAAGGTATTTTAGCACGATATTGCTTGAGATCATATGTGCTTACATATGTTAAGTTATATAATATGCATGTTTACAAGTAAATGTACATGTGCATTTTTTAGATGAACGTTGCTTGTTTTTATTTAATTAGTTCAAATAATGTGAAGCATGTTATGTGAGTAGGGAAAAGATTAGATGGGCTTGAGGGCCAGTAAAGAGCGACGAGTCACCAGTGTAGTTATGGCACGACTCAGAAATGGGCGTCTGTCGAATGTGGGTTGAGCGTCCACAGAACGCCATTTGTTAAGCCGAGTTATGGCCGCGAAGGCCAGTATTTAGAGGATGAGTCAGCTGTAGAACTTTGGCCGCAAAGGCAAGGTTGGCAAGGATTACCCAGCAGGCAGCGGGGTGATCCAAGAGAAAGAATCCATGTTGTGTGTTTCTTTAATTGTTCAGTATGAGTTATGCTTTTTTATTAATGATGGATGTGATGAGAAATTTGTATGAGCACGTAAACCATTAATTCACTTGGCTTTTAGCTAACTAATATCATACATCTTAGGAGCTTGTGGTTCGGGTTTGTGTAACATCTTAGGCAAATCTCATATCATCATAGACAGGAGAGATGATGGGTTCATATTTCAAAGTTAACAACGCGTTTTGGGGCCACAAGCATGACAGGTTCTTGGAACGCTGCAGTTAAGCATGCTTAGGTGGGGAGTAGTACAAGGATAAGTGACCTCCTGAGAAGTCCTTGACAGAAACAAAGCTGTGAGGGGAACAATATTGTATCATGGTAGGCAAGTGTTACATTTTTTTTGTAAATATTTTATTCATCTCTTTATATGGACATACATTACTACATCGATAGTCAAACAACATAAATTTGGTAGTCTCATCTTGTTTATGCTTGTATTTTATCATTGGGTATTAAGTTTCGCTTTTGTTCAACATGTTTGTATAAGATCCATTTCGTTACGAGTTATTTGTTGGGTTTATTTTTAATTTATGTGATTAATGGACTTAAGATTATCTAAACCTCAACGTTATTAAAAAGATCAGATCCCAATGTTGTCCACATGACTATGGAAAGTATATATACGACCTGGGTTGGTTCACTTTCACTTCGCTCGTAAAATAAGTGGTAGCATCAAGTTTCATGCAACTCATATAGACTCGATTGTGATTACTTGCATAAACTAAAGCTTTTGTGTGATCTTATATGGCCTTAACTCGTATGTGTCAGTATAAGCTTTAGACAAGATAGTTTAAATAACATTATAATCAGTAACGGGTTGTTGATAGATGTCGAATGATTTCGTACAAAAAGAAGCTAGAGGCTCTCTATATAGTTTAATACAAATGAAAATTGATTGTTTGGTGATGAACACCAAGCGACAAAGATCAGCCACTTAACATTAAATGTACCGACACTGAGGGAATGTTTTACCAAGCGCTAACCAACAAGATTACCACAATCGCTTACCTTATTCAGTAACACTCTCGGTTATCAAAATAAATTGTTAGTAAGCGTTTTTTTACCTGGTAAAAGCTTACCGAGTAAGTGTCGAGTCGAGTTTTCTCCCTCGCTTATCGATAAGATACTTAGTTCTTATGTCTCTTATTGGGTAAGATTACAACCATTTCTACTTGCATATGTAACAAGCTAGTTCATTATGTCTGTAAACCTATTTGCGGGCTAACCCATTTATCATGACGGGTTAGCCCGCTACAACAGACACATGGTACTTGTAGACCGAATAAAAGATTTCCTTTCTCATCTTTCAACCCATATGATGTACATATTGCAGACTGGAAATAGACATGAATTGAACTCAAACTGTAACTGGAGTGGACAATTAGCCATATAAGCAAACCCAATTTACATGCCTCATCTTACTATCCTAGACCTAAAACTACCATCTAAAACATCAACAAGAGAAACAAAAACCAACCCAAATGAATTCAAACAATTGAGGTTATCGATTTTCTTTTTCTTGGTGTGTGTGTGTTTGTTGTTAGACAGATTCGTCTCCATGATGATCATGGGCGTCTCCGTTTTCTTTGCTGAGTTTAGATTTTGGTAAAGATGACGATTGTCTGGGAGACGTTTTCATCGGCTGCTGCTGTGGCCTCAAGTTAAGGTGAGTGTAGAACGACATGCCAGCAAGAGCCGTGACTGCACCACAGATGCTGGTCGATCCTGGGTTGTTACCGAAGATTATGAAACCTCCGAGAAGAATCACACAAGTTTTGAACTGTCCAAGAACAACATGAGTTGTTGCTGATGTTTCCCTGTTAACGTACACAAAATCCAAGTCACGTTGTCAAATATTACAAAAGGTGCATAAAAAAGTTATTTTGACCAAACCAAACAGACTCGGTAAATCCCACTTGAAAATATTGGAAATAGGGTCAGGGTGACTGAAACGTATACAGACCTGACCATAGTAACAGGATTCGCTAAAAATCAGGCGAACTTCGAATTGTTCGATTTCGATCCCAATCGGGATCGATCGCGAATTGGATCGGCGACCCTTAGCGGTTGAAATTGGATTATGATCTTGTTGATCTTGCATTGTTTTTTGGATTACGACATGTTTTGGTCTTTTTGAATTATGAATCTTGCTTTTTTTGTTATCTATTCTATTATTCAAAGTTTGGATTATAAATGTTTATTTTTTTGCTTTATATTTTGGTACACCGTTCCCAAACTAAGGGTACGTCGTACCGGTCGCGAACCGAAATGAACCTACCCCCCTTGTACCGGGTACACCTTAACCCCACGAATCGCGAACCCGAACCCCGTTCCCGTACCGAATCGTACCCCGAACTATGTGACTATGGACCTGACCTCTACCTCAGAGAGTAGAGCCGTTGTTTCTATGAAGAGTTTGGTTTATTAGGAAAAGTGTGTTTTTGCTTTACTTGCTATGTATGTGGGGACCACGTATCAATTTTCCAATTTGTTACATTTGACGTATGTGGTTGGTGTACCTCATGTTACGTTCACCTTTTGCCCGTGGATCCGACTTTCAGACCAAAAATCGACGTCCCATTATACATTTGAACTTAATGTGCTTTACAGAGAATTGGTGAAATGACTTCTTTTTTCAGCAGGACATTGGGAAAAAGGTTTTCGAAACATAAAGAAAATATTATTTTGATGGTATGGTGATGAAAAGTTATTCTATTGAATACAAGGGTCAAAGAAATATTGTTTTTTCGTTTCCTACAGAGACCATGATTCCGTGGCCATGGGAAGCATAAAACGGCAGGATGAAACTTACCCGAGTGCCAATGCACCGGACCATTGAAGCAAGAAGCCGAGAACAGCAGAGGCCCCGATAATGGAAGAGTTGTAGAAGCTCCAGTCGAAGGAAAGAACGCCAGGAGGATCAAGTGATGGCATCATTGTCACTAGAAAAAACAAAGTGATAGGTGTCGTCTTCCACATTAACCTACAAAGAATCGTCAAATGTATAAATACCCTTCAATGATAAATAACAAATTAAGGAAACCGATATGGATTCTCTAATTCTTGAGAAATTTTTGATTAAATTTGATTGAAAGATGCTGAAATTGAAAAGAAATTGGTGGTCAATTCTGAATTTAGTAAGTAACAAGTTTGAGCTTAAAAGTCAAATCTTATAGAAGGATAATGAAACTAAGCAACATACGCTAATGCGTTCCAGCTCTCCTGCTGTTGAAGGTTTGACCACAATATCTTATTGGTTGCACTCGGTATTATCCATGCCACCGCTATACACGCACCAAAGAAATGGAACTGCAAATCCGTAACAGTAGCAACCGCAACACCAATCGACACTATGGTAAGTGCAAGCACCTGAAACATTCAACCGTTACTTATGGATATTACAAATAAACTTTGGGATAGTCAACACTTGTTACCTTTCGGAAAGATATTCTTTTGCGGTAGAGCATGAATTCTGCTAAAACAATCGCTGGGGTTACTGCAATCTTAGCCATCTGATAGAAACCAACACTAAAATAATAGTCTTCAGTTAGAAAATTCCAAAATTAGAAGGTCAAAGGATATTTATTAGAACAAACGTAACGTACCTATTGAACTTCAAACTAACATTAGCCAGGCCGGTAGAGAGGGACATAACAATACCAAGACCAAGCAGCGAAGAAAATTTTGTCGTCTTTGAAGACGGAGGTGGAGGAAGGAGAGAGAAAGCCTTTAGGAGGGCCATTATCAACCAACTACAAACGTAGTGGATGAAAGTGAGAAAGATTGGATAATTGAAGCCAACTTTGACAAGTACCTGAAACACGAGGGGTGTACAAGTAAATAAATGAAAGTGATACCGATTGACAAATGATGTCAATAATGCATATGAAAAAAGGCGGAAGTGATGTAAACTTACCAATTTATTCATCAAGATAATACTAACAGACGCAACAAAATTGAAGGTGAGCGCAAGAGTGGGTCCCAACAAGGATTGGTGTTGACGTCGTAACTTGCTAAATAAAGAAGCCCGTAGTTCCTCCATTGCCCTTCCTGGTTATAAAAAGAATGGGAATATTAATTCATCAAGACTCACTAAAAGCTTGTTAGCCTATTTTTTGGGATTTATACTAATTTAACCGTTCAACTCTAACAAAAACTTTGACTAGGTCGAAATTTGGTAAAATTTGTTGACCTCCATGACTGAAAGCAAGTAGAAGAAAACCAGAATGCTTTATTCGAGCATAGATTTCAATTATTGTATAATATTAAGTCAAAATGCATAATGATCATACTTTCTAGATTATGTAGGTCACCAACTCTAAGTTTTTTTTTTGCCCTAAACGAATGGCGTTTTAGATATTTTATTAAACGCCCAATCTTTCTAGTAATGTGTGTGTGGAGTTGAAAGTTGCAAAAGGAAGTATAATTTATTTGCCAAAGAAGCATTCATTATGCGGTACTTTCAAAGTCTACATATTTGGGAATTTTATTTGTCAAAAACCATAACCTAAAAAAAGGAACAACAAAGCCTCTTTCAATCTTCCTTCTTTGTGCATCAACTACAATATATCGGTTAAATTTTCTGCGCTAAAAGAACCGAAAGGTGATACACAAAAGTAGAATCCATGGTTACAAAATGGTTATCTTTTGCATAAAAGGCAACTCCCTCCACCCCAGAAATGGAAGTCAACTTCAAAATCTACAAAGAAACTAAAAGACAACTTTCTAGTACAAACTTAGACATCATTAAAAGCAGATTAATAAATCGACCACTTCATCCAATTTCTAGATCAGGGTAATTTTGTGATTTGGGGACAGAAAATTACGGACTCTACTGTTTGGAGGAAGTACTACTTAAGCTCCACATGACATGACCTTTTTATTCCTAATTTAGCACTTCGAACTTATGGTAAAAAACTTATTAACAAAAATATCATGAAAGAGTTACCACCAACAACCGCAATCAAAACGTAGAACACCGATCACACATTCAAGAAGCAGCACGAATCTTAAGTTATGTGCTTAATCAAGAACGATTCAGACTAATGCATATGTGTGATGTGATTGTATCGATTTTATGGAAATCGAAAAAACCCACTTCTATTTGCTTTTTTCTGATCATAAAAAGAAACTATTAGTAGTTGTATTGCGCTCAAATCTTCAAAGAACCGATGCACTACCAATAGATGGCAACAGAATCAACTTAATCACTAATCAGCCAAGAATCAAGCTTATTGTATTAAATAAGCTATTCACATAGACATGGGCATTTTAAGAAATCAAAATAACATCCTCAAAAATCAAAATCATCAAGAAATCAATAGGCATTTTAATTTAAATTACACACAAAAACCTATTTCTTTATACAGAAACACAACCATAAATGGAAAGAGAGAGTGTCTTACTCAATCAGCATACATACCCTTTACACAAAACTCCATTAATTAGTCAACAACTCAACACCCCACTAAACAGAAACTTCACACAAGTCAAGATAATCAAGAATTTGGCCTAAAACCTCACATAAACTCCATTAATTGTTCAAGAATTTGACCTAAAAACTTACATTCAACCAACACCCACTTAAAAAGAATCCCATACAAGTCAATCAGATCAAGCATTAGACCTAAAAAACCATCAACATTAATTATTCAACACCTAATTAAAAGAAAAACCCACATAATTCAAGCTTATATCAAACAATTTGACCTAAAACCTTACATTACATTATACATACATACCACATTAATGATCCAAAACCCACTTAAGGAAAGTGCATATAAATCATCAACCTCTTATATTGCTAACTAATTTTAATTTAATTTGATCAAATTATGAACTAGAAAAGGGTACCTTTTTCACCGGCGTCACTGTCTTTGCGTTTGAGGATTTTTCTGACATCTTTTCTGGTGAGAAAACTAAGCATGGTTTTAGCACCCAGCATTGCTTGCTAATTGATATCAACAAAAACCCTAAAGATTTTGTGGATATGGATTAAAACCCAGGTGGAGATTTATGGTGCATTGTTGAATTTATGACAAATCGAAGCAAGCAGAATCCGAATCCAATTAAACAAATGATATTAAAAATTGGGGGAAAAAAATAGGGATGGTGGGGGCGAGAGATAGAGAAAGGCGGAGGAAATCACGCAATCCCACCGACAGAAACGCGATTGAATTTGGGGAATTTCATGACTTTTGATTGAGGTCGATTTAGGAGTTTTCTGCCCTCTATACTACTACTATGGGTGTGTGACCCTATAACCTAAAGGCTAAAGTAAACAAATGTCATTCTTGTTTTTTTTTTTTTTTTTTTTTTTTGTATAATTCAAATACTTATTTGTATAAAAAGGTGTATATGGTTGTATTATGTGTGTTGTTCTAGTTATATTAGGCTATCTGTATCAGTACGTTTATATCTTTACTATCTCAGTATCACATCAGTTTTACTCTCGTACCTTCGCTTTACCCTCAATAGGAATACTACTGCCACCACTACTCTTAGTATTTTATTTTAATATATATTTTAAGAGTGAGAGAGAGCGGTTTGGGAGCTATCATCCGAGCGCTTGCCCTATGCCCGATGCCTCCCATATCGCAACCCTCTCCTACCTGACGTAATCCACAGGCGAGCCTGAAGGTAAGCCCGCGGGTGATACGCACAACCTTATAAGGTAATCAAAGAGGTGTAGCTCAAGTGGTAAAGGCTTGGGGATAGTGGATGGTATCCATTGGTCTCAGGTTCTAACCATGGGAGTAGCACTTCTGCGATACCCAGACTTTGGGCCGGTTCGGGTCCAGGTAACGGGCATGCCAGTCTATGGGCATGCGAGCTCGGCCATAGGTCGGGCTTAGTCGTGCCTGGGCGGGTCTAGTCTATGTGGGCTGGGCCGGGTCGCCGCGGATTAGTCGGTGCTGCCCAATTGGATGCCCAAATACCGTGGGTGCGTGTGTGAGTTTATTGTCGTAAAAAAAATCCAACCTTATAAGGTATTTAACACAAATTTTTATAAAGTAATTTTATGGATTTGATATTATTTATAGATGTATATTACTTAGAAAAAAATTATATATGAATGCAACTTTTTAAAGTTGTATGCTTATACTTATAAGTAAGTGATAAATATAATTTATTATAGGATAAACATCTTATTTAGAATAAAAATAACTATGATAATTATTGAGTTTTAACAAAATATTTGAATATTACTATTATAAAAAGTATTACATTATTAAGCCTAAAATAAATTATCGTTACTAAAACATAAATCATATTATAATAAAATATTAAATTAAACAAAATTATAAATAAAAAGAGAATAAGGAGATATTAAAATCAAGATGTGTTGTAGTGTGCAAAAACACTTATATTTCATTTAGATCAACAAAATTTAAAATAATGTAAAATAGGTTTATCATGTGGATAAGTCTTTTGGTTATTACTTATTAGGCCAACCTCAACCTTTCAACCTTTTCAACCTAACATACCACATCAGCTTTTCTCCAACCTTTTCTTAACCCTCTCATAACCCTCTATAATCTGTACCCCAACCCTCTCACACACAACACATATAAATTCAGCGGGTTAGCCAACCCTCCCAACCTGGAGCCCGCCAGCTCGATATCAGCGTAACCCAATCCCGCCGGCTTCAAATTTTGCAACCCGCCATAAACGCTACGCTTAGCCTTACTAGTTTAATGGGTTTTAATAGGCTTACAACTTATTTCAGCTTTATGCAAAAGTTATGTTTTTTTTTCAAACTTGTCTTTTACAATTAAAAAATCATGTCCATCCCATCTAAGAAAAAAACCCTTCTCAACATATATAAAACAAATTAATTTACATATATAACTTCATTCATACATGACTAAATGAAAAACCAATTAAACAAAATAAATCTGTTTTTCATTTAAATAAAAAAGTAGAATGGTTATGTCTACAAAAACCATCAACATGTGGTTTTATTACCTGTAATTAAAATTTTGATCTTTTATCTGATGACGGATATTTCGGCTAGATTAAATAAAGATGTGACATAGTACACTTTCTACTTAACGAGAAGAAGATGTTTTTTTTTTCTAAGTGACCATCATCCTTTTTTATAAAATAATTTAAAATCCGTATTCGTGATTAAGTTAAATGCATATTCATGATAGTGATTTCAACTAACTTACTGGTTCAAAGGAAAAGGATTATAGGGAATGAGTTTTTAAGGGTTTATGACATGTAAGGGTAACTAACTATTCGATTTGTACAAATGTTACCATTAAACTATTTTTTGTACTCAATAGACCATTGAACTCTTCTTTTTTGTACACATAATACCATTATGACCGGAATAGCCGGTTTTGACGTGGATCTGTACACATTATACCATTGAACTATTTTTTTGTACACATTATACCATTGAACTATTATTTTTTGTACACATTATACCATTAATCTTTGATATGTTTACAAAAAAGGTGGCAATGACTAGACATTCTCTTATTCTTCTTCAAGACACAATCACCACCACCACCACCACCGCCGCCGCCACCGCTACCACCTCCTTCCTCCAACCACCACTCTCCATTTCTCCTTCGCATACTAAAACCCATTTCTTCACCAGAGTTCCTTAACGACGAAGACGTACTCATGGACTTCTTGCTCGAAAAGGAAAAACCCACCACCAACAACAACAAGGGCTCTTCCACTGGGTTTTACGGGTTCGGGTTGGATCTGAGTTCTCCGGTGGAGTCCGTCATGGGTTCCATCGAGACAGAGAGCAACAAAGAGGATTACCTGGCCGGGTTGACTCATATGTTTAAGGAATTGCCACTTTTTTTGTAAACATATCAAAGGTTAATGGAATAATGTGTACAAAAAACAATAGTTCAATGGTATAATGTATACAAAAAAAATAGTTCAATGGTATAATGCGTACAGATCCACGTCAAAACCGGCTATTCCCGGTCATAATGGTATTATGTGTACAAAAAAAAAGAGTTCAATGGTCTATTGAGTACAAAAAATAGTTTAATGGTAACATTTGTACAAATCGAATAGTTAGTTACCCTTACAAGTCATAAACCCAGTTTTTAATATCTACCATAGGCATTTAGAGCCAACGAGAGCGCTTTCTTTTCAAATTTGAGCAAACAAAAGAGAAGGTACTATAAGCCTTTGAAATATGTTTATAATCAATTTACCCTTATGTGGATGATGTTATTTAAGTTCCTTATCATAAATAATAATAATTGTTACAGTTGTAATAAATACTTCCCTTTTAATAAATCATGCATTTATATATTTCAGAAGCATGTGATGTAGTATCAACTTCCAAGTACCCATATACATATGATTTACCCTTATAATATAGATTTAAACAATGTTTCTAGAGGTTGTGCTATCACTTTTTCTTGTATTACTGTTTATTTACATATTTAACTTGATAAAATATATATACAAAAATAGTTTCAATATCAATTTAAACTATTAATGATGTTTAGAAATATAGTAATTAGACTCGATAATGAATACCAACTTCATAGATTAGTTGCAAACTTTGTATGTCTAATTGAAACCGTCTTGTTCATATGCATGCATTCATTGGTATACAATTTGGAGAAAGAAAACTAAAACATAAAATTACTAAAATTAATTATTTGATTCACACGTTGGTAAGATGAATGAAGATAAAAGGTTAATGTAAGTTTTAACTAAAAATAAAACTAAAATTTGTCATCTTTTTAAAGCATTTTTTTAACGACAGAATACATACACACTCAATTAACCTACTCCTAAAATCTACACCGCTATCCACAACAGGATTTGAACCCTCATTCACAAGAGAAGGGGACACCTTAACACCACTCCAAATGTCGTTGGACTACAAGTCCATTGGCTTTTTAAAGCATTTACCCTATTGAACATGGGGGTTTTGGCCCAAAAATTATGTCTGAATATGATGAAATTAAATGTGATATGTTAAACTTGTTTCCCTTAATTTAAAGATCAAGTAAAAACAAAACAAAAAAATTATATCAAAATAATTGTTAAATTAAATAATATATCTCATTTTATCAATTTAATAATAAAGAAAAAATATATATTTATAAATAACAAATAATGGATAAATAGTTTCTTTTACTCATACTTTTATCTAATAAACATTAGCAATTTAGCATGATGGTTTCGATGTTTCTAGATGTGAAGATGAACCTTAAACTTAGTTAATGGGTTCTAACGGAATGTAAATGGATTTTAAGTGTGCTAAACAATTTTAATCTTAGATCAAAAATATCAAGGGACAGAATTAATTGTCTTTTTATGAAAACATTAATAATTTTTAAAATAAAAAAACCATCCAAACATTTGTACTGTCCATGCAAAACAAATTAGGAAGAGTGCAATCGATTGGTTGAATAAAGTTCACATAATTTAACACAATTCTAATAGAATTAGTGAGACGAGCCCAATGTGAGATGAGCCTATAGTAAAATTAGCCTATTTAACAGTAAAATTCTAACGGAGTTAGTGAGACGAGCCCAATGTGTTACAAATTCCAAACCATATGGCTTTAATCTGTAATTATTTCAAAATACGAACTTAGTACGTTATAATATATAAACACAAGGACAAAACATATAACTTACCCGCTTTTAAATAGGGAAGATATTCATATTTTCAAGACACCACAAAGACCAACGACAATAATTTACTTTTTCTTTATAAAAGATAGTGTGATTGGAATAATGTCGGTTTGACAAACGGAATATTCTTTTGGTGTTTGGATGTACTTGTTTAGAAGAGAGTAAATTACACTCTTGGTCTCTATTATCATCATTGAGCATCAAATTTTGGTCTTATTTCAAAATAATTACATTATTGACCATTATGGTTGTTGTTTTAATACATTTTTGGTTCTTATGACTAACTTTTGTTAAAAACAAGTGTGCTAACTATGATCCTTCTATAATCTCAACTAATTTGATATATTATATTATTATATATGTGTATATATGATATACAAATAATTGCACCATCATTGAAGACCCACCCTCTATCTCTCTCATCTTCTAGCTTTACTCTCATCTACGTCTCTCTAGCTTAATCATCTACCTTGGTCGTTGGATACCCTCTCAATCGAATGTTTTCTTTCCTAAGACACTTACCACCGTCGCAACTCACGAACTCCATTGCATCTCCAGCGAACGACGTACACCTCTTAGAAAGGAAGAACAAAGGCATCCTTGACCCCGATCTTCCTTCCTCTATGACATGCTTCAATCATGCATTGTCTTCTTAGTTTTTGACTTAAGATTTAATTTAGTTTTTGATGTCAGAATTTGAGTTAATTTTTTATTCAATGATTTGATGTAGGATTTGATTTTAATTTTTTATTATAACATTAATTTTGAGGTTTGATTTTTTTTTATTTAAGGATTTGATTGTTGTTGGATGAAGAACAAACATTAGTATCATCCACTATAGGGCTAGAACCAAAATCATCATGTTAATCAATATCAAAGTTAAACAACATCATACTTTTTTGCTATTTTCTCAAATTGACACCTTGAGAAGACAAAATAAGTTTTTTCAATTTGGATTAGTTTCTGAGTTTTTTCAATCCGAGCTTGGGTTTAATCATAATTTTGGGTTATATTTTGGTCACTAATCTTGGTTTTGAGGGTGGGGAGTCACACGTGTGGGTTGGAGAGCCGATTACAGTAAGAGGTCATGGCGACTAGTGGAATTCACTAGAGAAAGTCCAGAAGATGACATGTTATCATATGTTGGTGAAGTAAACAAGACAAAATTAACAAATACAAGTTTTTAGCATAGTCAGTAAGAAAATGCTCATTTTTTAGTATGATTGTGTGTGTGTGTGCATATATATCATATAAAGATTACATATGATAGATTTGTATGCTATAAGTGCCATTATGCAAAAAAAGAGGTGATAATTTTTTTATGCTATAAGTGTCATTATGCAAAAAAAGGGGTGATAATTTTTTTATGCTATAAGTGTCATTATGCAAAAAAAAAAAAGAGTAAAAACGGTCTGGCTAGAAATCGTTTGATGGTTGAACCATTCAACACTTGGTATGCTTTATGCAACTAGGTAAAGTCGGATGACTTGGTTTCAAGCTCTTGTTTGGTTAGGTGCGTCTAATAGCCATATGTGACCATGCATGATTGGATGTGATTGGACATAACATGACTAGACAAGTAAAATCGAAGTAGGCGGATGAAAAATTTATGAAAAGTTATTAAGATTTTAATTTGAAATATGTAGTTTAGTAATTTATTAATATTATTCAATTTTCCTCAATTGTGTTTCATTTTGTTCCACCTATTTGGTAGGACAAAAATAAATAAATTTATGTTCTACTCATGTCTTTTTTTTGAAGAGGTATCCCAAACCACATTGGGACCACACTAATCCTCGACAATTTTTGGGCTGAAGCCCGACTGTTAAAGCATGCAGCCCGGAGTCGAAGCCGCCGTACCTCCAGAATACGTCCCCCAGGACTCGAACTCGGGTTCACCACATGTTCTACTCATGTCTTGTCCAAGTCTAAAGTTGTACCAAATTAGTAACAAGTTTATATACTAATTTGTCTCTTACAAACAAACAAAATCATATAGTCCTTTTCATGTAATCCTTATGCAATGCATCTAATAACTTTTGTGTATAATTTACAAGCATAGTTAGCATCTACACAAAAGCAAGATGCATAAGCTGGCATAATTAAGGGACGTGTATCAAAAGATTAATAACAGTCGTCTCCCTTATTTATCGGTTAAAATTTTGGTCATCGTTATATTTATTTAGTAAAATAGTGAAACTGATAAACGATTATCAAAGAAAATGTTTATTAAACGGCCTAACTATGGATACTATCTGGATATTATGTTTTTATTTGTTAAATCCTACCATCCACAATGAGAAGCATCAAGGAAGCGACAAGCAGTTGTTACCAATCGGCAAGGGTGGCAGCACCATCGAGGTTGATTGTCAAGGTTGGAAAACGGCATGGCGGTGCCGATGCGTTACCCCACCCCACCCTCTCTCTCCTTTCTCTCTATCTCTCTCTTCTTTTTTTTTCTTTTTTTTTAATTAACTATTTAGATTGACATGAGTGTGGATGAATTGGTAAGGAACTAAGGATAGTAAGGTGTTAGTAAGATAATAGAAAGTTGATGCAGCACTGATGTAGCAGCTGATACCACTGTCAAGCGACAAGACCAGCGTGGATGGTTAACAATGAAAATCTTAAAAAAAAAAAAAAAGTATGAATTAACAGGTATTTTTGGTATAAATAAAATAATTTTTGGTTAATTTTAAAGCATACCAAACAAAAAGTCTGTTATTCTTCCTACAAATCCAATCTGCTTTCCGATTCCCCTCTTCAACAATGCTCCTTGATTGCCAATAAATTCCCTCCATAGAATTCGCCATTAATCCAACCAACAATTTCTTCTATAGATCTCATCCGTTGCTCCAAAGGTACTTTATTTTTCATCAATTTCTTTCTCGTTGTGTGAATTTGGTTCTATAAACTTGATTTTGATGTTCTTAATTTCACTCGAAACTGGAAACCCTAATTGTTTGATTTTGGAGGATTTTAGGGTTTTGGTGGACTTTGTAGATAAAGTTTTAACTTTTGTTTGAACTGCAGAGAAATTATATAAATATGCAGAGCCAGATAGTTTGCAGTGGTTGTAGAAGCATTTTGCTTTATCCAAGAGGAGCTGCTAATGTGTGTTGTGCATTATGTAATGCAGTTACCTCAGCTCCCCCTGCTGGTATGGTTTATCAGAAAATTTAAGTTTTTATAATGTTGTTAGTATGAGATGCAATTGAATTTAATAAGAAAAGGCTGACTTTTTTTGTTTTGTTTTGTTTTGTTTTTGTTTTTCTGATTCAAGTTTATTGAAGGTATTTGTTGATTTAAGAAAGATTATATTGGTTATGAGAAAGTGGATTCTTCAACAAGTATTGAAGTCATGTGTAGTAGGCTTAGGTTGTTTAGGGACAGATAAAAGAAGGTTAAAAAGGAAGAAGAAATATCTTGATAAGGAACATTGAACAACACTCAAATCTGGATGAACATTAAGAGAGCTTAGAATTGAAGAAGTTTGGTTTGTAGAGTAGAAAAATCTCCACACTGAAGAAGATTTATACGTAGTTATTTAATGCTCTAACTAGTGCCCAGGCATCTGAGCTGCCAAGTAGTTGGGTTCATTTGTATTTTCTATTTTTTATGTTGTTTTTTTTTTGGAAAAGATTCATCTAGGCTTTGCCTAGACTACATTCTTGGCAATTTGGAAATTAAATTACGGCTGTCTGAGACTAAGCCTAGCCTGGCCACAGGATGCTAGCACTTGGACTCGAACCTGGGGTAGATACGATATTCCAGCAGATTCCCACTAGGCTTTTTGCCAGCATGCCACCACCATTGTGGTTTTTTATGTTTATGTTATAGCTAGTTGAAACTGTTAGTGATGGTAAATTAAATCTGCTACTCGTTTGTGTATGTGTACCTGAATGTAGCTGACAATTGTTAAACAACTCAGCGCATCTTTTTTTGTTCAGACAATGCCTTTCTGTTACACTGGTTTTAACCATTTTCTGGTGGCAAAAAAAATTCAATTATCTGGATCATATTTCAAGTTGATCTTGTTTACTTCTTGAACAAAGCTTTGCAAATCCTGTCACTTGTTTCTCAAATCCTTTTCTTCTTGATTGGTTCTCTTCCTTTATAAGTATGATTGTCACCAAGTACCCATTCACGGGGAAACCTAAATCACCAGAAATTGGTGGTGATTCAAATATGCGTCTGCACTTGCACCTTAATGATCATGCAGGTCTAATACTCTCATTGAAGAAGTTAACTAGAGCAGGTAACTATATCTCGTGGAGTAGGCCAATAACATTTGTCAAAAATGAAAGAATAAGTTGGGGCACATGCCAATATCAAGGACCTCTAACAACATCTTTACTTGGTAAACAAACAAATAACATGTTGGTTGCTCGGATCTTGAATGTGGTGGTGGAAAACAGAAGCAACAGTTACATTACTTCTACATTGACATATGAAAAGGAGTTGAATGAAAGGTTTTCAGACAACAAGTATACCATACAGCAAATATTGCATGACTAAATCAAACACACTCTCAGGTTGAAGTATACCATTGGTTGTTAGAAAGTCCCTATGATGAATTTGATACCCTAGATAGAGGTTCCATACTTCCATATATTTATAAGGGCAAGATTTGATGTCTCAAGAAGAGAGCGACAATGAAAGCTGGTGGTTCAGTTTGATATGACACTAGGTGAAAGCATCACCAACATCAAGGGCTGAAACTGTTGATTCATCTTTCCCACAGTTGCCAAAGGTTATAGCCTTATAATTGCAAAAAGAGAAGAAAACAAATGGGTATTTAACCAAGGAGGATGTTTATTTTCTTATCACATGTGAATAGTTCACATAGAAGTTGAGTAATGTAATCATAAAGGTGATGCCCTTTTGACCAAATTTCGAGGCAAAGAGTGTTCCTAGAAAAGGTATGTGCATGTTTATTCCCACATGGAGATCAACTTTAAAGTAGGAATGCAACAATTTATTATCCCGTATTCCAGTTGGAAATCACTGCTTCGAAAATCTCACTCATGAAATTTCCTGTACAATATCTATCTGACTATCTTACTCACAGTTCAAGACAAAAAATAGGTCCTTGAACACAATTCAGATGATGGAAGAGGTTAACCATCTGGATAATGGATTTGTTAGCAATACCTTCTTGGTTAACAATGCACAGACATACAATATGCTGCTGCCTGGGCCAGGATGGGCCACTTGTAGAGTCCAATGAACCAAGTTATGCTCATGAAACAACAACATAACAAACGTCTTTTTAAACATTTAGTGAGCTTAATCAGTTCCTTCAAAAAGGTTTTAGTGAGCTTAGACAGTTGCTTCTATAACTTTTAGTCATGGAGCACTTGATTATGTCTTGGTTAATGACTCTACACCCATTAAAGCCACACTTACTAACAATCAAATCGTGAGAGACTGAGAGTTAGCTCAATTGTTTTATCTGTAACAGTCCTTGGCTTGTTCTCCACCATGTTTTCTTTGTTCCTTATTTTGCTCACAACCATCGTCTCCTAAGTTTCTTTCTCAAAGTGGAAAATTTGATTTAGTGCCCATGAAAGAGAAATGTGATGGCACATCAGGATCTCCTCAAAGGCCTCTATGTCTTTTCTTGTCTGATTATGAAGAGAACAAATAAGCTACTGTTTCCTTAAAAAAGCTTCCATTAAGTTTGTAATCTTTGCACAAACAAATGGTTTTTCTATGATGAAAGAGAATTGGGCATCATTCTTTCTAAGTTGTCAAACTCTATCATGGATTGCATGACACTTGCGTTCAGTTGAATACATGGCAACTTAACTTGACTTGAACAAGCGTGATGCTGCTCATTTGTTTGTTTCTCACTTTCTCTCTATCCAAAGTCCCAAACAACATAAGTTTTTCTTTCACTTCAACGTTTTTCATGCTTATAAATCTTTTCTTGTTGTGCATATGGATGTGTGGGTCCATATAAACATTTTATCTATACTATCTTATAGAACATTTAGGCAAAACCATTAAATTTCAAGATACAACATCTGTGAAGCATCAAGTACAAATCACTAACTCATTTAAGAATTATGAATGGAAATAAGTATAGCACCTATTTGAAGTTGTTAGAGCATCTATACTATCTTATAAATCATTTAAGTAAAACTCATAAATTTCAAGAGTACATCTAATGAAGCATTAAGCACAAACTATTTAGGCATTAAGAGTTATGTTTGTTGAGAATCTTTGGCTAAAAGAAAAGGATAAACATGAAATCATCTCCCACATAGGTGGAACGACGAAAGATGGAGTGGGCTGCATGGTAATAAAAGGAGTACATGAAAGCATCTCCCAATTAAATGGACTTCAAGTATTTGATTGTTTTTTCTTTCTTGTTCTCTTGTTAATTGTTATAGAGTGTAGAAAGATGAATTAAATATTGGAGAGTGGGTGTAATTTGGGGGTGGCTTGAGAGATTAGTATGTGTTTCTAGCTCTTTTTTCTTACAGTGGATTTTCTCTCTAGAGACCTGTGTTTCCAAAGAAAGTCAAAACTATTTAACATATTTGGTCATTTCTGTACTGATGTGTGCTTAGATGATTGTAATATCTATTTTGTTCAAAAGTTAATTTCAGATTATTTTAATGAAGGATTGCATTAATTTTTCATCTTGGTTTACAAAAACATTTTACATCGCGCTGCATCTCGCTGGTATACAACTAGTTATGTTTTGATGCACATTTACATATTGATCCATGGGGATGTTATGTTCTGATCACTACATGTTTCATCAATAGAAACCCTTTGGTTGTTTCATTCCGTCAAAACCCATTTTGAGATCTTTCCAAATTTTATCTACACATAACTAAAGGTTTTTGGCTTATGGAAGATCCGTACCATATGTTATTTTCCTTTGCTATCTTCTAAAGAAAAGGATACCTTCTTTCGCCTCCATACCAATGAATTATGCCTTAGACAACTTAAACGTTTTTACCTTTGTCACACACACTGATGATAATAGTTGATTATCATTTATACGTTGGTGGAAACTTTCAGGGATGGAAATGTCCCAATTGATCTGTGGAGGTTGCCGCACGTTGCTGATGTATACACGTGGAGCTACGAGTGTGAGATGCTCTTGTGCCATACTGTCAATCTTGCACCAGGTATACATTTCTGATTTCTATTGTATAATATGAAATTTCTTTTTTGTTCGTTTTTCATTGCTCTGGTTGCATGTATGTTTTAGGACTGTAATGCAGCTACTTGGTTGAAGCTTGATATCATCGAGTATGTTTATCAGATGATTGACTAGTTGAATCTTTTTAGGATGCAAAGTTTGAGGAAAATCCCATATCATGGTTGTTGTACCTTTTCTCTCTCTCCTATGTACACAACTCTCTATGATCACTAGTTTGCATTACTTTTAGTTTTTCAGTATAGCGCTCCTGGTTTGGCACTTTGAATCTGTCTTAGGTTATACAGCTTAAATTGAAAAGCTTCCATGTTTGATTGCCCATTTAGCAGTCATGACTCACTTGAGGAAACCTTCTATAAACAAGGCCTGCCTTTGCAACATGAGAGTGAAGCTGAAAAAATCATAAAATCACACTTCATATGATTTGGAGGTGGGATTACATATAAAATGGAATGAAATATACCTGTTAGAACCAGAAATGTCACTGTAAGCAAATCTCATTAAAGGAAAGAAATATATAAAAATAAAAACAATAATTTCCATAGTACTAACATTTTGGAGACATACTTGCCTAAAATACTAAATAAATATCATGGCTATTGGCTACTCACATAGGCAGGATTGGTGCTGGTGTTGTTAAGCCTGATCTACTAATGGGAGTTGTATAAGATGTCTAAAGTAATAAGTAGACATTAAACAATTTGAGATTGTGGTTTCCATTGTGGTGAGGAAAAGCAGGGCACTTGGGAACTAAGTCCTTTTAGGGGAATTTGGGCATTTTGTAGAAGATATACAGTGGTTGCCTGCTGATGTTACTTGTTGCATTAGTTGTGAATATCATTCTTAAGAGTTAAGACTTCATGTGCTGGTGCATGTCGATTATAGGTTTTTAAATGCTATTGGTGTTAGCAACCCGAGCCTAGGATGCGAAGCTTAGGTAGCTACAAGGATGTTATTGTGGATAACTGCAGACACCCAACCTGCTTAAACAACCTGAAGGCTTGATTCTAACATTGCATCTCGTGAACCCTTCTCATTTAACATGTGTTAACAGAGGTATCAAATGTCAACACAAATTGGATTTTGACAGCATGGTGATTGGATGTGATGAATTTCTAAGTGAGGGTTATAATCGAATCCCCTGTTCCTCATGGGCACCGAATAAATAGCTAATTAAATTTAAATTTGGAGCATAAAGTTTACTTTGATGATCAAACATGTCCCGAAGTGTGGGGTTGCAGTAGTACTAGTAATAAATTATCCCATGGAACATATTCTCTTATGCTGGATTAGTAACAGGTATTAAATCCTTGTTGGATCCTAGCAATGCACCCTAAATGTCTTCAAAATGGTGATTGAGATGAAATTTTGCAGTTTTGAACCACACTACATTTGAGTTTAGAGATGTTATATGGTTTAGTACGAGCTTTCAGCAGTGTTGCATCACATGATTATATTTGTTATTGACGACATCATACAAGTTAAATGATGGCCAAATTACAAACTTCTCACACTTTGTTCTGACAGTAAGATGCATGTACTTATCGGCTGCTTATTTTCATGCAACTTATCTTTTAAGTGGAAACTACCTGCACAGACCTGAAGTAACAATTGCAAGCATTTTAGGCTTCCATTTAACAATTGCAGTCTTTGTAATAATGTACAATAAAGTGCTTTTTACACTGATTCTAAAATGTTGATCTCATCTCTTGTTTTTGCATTGATAGTTTCCAACCAGCTTGCTCATGTCAATTGCGGAAATTGCCGAACAGTGCTGATGTATCCATATGGTGCCCCCTCAGTTAAATGCGCTGTTTGTCACTACATTACAAATGCCAACGTGAGTACAATAAAACCTATGATATAATTTTGCCTTTCTATGAACCTGCTAATTATGAATTGAACTTTGTGGATATATGTTTGCAACTCTTGCTTCTTCATGTTCGTTCCATTGTTGAAGGACCATTAATTATGAATGAATTTTATGGAGTGGTAACGTCACAAGATGAATACCTTACTCAAGATCCTCCAAACCTTAAAATGAGAATAAACGTTGGATAATAGTGGAATCCAGATAGCCTTGTGAACACAATGGAACCACGAGTCCCGAGCAATTGCTCAAAACTACCCTACCACAAAGAAGTTGTCAGAGTGCTTGCAGTCTACCTTCTTGACCTTGTATTCATTCTCTTATCTATACAATATTATAAAGCATTTGGCTAAAACTCTTAAACAAGATTTACTACCATCTAATGCCAAATTACTTAATTTTCAACTTTACAAGTTAATCAACAAGATGTACAACTTCAGAATGCATTATTTTTCTAGGTTTAAGCTTCCAATGCACTTTTCCACCTTTTTCTAGTTTCCAATCTTAACATCGACATGCCCCATAACCTGTTCAGACTTGCCAATGCTTCTTCATGTTTAATTAGGGACATAAGATCCAATAGCAACCGGTGAAACCTATTTTGTTACTATTTCAGATGGTCTAATATATGTTAGCCAAATTTCCAGAAAACATAGTTATTATGTAGCTTCCTTTCTCACACATTGTGTTTTTGAGGAATGGGGGGACGAATCAGTTGATTGCCACAGGTTATGAGTCTCGAGCTCTCTATCTTGCCTGCTTGCAATCTCCAACAATGCATCTATGTGATTCTTGTATTAGGGTGGCTCACCATAGGCAAGGCCATCAATCTTTATGTGTATGTAGCAGCTCAATGAGTTAGCTTGTAAGTCATGTCATTTTGGGTAAACACAACTCGCCCTATGCCCTTAGAGAGTCTGCTCTAGTTGGTACTTTTTTCGGTTAATCCACTCCAATATATTTAAGGGACCATGTCTAGAGACGTTACCTCTGCATCATAATTATGGTGATTCACCCATTCCGTCATCCACTACACACAAAGCATCGCATATTCAGCCTGTAACCGATGCACCCCTTCCCGATACTCCAATTGCCTTCCAAAAGGCACAAGAACTTATAATCTAATCCACAATTATCTTGTTTGCTCTCACCTCTTACTTGAGTCTTGTGCTTATACAACCATTGATACCTATACTGTTATTGAGGAATATGAGTAAGTCACTTAATCATATCGGATGCTTCAGGGCAACACAAATTCTTAAGGCGATGAACAAATTGGGGCCTGGCCTTCTTTTTGTTACTCAGGATTTGAAACACTTTCTCTTGGAAAGTACAAAGTGGGGTTGTAGTGGCCACCATAGATAGTGGATGTCAAGAATGACTTCTTTAATGACATTCTTGAGGAATGTTGATTGCGACATTCATATAGTCGTCCCCTAGAGCATGGTTTGGGATATTTTCTCAAATATTCTTCATGTATTTGGTATGGCTCAAGGATGATTATGTGTTCTTTCAACATTATCATGGTTGCCGGATCATACTAGTGGTATATATGGATGCCATTATTATAGCCAAAAATGATAGAAACCGGATTTCAGAATTCAAGCAACTTTGTAGTTTCAAGTTCAAGTTACAGAGGTAGGGCATCTCTGTTACTTTCTTAGGATAGAAGTTTCCCGGTCTCCGTAAGGGATTATTCCATCTCAAATTGATGTATATGCTTACCTAGTGTGGTTTACTAGGATCAAACTAATCGCTTCAGGAAACGTTTTGTATATTTCTTCGCAAGGCTGTCGAGCTGATGTAGTTTCTTTATTTGTGTTTGTGTGTGTGTGTGTGTATTGGGAATTTGGGATAATGGCCTCACGAAGAAATACATAGGAATTTCTCCACCCCCCTTGCTTTCTTGTGCTATATTTCTCGTCTTTTAACTGCAGATGGAGAATGGAAGGGCTCCTGTTCCAGTTCAACCTCATGATACCCCAACATCGGGACCAATGCCCTCTGCTTCAACAGTGAGTTTTCATGTTGCTTAGGTGTTTTTTCTTTTGTTTGGTGATTATATAGTTTTCTTCTGAATCTTCCATATAATTTTTATATATATTTCTTCAGGGAATGAACCACCAAACAATCGTAGTTGAAAATCCCATGTCTGTTGATGAGAGCGGGAAACTGGTATCCTCTTCGGCTCTTCCTTCTCAACTCTTTTCATCGGTTATGATTTCGATCAAGATTGCTTTAATTTTTTTCTCTATACGTTTTAGGTAAGCAATGTTGTCGTTGGGGTGACCACCGAGAAGAAAACACCCAAGTGAAAATGACTGATTTGCCATTGTGTTGAAATGGAAATGGCTCTGGCTCTGGTCTTTTGAGGATGCATGCAATGTGTATAGCATGAGAAAAAGGAAGATGGGGGGTTATGATTTGGAGATTTTGTTGTGTGGAGTTGAGAGGATGATGCATATAAGTGTGTAGAAAGGGTTTACTGCTCCATTTTATTTTTCTGGAGTATTTTGGTCAATAATCTGCTTGCTTCCTAGTTTTTGCCTTTTGGTCACTTGAGTTTAACAATATGAATTGCTTGTAAAAATATGGAATGATGCGCTTTATGTTTCAACAAAATTACAAATGTGTTTGGCTTCTTTAAGATATAAAATTGAAGTTTTGAATGTTCAGATCTTCAAGGAAAACATAAATGAATATATTTGTTGTATTTTCTAAGATTATTGTATGTTATTTGAGTAGCTGAATTTGAATATTTAACGATAGGGATGGCAAAAAAATCCGAATCCGACGGGGAAACCCGAAACCCGAAATAAATGGGGCGGGTTTGGGGACGATAAACGGGTACGGGGACAGGGATGGGGAAAACCGCTTATTTTAAATGGGGACGGGGACGGGGGGACCAATCCCCGACCCGATTACCATATTATATCCCCGAATATTTCCCCGATTGTATCCCCGAATATATCCTCGATTATATCCCTAAAATTATTTTTATTTAATGATTGTTTAGTAGACAATATATTATATATAGCTAAATGGTTTTTATGTTTGGTCGTATATATATATTTTAACATCTCAACCATTAATATTTTGGATGCATTTAAACTATATATATAGCTAAATTGTTACTAATTTGTATGCATTTCAACTTTAGGACTTTAATTTTCTTTCGAATATATTGAGAAAATGGATTCAAGAATGTTATGTAGTTTACTATATCTTTTTCCAAGACTTGTGGATTTGTGGTAAAGTTTAAACGATGATGGGGATCCCACGGTGAAACCCATTAATTAACCGTTTATACTAAACGGGGATACCCGTTTCCCCGCGGGTTTCCCCGATTACCCGATGGGGATCCCCGTTTAAATCCCCGCGGGTTTTTAAGCGGGGACGGTGATGGTTTTTTTAAACGGGGACGGGGGGACCAATCCCCGCCCCAAACCCGCCCCGTTGCCATCCCTATTTAACGAAATTATTCTTACTTCTTATAAGATGTAACAATGAACTTTTTAATTAACCTTAAGATTCTTTCGGTTCTTTATCTTTTATAATCATTTTATCTGGTAGTGGTAAGTGCTAAACATTACAAATATTAATGTCATAGATGTCTAAGTTGTTAAATTATATTGTGATCATGTAGGTTGAAAGCCTTAGATGGAGGGGATTGCTATTCCCACGCCCCTCACTCACATAAAAATACTGGGACCTACCTCTGGGTCCCACGTAGTGATGTATGCACTCACGTCACCAACTTCCACCCCCTGGTAAGGGGGTAGGGATAGAATTCACCTAGATGAAATGTGTAAACGAGAGAATTAAATATTGTTACACTAATCGAGGAAAATAACTTGTTGTAAACTTTGTTTCATTTCCATGTGTTTTGTGTAATTTGAATTTGTATGTAGGGAGTTAAAAACCTAAAAATAGTTTGTTCCTTGTAACTAACACATTCTACCGAATCGGACCTAAACCGGTTCGGAACCGGAACCGGAAATTAGAGATTTGAAGAACCGAGAACTGGACCCGTATAGGGAACATTGGTGCCGGTTCGATTCCGGCTACGGCCGGTTATTATGGTCCCATTGCTCAGTGCTCACCCTAATTAAACGTAAGATCAGCCTAACCCATAAAACACCTTTAAGAGTCTATTGGTGATATAGCCTACTTTGTATGCTATAACTTTTGGCAACAACTTTTTAGCTAGATTAGTCCCCTCTTAAAATACTTTGGAAAAAAAATGCTGATTCATATAATAAGCAAAATCTTGTTGTGAATAGCGGTAACACTAGATCACACATTCACACTCCATTGATTTCCATCTATCTGTTCTGCTCCTTTTATATGAACCCAATGGTCTTTTGATTTCCTTTTTAGGGTTTTATTTTGGTTTGAATTTGCAGAGTGATATTAATAAAAGTCTATATAGACTTAGGATCAGATGAGACCAAACTGTTTTCATGAAATCGTGTAAGACCAATACTTAACGTATGAAACTTCACAAAAAAACACCTTGAAGGTATATAAAACTCGAATACGCAGACCTAAAAATTACGTTCAATGCAAAAAAATATTCAAAACAAGGTAAAAAAAACGAAACCTTCACAGCTCAAATGCTGTGAAGGTTACAAATAAATAATGCGAACCTTTATAACGGAAATACTGTAAAGGTTTCGTTTTTTTACCTTTTTTTGAATTTTTTTTCTTTGATAGTGTTTCTTAGTATAACTTTACGATAAATGTTCAATTTTTTTACCTTCAAAAATATGTTTTGATGTGAAGTTTCATGTAAAATATGTACCGATCTCACAAAAACAGCTTAGTCTCACCAAGAGTTAACCAGAGTCTGTATATTCATTAAACAATTTTTTTCATTAATACAGACAAAGGGTTAAAATCGTCATTTGCAATTGCTGACTCCTCCTACTTCTTCTTCTTCCTGGGTTTTATCGCCATCCTCCCTCTCTGATATAGAGAGCTCTCTGTCATTCAACAAGAAAAACCTTCCTTCCCCATTCTTTCAAATTCTTAGATTCCATTTGATTTCTATCAAAGAATCATCATGATGCTAATTCGACAATTCAACTCACCCTCTTCTTACAATTTCCCAATTTCTACCTCAAATTCCACAACCCATTTCCAAAATCACAACAACAATTTACGTTTTTCAATAAAAAACAACAACAATAGCAGCATCAGCATTTCTTCTACTGATTCTACTACTTTGAAGAAAACCGCTGATCTTGATGATGATGGTTCAGCAAACCCATCTTCGTTAATGTCTGCTTCGTCTAAATCGGATCCGTATCCGGGTGGGATGGGTCCGTTTACGGGTAGGGATCCGAATGTTAAGAAACCGGCTTGGCTCCGGCAAAAGGCTCCACAAGGAGAGAAGTACCAGGAGGTTAAAGAATCTTTGTCTAGGCTTAAACTCAACACTGTTTGTGAAGAAGCACAATGCCCTAACATTGGGGAGGTATTATTTCTCTTTATGTATCTAAAATTAGGCAGCTGTTGTAAGTTTTGCTTAGCAAATTATCAAAAAAAAGAAAAAAAAGATCCCATTTTTAGTGTTTCTTGTGGAGTATTTGAGGCTTTGCTATTGATTTTATTGAGTTACAACATCCCTTTTTCTGTCATGGTTTAAGGGCATATGAGACATTTGCTTTTGATTTAGGCTGTGTTTGGCATAACCTAGTTGGTAGCTGATAAGCTAGCTGTATTTTGAAGGGAAAACCCGGCAGTATTATAAAAGAAAAGGACAACGGGCACTAACACCCAAGTAAGTAATCAAAACCATAGACAGGCCCTATGGCAAACCAAATAAGAAAAGCAAACAACCAACCAAAAAGGAAAAGAACCCAAACAAGAAAACACCACCAACGCAAACCAAAGAACCAAAAACACAAAACAAACCAAACTAAAACCATCAGCTAAGTCTTTTTTCCAATTCTCCACATCGCTTCCCTTGCCAAGATCAGGTCCCGAACTTGCTTGTAAACCACAATCGATACTTGTTGAATTTAATAATTAATATTAATAAGGGTATAAATGGAAAAAGCTACAAAATGCTCCTCATAAGCTACTCAAAGTAGCGTTTCAAAAAACTAGCTTATAAGCTAGCTTCTGCTACATGTTTGGATGGACTAGCTTATAAGCTACCTTATCAGCTAGCTTATTTTTGCAAAACACAGCCTAAATTATGTTTTGACAAGAACTAGCTTATGAGTATGTAAAATGACCAAAAGGGATGTATTAGGATATAATAATTAATATTTCTAAGGGTATAATTGGAAAAAGATAGCTGAACCCTCCTGAAACGCTACTACAGCTAGCGTTTCAATAAGCTAGCTTTATGGTCCATCCAAACATTTACTAGCTTATAAGCTAGCTTATTGTTGCCAAACACAGCCTTATACGATTTTTTTTGAGAAAAAAAGAGACCCTTTTTCTTTCATTGTTCAATGGTATTTGAGATATTTGTAATTGTTCATAGGTGAAGCAGCTTTTCTCTAAGCATCATGGTTGTAGTACTATTTCAAAGAAACAATTGTTGCAAAAAAAATTCCAAAAATATATAGATGTATGGTTTGATGTCATTTGCTATTGATCTTTAACACCAATCCCCCTTTTTCTATCATTATGCATTGACTTCAGTTAGACCATGTATGTGTCAATTAGATCGATCACGAACACGATCAAGTATTTTGAAGTTGAGTGTTTTTATCTTTATTGTTTTCTAGTGTTGGAATGGAGGCGGAGATGGTATTGCAACTGCTACCATCATGCTTCTTGGCGACACTTGCACTCGCGGTTGCAGATTTTGTGCTGTCAAAACTAGCAAAAACCCCGCACCACCAGACCCTATGGAACCACAAAACACCGCCGAAGCCATTGTTAGTTGGGGGTAAGTCCAAAATACCACACTTTTCTTGTCATCATCATCATCATCACCATCATCTTTTTTGGTAACTGGTTAATCTTAATTCGAGTATTTAGCATCTCGACTTAACAAGAATTTTTATTTTTATTTTTTTTGCAGTGTGGACTATATTGTCTTAACCAGTGTGGACAGGGATGATTTACCCGATGGCGGAGTGGTCATTTTGCTGAAACCGTCAAAGCCATGAAGGTACATAAATTTAGAAACAAAAATAGTTTGAGTCTCCTCAGGGTTACGAAAACAAAAAGGTTTAAATATAATGACATAGATGCATGTTTTCTGCAGAAGAGCAAGCCTGAGATTATGGTGGAGTGCTTGACGTCTGATTTTCGGGGTGATTTGGAAGCTGTATCGATGTTGGCCAACTCGGGATTAGATGTTTTTGCCCACAACGTTGAAACAGTTAAACGCTTGCAGCGGATAGTAAGAGATCCACGAGCTGGGTGAGTTAATTAATAGCTTATTAACCAACAACGAACTAGCTAAGCTAGCTTATGAGTAGCTGATTTTGTGTGTGTGTGTGTGTGTGTGTAGATATGAACAGAGTTTGTCGGTCTTGAAACATGCTAAGGCTAGTAAGGAAGGGATGATAACAAAAACATCAATAATGTTGGGACTTGGAGAATCTGATGAGGAGCTGAAGCAAACCATGGCTGATTTACGTGCCATTGATGTCGATATCTTGACTCTTGGACAGTATTTACAGGCAACCATTCCATCTCTTTATTTATTTCCAAACCACTTACTAACTCTTTTCTATTAAAACTTATTATTTCCATATGTATATAATGCAGCCAACTCCATTGCATCTTACTGTGAAAGAATATGTTACGCCCGAGAAATTTGATTTCTGGAAAGAGTACGGGGAGTCCATCGGCTTCCGTTATGTAGCAAGCGGACCTCTGGTAATTTTCTTATTTTTTATTGGTTGGTGTAGTAGGGTCATATTCAAATGAGAACTCATCTTTCATTGTGAACATGAGGACACTCGACAGTGCGCCACATGGCATATTAAGTCGAAAATAATACTAATGTTGTATTATGCCACGTATTATTCAGTCTGAATAATACATGGTTATTCTGTCTGAATAATAATACTGAATGTTGTATTATTTAGTCTGAATGATAAATGATTATTCAGACTGAATATGCCACGTGGCACACTGTCGACCGTCCTCACGTTCACAATGAAATTTGAGTTCATAACCAAACTTTCATCTGGTGTAGTAATAATTATAGATGGTTGAAATTTGAAAACATCATCATGTAATGTGAATATGTATTTGTTTAGGTACGATCGTCATACAGGGCAGGCGAGCTATTCGTTCAAACTATGGTAAAAGAGAGGAATACGAAGAAATCTGATTGAAATTCTACATCGTCATACAAATACACGGCCAGCCAGGTTAAATTTATATTTTATACGTCTTTCTTCAAACATTATTATTGATTCATTGATGAACATGTATGTACCCATCTTTGTATTTTTATAATCGGTTGCTTCTCTTCAAAGGCAAGAATCAATCAAGAATCGGGATATTATTGAAATCTGATTGGGAAATCGTGTTGTTGCAAGCATCCTATGTGACCATCACAGCTTATGGTTTTTGGTTTATGTTTTTGTCTGAATATCACAGCTTAATATCACAGATATTCTGGTTTCCTCTCTACACAGTTTTTGGTTTCTGTTTCTATGTTAAAACCAGCACCAATGGTCTATAAACATACAATTCCCAAAATTCCATACAGATATGGGATTCTAGACTCCAGGTAAGTGCTTATCAGCAAGAAATTCACACTAAACTACCTTATCGTGTAACATCATTGGCCTTGAAAATGGATTGTTTATGACATTTCTAACCCTGTAAGCGCTTATTGGGTAAGAGTCATTTCTCATACTTACCGTGGTAAGAGCCTGGTAAGCGTCTCGGCCCTCACTATGCTTAGTCAATAAGGTAAATGACATTGGTAAGCGCTTACCTCGGCAAGCCTTTACTAAATGAGCCCTTAGTGCCATTCGGTTCTTTAAGGGTGTGTTTAGTTTTTCATTTTTGGTTTTATCGACTCAAATCACATATGTTGGAACTGCTATTTGGTCAACCAGGTGTATGAGTCAAATGTAGCATGACAGATGGTGATGATGATGTGAACTTGATCTCGTAAACCACTTGTTTGTCTGTGTGTTTGAAGGCGTGACTTTTGGTTCACATTGTTGTACCTTGCGCATTAAGCATTAGACTTCTCATGTATGAAATATGTATGAAAGTATGTGAAACCCCCCGTTAATTTGTCTTGATTGGTTGCAACATATATTAAGAAGAAATGGTGAATGCATTGGTTATTTTTCGAAACAAATACCGGTTACTGTAAACACCGATTCGGATAATCACCGGTTTTGGGGGGTGAATATACATATCCGGTATAACCGGTTCGGTTAGGAAAAAAAAAAAACGGATATCCGGTTAAAGAACTGGATAAAAAACGGTTTAAACCGGTTAAATATCCGATAAAAAACCGGCGGGTCAACGAGTTAGAAACCGGTTATAAAAAAACCGGCTTTCTAAAAATCCGGTGTCGGTTATTTTTTCGGATGAATCGGATAACTGGTTATTTTGTGCACCTCTACATTTTCCCTCAAATTTGTGAATGGCATAACAATCATACATGCTAACCCCTAATGACTAATTTGGTCATGTCTCTTCATTTTCTTCTTTAAACATTACCATCGATCGATCATATTGCCTTATAAAAAATGCCGAACCGGAATAGTTAGCCTCTTCGAGGATCAATTATGCATCACTGATCATGCCTCACTCGTGGCATTGCTCATCTCCGCCTTAACTTTTCATTTCAACTGCATACCTAAAGGGAAATAGAACTCAAACCAAAAATCAATTTTGCCTGTGACCAGGGCTTAGTCATAGACGGCCATATTTTAATTTCTAAATTGTCAATGATATAGTCTGGACATACGCTAGATTAACCTTTTCTTAAAAAACACACATACAATTCAATTTATGGGAATGTAAAAGTTAGGCCAGGGCCTCTGCTTAGATTGGTATTAAAAAATCCTGTTTCATCTTTGGATGGGTGGTTATATATAGGGCAAACAGATTCATCTCTGTAAATTATTTTGTATATCTAAAATGAAGTAAATCCTACAATGCGATGCCTTATGTTTGCAATTCAAAATGAAGTCACATGTTTAGTTCGACAATTAGGCAGATAGATGGGATTTTCTTATAAGACAAAAAATTACAATAGAAAGTTTTCTGTTTGCAATTAGGGAATGAAAATTGAAGGCTAGATAAATGGGATTTTCATTAAGACAACAAAATTAGAATGGAATTCCACCTAGTTCTTGTAATCACAAGGCTTTGTGACGCAATGGTAAGGCCTGTGCGGGGATGTAGATGGTATCCCATTCACCCTAGGTTCGAATCCCTTCGTGCGCATCTTGTGGCCAGACTTAGTATCAGACGACCGAATTTTCAGTTCTAAATTGCCAAGGATGTAGTATAGGCGAAGCCTAGATGAACCTTATCCAAAAATAAGAATGATAGTAAAATAAACTCGAGTTTGATCCGTAGACCATGGTGACATCCTTCCGGGTTCTTCGACTGCTTTGGATTTTGGAGGACGATCGATACAAGGGTTCATAACGATCGATGTAGACCATGCAAGGTAGTCGAGCTTTAGAATGTGATGAAACCGTAATATACTTCTTATAATAAGGATAACCAAATAAAAAGATTGATTTGCCCTCATGTGAGGGGCACATGATGGGTGTAAGGTCTGTTAAGAAACGGCGTTTAGAAGAGGGACTATCAATGTAGTAAAAAGGAAAAGTTAAGGACAACATAGACAGTCTGTTTTAGGGACCAAATCTAAAATTTCAATAAACCGGACCACCAATGTAATTCACTCTTATTTTCTTTTGTTTTTATTTTGGAATACAAATAAAAAAAAACTTTCCTCTTGTTTTCCTATCCCTTCCCTTCAAGTTTTTTTTTTAATCAAATTCAAAAATACATTGTTTGAAATAAATGGAGGGGACACACACACAAATGGGTTCATACGAGAACACGACGAGCTTCTTCGATATACAAAATCACATATGATTCACGCGACTTTTCCCGCAACTTAAAAGTTGCTTGCGTCCCGTTTTTTTCTTTAGTGTAAAATCACATGTGATTTTGTACATGGGCGAATCTCCTTCCGTTCTCGTAAATAGTTAGCGTTCTTGTTTGAATTTTTCTCTCTCTACAATCATTCACGTCTAATTTGAGGAGATTGGGACTAGACCGGTACTGCAATTTTCTGGGACTAAAAAGTAGGAACACAAACTAAACCCTACGTATCGGTTTCGGTTTCGGTTTCGGTTTCAGAACAGGAAAATCGGTACTAGGACCACTTAGGACCCAAAATATGAAAATGTATCAAACTAGGTTTTTTTAACCCCGCGTTGCAGGGGAGATGGGGTCATAAAAATATAACAACATAAATCAACAAAAAATAATTAAAATGTAACATAAATCGATAGGACAAGTATGACTCAAAGTGACGATTAACTTAAAAAGGAAATCTCATGAGAAAATATAAAATTGAAATCTGGTTAATGTATCTTTTGATGTGGTCAATATTTATGATTAATTATACAGTTAAAATTAAGATTAAGTCTTCCAAATAAAATAACGATTAATTCTTCGGACGATTAAGTATTTGAAAAAAATAACGATCACGTCTTCGAAATTAAGACGCATTTTTTTCACAATTAAGTCTTCAGACATTTTCTAAAAGACTGTATAATGATATGAATTGTAAATATTTAAAATATTTTTATATAGTATATGTATTGTAATTATATAAAAAATCATAATTAAATAAAAAAATATTTAATATTGGGCCCATTTCAAAGGTGTCTAAGAGACAATTATAATGTCGTAACTTGTTAAAAATAAAACGTATTTTTTAAACGTATTTTAGTCAACATACAATTATATGTGTTAATATAATAAAAACGAAAAATGAAATATAAATAACTAAAAGGTGTTAAAGTAAATAACTTAAAGAGTATAAACTGTAAATATTATTATAAAATAATAAAATTAAAAAGATGCATGAAATGGAGGCGTATAAGATTCAAACATGGGCCTCTTACATACCAAACCAAATGCTCAACCATCTATGCTACAATAGTACATGTGCATCATTTTCCAAATTATACTTTAGAAAAAAGACTTGGTTGGTACTGTAGCTTAGGAACAGTACCAACCAAGTTGGTAAATGTTAGGTTTTTTAATGTGTACAAAACCAATTGCAACTAAAATATTTTTATAAAGTTTCAAGTTGTCTCGAGACCAATCCGAAACAATCAAAAGTTCAATAATTACATGTACGTAGGGATACCCATTTTTTTATGGTTATTTAGGGGGTCGATTTTTATGATATTCATGGAGAAGGTTTAGGTAGTTTAAGACATGATATATTGTAACTAAATAAATATAATATTAGTTTATTTAGGAGATGAGATGTATACTTAAGAAAAAAAATATTCTCTTAAAATAATTAAGTTTTGGGATTTTCGGGAAAATCCTGGTACTAAATCTTGAATACCAATTTTGTTGCATAATTGGAACCAAAAACTGAACTGAATACATGGTATCGATATGCGTTCAATATGGTCCCGGTTCTATTTAGGAAAACGATACTCGAAGCCCATCCCTATCATCTGATACTAACACTATGCTGGCCTTAAGTAATTTATATTAATAAAACAATAATTATTTATAAATTATGATTTATGTTATATTCAAGCCATTAGTCTATTCTTGCTGGCAAGTTTTTCAAATATGTAGAAATTTTGGTCCATAGAATAACTCACAACAAAATGATTTTCGTAGATAGATTCTTTATATAAATATTTATAATTGGTGGTAAACATCAAAGAAAAACACGTAATTGCTTTTTTTCATAGTCTACAACCTAATTCATTATTATATTTGTCATCTTACTAAAAAAGAAAAAAAGCTATATTTGTATTTCTAATAATAAATGGTTTTCAAAGTCGTTGATAATGTTTCAATAACAATAAGTCATGAAAATGATGGTATATATGGTCCATTGATACAACATTCCTTGACTCATTATCTGAGGGTCCATTTATTATCGATTTAGTAAGAATTTACGACTTATTCGATTAATTATATATGATTGATTAATAATAGTTATAACATTGAAAATCATTTTTTAGAGAGTTTTATGCAGAAAAAAAAATCAAGTTTTTTAAACCTATCTATCTCAATTAAAAACAAGCTCATTCCAACTTCAAAAAAATAAAAATCTTCTTAAATAATACAAACATATTAATACATCAAGACAGTTTTATCCGTATAAAACTTAACAAAAAATCAACTAAATAACTTCTAAACCCAAATACATACTTCAAAAATAAAAATAATAATGATAACTTAGAATCATACAAATCCAATCTACTTTACATCTTGACCTAAGTTTATATACACATATTTTACACGTTACATCATTTCAAAAAATAAGAAGCAAGAACACACCACCTACGAATAAAAAACACACACTAAAAAACCAAAAGAAAAAGAAAAACAAAACGAGACACATACATACTAACAACACACAAGTTTTTTATTTTACAAAACGACCAAAAACTTTTCCATTTATACCTAGTCGAATTCGTATCGGGAAGTGTGCGTAAGTTATCTTCCGTTCAAAATAAATTTCATCTGGTGAAATAGTTTTTGGGCGAGAAAAGCCTCCTTGGTGAAAACATCCCCACATATCTGGGTGAAGCAAGTCCGTCAATCGGCCGGTAATTCGGCATCAAGTACCCTTCTCTCTCCGGCGTCATCCGGATCCGTTAAACGTCCCGTATTTCTTCAACTTTCCGATCCACGACTGCTTCTTGGGCGAGTTCTGGTGACCTCCGGTCATCTTCTCGCTCATGTACTTCTTGATCGCTTGTACGCCTTGCTCCACAACCTCCGGTGGTGGCGACACCAAGGGGTTCCCCTCGACGCTGAGCTTGCGGAGGCGTTTGAGGCAGCCCATGGAGTCCGGCAATGCGGTGATCTTGTTGTAACTAATGTCGAGCTCGACGAGGGAGATGAGGAGGCCGAGGGAGTAGGGGAGGGTTTGGAGGTAGTGGAAGTTTTGACTGATGTTGAGGATTTCGAGGTTGATTAGGTTTTCGAGGTCGTCCGGGAGGGAGCGGAGGCGGTTGAGGCGGACGTCGAGGTGGCGGAGGTCAGTAAGGTGGGAGGTGGAGGTTGGAAGGTAGATCAGTTTGTTGGAGTTCACGGAGAGTTTCTTCAGGTTGATGAGTTCAAATCCGATGGTGTCTGGTAGGGTTGTTAGCTGATTGAAATTTGCATTCAAATCTTCCAATGATCTGTGATTAAATTTTCAGATAAAAGTTAATAATTCTACTTTTAATTTCAAGACATTTCAAGTTAAAAGATTCGTGCGACAAGGTGAGTTAAACTTGTGAAATCACGTGATAAGATCGTGACCTGTGGATCTAAATCTTTTGATCGTTTAAATTTTAAGTCTAGATATGAATTGCAGTTGATAAAGAGATTGATTTGGTCCATTTTATCTTGATATATTATATTTCATTCTATATGTATTCAATAGTTGGTTACCACTTCTCTCCATTCTCAATTTTTTCAATAGGTTATATATAACTTTATAAAAATTATATCCAACAACTATAGTATTTTAGTAATTTTATTTTGGGTTTAGTTCCCCAAAATGTATCCAACTTGTCACCTTTTGCTATTGTGTGTATCCAACTTTAAAAATTACCATTTAATACACTGAAGTTTTAAAAACTACCATTTAGTACATTGAGAAACTTGTTGAATAGGTAACAGGTCATTCCGGCCATCCGGTCATCTTCTCCGGCGAGACTTTTTTCCGGCGAGACTTTTCCGGCAAGAACCCATCTTCTCCGACGACCTTTGGCAAGAACCCATCTTCTCCGACGACCTTTGGCAAGAACCCATTTTCCGACGAGACTTTCCGGTTACTCCATCATTTTTCCGACAAATCTTTGGCAACCACCCACAGTCACCGGAACTCCACCATTTTTTCCGGCAAGACTTTTTCCGGCAAAAACCCATCTTCTCCGCCACTCACCATCTTCTCCGGCTGCCTTCATCAACCTTTCGCAAACGGATACAAATGTAGTAAAACCCATAAACTAAAGAGCACCCCACCCACTAGGTTACTCCACTTCGAAAAAAGGGTGTACATGGTGGTCGGAAAAAGTCGCCGGAAACGAGTTATACATGGTGGTTGGAAAAGTCGCCTGAAACGGGCTGGACATGGTGGTTGGAAAAGTCGCCGGAAACGGGCTGCACATGGTGGTTGGAAAAGGCGCCGGAAAGTTGTCGGAAAAGATGGTGGTTGCCGGAAAAGTCGTCGGAGAAAATGGTGGTGGCCGGAAAAGTCGTCGGAGAAAATGGTGGTCGCCGGAAAGTCGCCGGAGATGATGGTGGTCGCCGGAAAAGTCGCCGGAGAAGATGGTGACCGGCTGTTGACCTATGATAGCAGGTCACAATGTACTAAGTGGTAGTTTTTGAAACTTTAATGTATTAAATGGTAATTTTTAAAGTTGGATACATACAATAGCAAAAGGTGACAAGTTGGATACATTTCGGGGAACTATATTTAATAAAATATTAATAAAATATTACATCTCTTTTAAACACTTATTTTCAATAACATATTGATGAGAAAAAAATTAAATATTATTTTTATATCTTAAATATGTAGTTTTAGGGAATTTTCAAAATTTAAAGTTTTCTCCTCTATTTTTACATATGTTATAGCATAACTATTAAAACAAAAGTACTCTAGGTTTATCTTTTAAGAGGTCTAAAGTCTTAATTGAAGTTTAAAAAATAAGAGGCTTTAAAAAAGGGGTAACAAATGGTCATAGCTCTACAAACATTTTATTTTTTAAACTTAAGAGGTTTTAAGAATACAAACTCCCCTTAAACGTCTAAAATCTTTTAGCTTAGCCTAGCTAGTGGTTAGAGATACTCTAATAATACATATCTTTAAAATTATAGAAGATAAAAAGAAAGTAAAAATAATACTTAAGTTGTAAATTAAAACCTGCAATTTTCAATGGTTTTTGGAAAAAATTGAAGATGATTTCCAGAAACATTGAGAGTCTTGAGCTTTGACAAACATCCAATTGAATTTGGTAGAGTCTTGAGTTGATTTGAATGAACATCCAACACCACCATATTCAACAATCTTGCTGCTAATGATTCTGGTATTACCTATACATATACATACATAATTAGAATTAATATTAAAACACATGCATGCACATATGTAGCTTTATAACAACAACAAGAATGAGATCATGAAAACCACAGGTCTGTGGCGTACTGGTTAAGGCCTGTGGGAGAAATGACTTGTTAATCCTTCTACCCCAAGTTCTTCCAGATTGTGACCACTTGGATTAACTCAAGGCAACATTTTTTTAACCACTAAAGGTGTGGCGTAGTGGTATATTTCTAAAGGGTGGTATTCCCACCCAGGATTCGATTTCCATGCGTACGCAATTGGTGACCACTGAATATTAATCCCAGGAAGCATGTTTAGCTCTCGGTAAAATTGTCAAGGATGTAGTCTGGCCAAAGCTCAGATGAACCTTCTCAAAAAAAAAAAGGTAACATGTTTTAGCTATCGGTGAACTTTGCCAGGATTAGCCAGGCAAAGCCTCGGATACCCTTTAAAAAAGAATTAGATGATGAAGAATTGAGGGTGTATATATACCTGGAGATTGTTGTTGGAGATATCCAAGACCCTAATAATGGATAAATTGAGATTAGAAGTGATTGGGAGGGTATCTAAAGACATGGCACTCAAATCCACAACCTCTTGCATTTCTGAGGAATTATATAGGTGGTGTTTCTGCACCCATGATGGCTTTTTGAGAAGAGGATGATGATGAAGATGAAAAAGAAAAGAAGATGAAAGCTTTTTATGGGGGTTTCCATAATGCTTTCTCCTTGACTTTGAATAGTCAACCTTCATTATCATCATTTGCTCACCATTCATCATCATCTTTAAAACTAAATTAAATTAATTTATTCTCTCTCTCTCTCCTATATATATATATAGATACATGCATATAGATAGATAGATATAGATACACCAAGATTCAACACACACCCAAATGAAGGTGTTTTGTGTATGATGATGATTTGGGTGTGAATGATATATAAAGAAGGGGGGTTTTGAAATGATAGTTAGAGAGAGATTTATTTGACTTTTGTGTTTGAAAAATGAAGAGAAAATGAAAGTCTAGAGAGAGAGAGAAAGAGAAAGAAAGAGATGTACGGATTAAGAGGAGGACAAGAGGTGGAAAAAAAGTACAAAGAAGGCGTATTTTACGTATAAAATGTGATGGTTGACCCTTTTCCACTTCCACCACACCACTAAAAGTCAAACCATTTTTAATATTTCTTATTTTAAAATAAAAGATTAGATGATCATCATCAAATCTTTCAAAATGTCGTCTTACATTATATATGCATATGTATACTTAGAGCAAGTTACACCTTTCATCCATTTGGTTTGTTAAAACATTGGATTTCATCCCCACAATTTAAAATAATAAAACGATTTCTTATTGTTTGCGTTTCTTACGAACTGGTCAATCGTTTAAGAGTGTGCCGTTAAACTCTTCCTTTAAGTGCCTCGTGTGCCCTTTAGGCCGTGCGTACCGAGAGAGCTGGGCTCGACAGGTTGGAGCGCGGCTGGGGCTGGGGCCTCCGTGTTTTGTGTGGTGTGTGTGGTGTGCGTGGTGAGTGTGGGGTGTGTTTTAATTAACTAAATAATTAAAAGTGAAAGGGAGGTGACTATATGCAAATTCTCCAAACTCATATAGATGGGATTATATTTTACAAGATTCAATAGATATGATAGAGTAAGAGGGAGGTGAGATGAAGACCAAATAAACATATGTATTTCTCCATTGTTGACATCCATTTTTGCTTATGTAAGCCTTAAAAAAACCAAAAAAAGGATAAAACTTTAGTTTAATATAAGATCTTTCTTACATCTTATCTTTGTTTTTACATTTTTTTTTTCTAAAAAGGGTTTGTTTGACCATTTGGTTAATTGGTCTTGATTTAACTAGGTGTTAGAAAATTTTGCGTTCGTTACAAAAGTTTGAAGATGATCTTCAGGTTTTGGTTTTCTAGGTTGAATGGTGTGTTTTGTTCCTGATATTCTTGAAAGATAAAATCTTAGAGAGTGTTTTAACGGATTTCACTGTTCTCATAGAGGGTGGAAAAAGAAGAAAAGACAAAAGTGCCTAAAGTTTGTTAGGCTCGAGGACCAAACCCGTAAAAAACTACAAACATTAGGTAAGAATCTGCACCTGTTAAACTGTAGGGGTGAAATCCAATGTTTGAAACAAACCACATGGACTAAAGATGTAATTTATTCTTAAAAATATCTACCCACAGAAATAAATGTATTCTTAAAAATATCTACCCACAGAAATAAATGAAGATTGGAGAACGTGAGAGATGCCACGATACGATTTGTGTTATTGTAGAACGAGGGAAAAATGGGTTTTTTAATTTTGTATTTTTGATTCTTTGTTTTGTATCAAAAAATTTAATTCTCAAATTTTATAACGTTATTTTTTTAATTTTCAAACTCTTTTAAATAAGTCTTTAGATTTCTTTCTTAAGTGCATGAAAAAGAGCAAGTGTACCGTGTACGATTACACCAATCATTTTCACATCCATGTCACGTAGTTCTAGCGTTAGGTCCGATAATAATATACAAACGTACGTCCTCCATAAGAAAATATGAAAACGATATTATTTTATATATCTTACGTCTTAAATTGGTGTATTTCTTAATATTAGGTTTCAAATGCCACCTCATATACCGTGGTACCTATCCTAGGTACATATAACTCATTCAAAGTTTTATACCAAACTTATATAAATACTCTAATTCTTGTACTCTATGAATTAAAAAAAAATGATTTTATATGACGCTTAAAATAAACGAACATCCTAGTAAAGTGTTTTATATGACAAAGTATTATAAAAAGTTTATAGATCGTTTTTAGACGTTGTGATAATTTTTTTAGGACATTTTTTGTAACACCTTAAAATAGGGGTAAATACATAGGAATGCGGAAAATACATGATTTCTATATATTGATCACCCAAAAATAGGGACGATTGGTAAGGCGTTTACGCAACATAAATATAGGAGAAACAAAAGATCGACAATCTAAACCAACAAGTCTAGATTATCAATGGGTGTCGCTTCCTTCTTTCACAAAAATTCCCCTATAATTCTCAACGTCACCAATTCTAACGAGCTTGGCGAGGTTGAGTTTGGTTCCAATTAGCTTGTTTTGTGGTCCTACATTGTAGTAGGTGTCAAGTAGTATTGAGTCTTCGTAATCTTGGTTATTATCTCTAATTAATCGAGAGGACAAGGCTTTTACTTAATAAACTTTTGGGTTTTACATTTTTCAAATAAAACATCATATTAACTATTTTATATGACATTATTTGAAAAGTGTCCTATAAACATAAATATCTTCTAAAAAGATGGGTTTATAAAAATTTCTCGAATGGGTCATATAAAATTAGCTATATGATACTTTATTTTGAGAATGTCCTAAAAGACTTGTTACAATACTCAAAACTCAAAAGTGTACTATAAACTTATTGCAACACTTTAAGATATAAGTCATGTTTTGTTTAGTCCAATAAACTTGGATTTTAAAAACATCTATTAGGACACTTAATTATTTTGATGTTGTATAAATCAATTTATTGTAGTGATTGCAACTTAAAGCTTTTAAATACTTCATTGAATGAAATTTGCGACATCAAGGTCGTAATTTGCATCATGGGTTAGCTCTTTTTAGCAACAACTATAGTAGTTCATACGTCTAATTAACTATTTTAATTAATATCAAAGCCAAGAAAAGAAACTAAAATAGTTGTCTTAACAATTCAATACAATAAAATAAACTTTATCATCGAAGTCTTGCAAGGAGACATAGTAATTAATATCAAGCAATGAAAACATAAAAACATATAAGATATAAAGAAATTAATTTTATAAACTTATCCGGTGCTCGATTAGAGGTTAACAGTTATACGCTTTGTCGTTAACGCTATAACTGTAAGGGGCCGTTTCAAAACTAATACAATAAGAAAGGGTATGAGCAAATAATTAAAATAAGTAAGGGGAAGCCTTTGCCAATTTTAAGTAACTATAAGGGCCTATACGAATAATGAACACAAGATGTGGGTCCCAGCGTAACTAAATTCAATTATTAATGACAGTTAATATTCGTCGGTATGCAAGTTATTAAATAAATAAATAAAGCATGTTCAATTAATTGAAAACTATAGAAGTTGTTGAAATTTTGAAATGATAAATGATAAATAAATTAGACGGCCAGGTTTAACTTTTTCTATGTCAAATTGCTGAATAAATAAATCTATTTGCTTTTATTCGTTTTTTCTTTTTTAAATAATACATCTATAAAAGATACATTTAAAAATTTTAATTTTAGCATGATTTTGTCATGTTATAGGCGAAATTCGACGTAGCATTGTATTTTAAAAATATGCACGCTAAAGTAAATATCTTTCAAATTGAGTACGAAAGATTGACAAATATCTAAATTAATAAATAGTCGGAAAGTTACAGATATCGATTAAAGAAAGTTTGAGAAAGTAATCTCAAAAGATAATATTAATAATCGATGTTCTAAAACTTAATAAGAACAACTAATCCTATTTATGAATTAAGAGTTAGGTTTACGTGAGATCAAACTGTTTTCGTGAGACTAGTAAAAACCAAACCTAATAATAATTTACAGTAAAAACTGTGAAGGTAAAAAAAATTCGAATTTTCATAGTAAAAACGCTGTAAATATTACGTTCATTGTGTTTTTATTGCAAAGGTTTAATTTTTTTAGCTTCACAACATTTTCACTGTGAAGGTTTGGATTTTTTTACCTTGACACAATGTTTTTTCAATATGAATATTCAGTCTTTTCTACATTACAATGTTTTGCTGTGAAATTTCATATGTAAAGTTTTGGTTTCACTGGTCTCACTAAACAATTTGATCTCAGGTGAACATAAGTCTATGAAATAAACTACTATCAGATTAATATCAAATTTAAATTCAACTGTTATTGTGAACCAACTAGAAAAGTATTTAAATAAATTTAAAAAAGAAAACAAAGTAGCGGTCCTAATCTAATTTGGAAAGCATATGATAAAAACAATATTTTTAGAAACAAATATTAAACCTAAATCAAATAAGGAACAAAATAATCAAATAAAGAAACGAATGCAATTTATATATGCAGGATTGTATAGAACGTGTGACGAGGATGCGAAAGAAGTTGCATAAGCATCGGTCTTCTAGCTTTTGATGCGAAAAAAGTCGCTTTGTATAAAAGTTCATCAACTCTCAATTATTTTTTGTATCATTTTGTAAACCATTAACTCCTCAAAAAAATTACATGGTTAACACTAAAATTTAAATTCGATAAATAAAAGTATTTATCAAAAATATGAATTAAATAAAAAACATGTTTTTTGGATTTGTCAATGTTCCTAGGTTAAGTTGTAACTTTTTTTTATTTTAATATTTCCGTACAAAAATGACAAGTGTGAAAACGGATTGAAAGATTAGATTCGCCGACCAAGTAAACATAAAATCGGAATATCATGTTGTCCAATTAAATAAGTCTCGGTTGTTATACATAAAAACTAGTTTGATGACGTAAAATCTTGATTTTTATACTTATTCCATTTTCATAATATTTCATAATAGTTTGCATTTGTTTGAAGACCTTTAACAATTATTCATTGGAGAACAGCTAATTGATATTAACATTAAAGTAATACATTCAATTGAATTTATATATACACATATCATTAAGTACTTTTGTTCAACTTATGAGCATATAGTATGTTAATTAGTATATCTTTAATACTTGACTTTATCATTTTAATTCATTTACAAACAACCATACTAGTTGTTATATTACAATAAAAAATAGAACCAAATATGTCACTTGTACGGATAAGAATAAAGACAGGGGCTAATTTTGTCATTGTCTTAGATAGTATATTAATAATTTAAGAATTAGGACAAGATAAAATCATGATATTTAGTAGGCTTTCCTCATGAAACATATAAACGTGCAATAAAAATAGTCAAACAAATTGTACTACACAACAAAACAACATGTTGATCACTTCCAAGCCTTATAATGCCAAGTCTTTTCCCCAAATTACCCTTGCTACATCACTTATCATTCACTTGTTTAATACCTAGTGGTTAACTTAGTACAAGAAGTTAAGATTACATAATGTGTACTACTAGTGTATATATTTGTTTAGCGTCGTTTATGATGTAAGTTTATAATTAATTATATAGTTGAACTATCTTCTGTGTACGGATCCTCTCACGTCGAGTTTCAGTGAAAAATTAAGGTTAATGTAATAAGCATGAAAAGTGATTATTAACAGTTAAATAATAAATTGGATGCATGTTTGGATGATATCACTGTCAACCCTTGTCCATGGTTGTTATTGTAGTCGCCATACGAAACAAAATCTTGAGGACAACAAATTTAGTTCTATAGCTTTACACTTGGGGAAGACACATGTAAACTTAAAAAGTGTCTTTTAATCCAATTAAGCACACATGGATCCAGGGATGGCCCATATTTTGGCTTGAGAAATTATTCTTTTTCTTGTGTTTGATATTTATCCTTTTAACTATTTAATAAGATTTTGTTATTTTTAGTTTCTCATTGATCCTCATCGATCATTAGTAGGTTTGAGTTTTGTAAATATTTTCTTCTTTAGTTTATTGTTTTACAGAGATTTCGTAACTGATTATTTGAGTTTACGGTTTTCTAAATTCTGATTTTTTATTTTGTTTGTGTTTATTATTTAACGTTTGCATAGTTTTTGCTACAGGATTTCAATCTTCTTTCAAGCTCCTTTTCTTCTTTCGAAAAATTTACAAAAAATCTTCTAACCTCTTGAATTCTTTTTGTATGAATTTTTAAACTAATAACTCTTAAAAAAACTTTTTACATTATAAACACTCAAATATAAATATGTAAATGTATATCACAATATGAATTGAATAAAATCATGTTTTCTATAAATTGTCAATATCTTTAGATTAAATTATAATATTTTTTTATTTTAATCTTTCCGTACAAAATGACAAATGTGAAAACGGATTGAAAGATTCGATTTGCCGACCAAATAAATATTATCGTATTATCATATTATACAATTAAAAAAATCTTGATTATAATACAATAAAAACCAGTTTGACGACGTAAAATATTTTGTTTTGTTATGCTTATTCTGATTTGGTAATAATGTTCCTTTGCCATAAGTGCTTAAAAAAGTATTCATACAAGAATAATTAATTGATATCAAAATTAAAATAATACATCTAAGGCTTAGTATCGCCCGCGGGCTCACATACGTGTTCCACTTGCGGGCTCGTGAGGGCAGCACTACGGCTCCAGCGGGTTGGTAATACGGGTTTGGCCATGGCTTGAGAAGCCCATGGCTACCCAACCTCTCTCTCTCTCTCTCTCTCTCCTTCTTTCTCTCTCTTAAAAATATATATTAAAATTAAAAAGAAAAGATGAAGGTATGAGGATTGAGCGTAACAGTACTCCTATTGAGGGTAACATGAGTATATGAGAGTAAAGCTGATATGGCGTTGATGTAAGTGATAGCCTAAATGATTTTATATATACAACATATCAATAAGTACTTTAGTCCAACTTATGATTATATAGTATTTATATCTTTAATACTTAACATTATCGTTTTTATCCATCAAAGTAGACACTACCTTACTACTAGTTATATTACATTAAGAAAAAGAACCAAATATGTCACTTGTACGGATAAGAGTAAAGACGGGGGCTAATTTTGTCATAGTCTTAGATGGTATATTAATAAATTATGTGATGAACCTTACAATATAACCAATAAAAATAGTCAACAAATTGTAATTGACAAGAAAACTACATTTTGATCGCTTGATACCTTTTAATTCCACGTCTTTTCCCCAAATTACCCTTGCTACATCACTATCATTCACTTGTTTAATACCTAGTGGTTACAAGAAGTTAAGATTACATAGTTTGTACTACTCGTACGTATGTATTTGTTTAGTTTAGCGTATTATATAGATTTATAATTGATCATATATTTGGACTATTTTTGGTGTATGGATGAGGTCATACCAAAAATAATAACTTGATAAATTTTGTTTTTGTTTTTGTTATGCAAAATACTATGTTTCTTGAAGAGATTCTAAAACCAAGTTTGATGAGATGCAAGTCTTAGGTCTACACACATACACACGCATATATAAATATAACTACATGTTCAAATGAGAATCTAAACATTTTACAAGAAATACGAAACAATATATGACACATAATCTTAGTCATATATAATTGAACACACCCAAATAGTATGTAATCATATATGATATCAAGACTTTACTCTTTTCCAAAATGTTGAACTTTTTGCATGATCTTTCCTCTATATGCATATGTACATATGTACCGCACATCTTTTTGGCCCTTAAAAAAGCAACCTTGCGTTTACACTATGTACTCTTACGCAGATCCAATAATTTTTTTCTTGTGGAGACAGTGGCGGATGGCTTTGGAGGCAATGGGGGGCCAAGGCCCCCTTGTTTTTTTTTACTACTAACTACTAGTTTATTGTGTAGAAGTTTCAAAGTTTATTAAAACAATTGATAAATAACCATTTTGGTCCCTTCACTATATAATTTTAAAACAACTGGAAATATAAATTTGTTTTTTTTACAATGCATGCTTCTTAAAGATAGAAGTATTTGTTTTAATGAGAAAGGAATTTAGGGAATGCTTACCAAACGGTTTATCCAGGTAAACACTTACCAGTTCAATTATCTTACCGAATGAATATGGCACGTACCAAGAATCTTACCTAGTAAAGTTAACGCAATGAATGTGAGTCTTACCCATTAAGTAGCACTTATCAGGAAAGTTTTAGCATATAATACCATTTTGGTGGACTAAAATCTTACCCGGTAAATAGGTGATAGTGTTAAATTTTACCAATAAGCATTTACCTGGGTAAGTGTTTGGTAAACAACCCCTTTCATTCATAAAATATATCTAAATACAAATGATGAACCATTACAACAAAATCTATTTTTATAGAACACCAAATATATTAAAGTGTTCTAATAGATTACATTATAGAACCAAAAGACTTATATGTTTTATCTAAAAGTGTTGTAATGAGTTATACGGCGCTTTTGGTAACGTCATATATACACATATTTTTATAGGATACTTATTCATACGATACTTTTTTTTTTAAATAGTGTCATATGAAAGAGCTAATAGAGGATTTAGTTTTAAAAGTATCATAAAAACTTGTTAAGACATCAAAAAGCGTCGTGTAAGTTTTACTATGATACTTGCTGAGATAAGATGACGATTAACTGTTTGAGTTACACAAATATATAATCGGACTTGGTAAGATAAGATGATGATTAAAACATTTTTACCAATTTTGGTACCGGCGTGATCTTTTGTGTGAAGGACCAATTCAAAAATGTGAACATGTATATTATCGTTAACCTCTACGTCTATGAGTTTTTCAAAATTTAATGGAAATTAAGTTGGTATGAGTTTTACTGCCTTTCAACAAAAGTTTCCATATATCCAAACCGAAAACCTATAAATCAACACTTACATGTTTATGTGATAGATTCTTATAAAAGATTAGTTTCGGCACCCTAGATACTAAGGTCTGTGTTCCGCCACTACTGGAGAGGAACCTTTAAGTTGGATTAAAGGCCCACAAATTCGTCAAATATGCTTTAGCATAATTATACTGTTTCGAAAGATTTTTAAAGTTTTTTTGGTTGATAATGGACTTTTAAGTCTTTTTGTCGATTTCAGAGCTTTCGGCGTCTTTTTTGTTGCTTTCAAGAGTCCCTTTTGGGTTTTTTTGTTTGCTTTCAAGGTATTTCTTTTTGTTGATGGGGTTCTAGTCAAAAAATTACAAGAGGAACTATGACAGAAATTTAAAGAACCCATAACAACATCATTTTTTTAATTTTTTGATGGGTCCTTCCCTAAATATATGGTGAGTCCGCCACTGCATATACGTCACGTATAGAGTATGTTTATACGTTAAGTATAGAGTATGAAGTAGATTGCTAAAAAGGATGGTTTCCAAACATTTGATGGAGCATCTTCATGGATAGTCACTTTTACCAAAAGATACTTCTTACATATGAATTGAGTTGGATTTTGAGATTTTATAAACTACTATAATTGAGTTAATATTGTTCAACGATCACAAGTTGTCCAACCTATTTCATAGACACCCCTATTTTACACGACAAAAGTATAATTTATGTGATCAAATTATGAATTCTATAAAATATCATGATTAATATAGTGACTTAACTTGTGACGATTAAATACTCTCATAATATTCATATAATGAAACTCACGTGATTATGTTATATCATAAAGTTTGAATTCTCTCGTAATTTTCATAAAACGTAATCAACGAGATTATGACCCAAAAGAAAACATTGTATAAATCAATTTACTATTACTATGAAAGGGTTATTACAAGCTATAGAAAAGAAAATAATTTGTTTTTTTTAGGTTCATCTAAGTTGTGTTATGTCATTGGCAATTTTAAAATTAAGAACGACCATCTGACACTAAGCCTGGCCATAGAATGCTGACGCCTGGACTTGAACCTGAGTTTATGGGATATTCCACCATATGGGCTTTTTGCCAGTACGCCGCAACCCTTGTGTAGGAAAATAATTTGTTAATGGTTGGTTGGTTTCAACAGGGTTATTCAGTGATTCTTCTGTAGAAATTAGTTGGACAATTGAATATTTTAGGGTTTTTAAAGATTTTACAGGAATCATGCGTTTAACTTGGAAAATGTAGCTTTTAACATCACATGCATGTCTCTCAAAATAAACCCTATTCTATTTTCCGTTTTCAAGACCATGATCCTAATTGAAAGCTTACTTATGACCGTTTAACTAGATAACGTGATTGAATCTATAAACAAGGACGAGTCATTTTCAAGAAAACCTTATTTTAAATCAGTTTTTTATATATCTACAACGAAATATAAGATTTACGAGGTTAAACAAGCATTTGATAAGTAGGTTTAAAACCACACATGTAATTCACTCTTTGTTGCTATTAACATGGTACAACAATCAAGAATTTGTATGATTAAGGGGATGATTGGGATTGCTTATTTAAAACATGCAACTTATGCTTATTTTGAAAAGCGCTTATTAATTTATATGGTGTGGAGAAGGAATTCCATAAAAAAATGTTTGAATTAGTTTATTATTGTACCAAAACGTAATATGCAGATAAATTGTTTTTTAATGTTTGACAAATTTCTGTTTATTTATGTAAAATAGTCAACAAAATATTATTGAGATATTTGTTTTTTAGCATATAATAGTTTGTTTTCATCACTTATAATAAAATCGTTAACAAAATTTAGATAAAAAATAAAGGGTAAATGCTTAATTTGAAACAATAAGCAAATAAGCTATAAGTAGATGGAGATGAGGGTGGAGGGAGTGGTCACCATTTCGCCCCTTCATCTCTCTTGACACGTCAGTTTTTTACCCTCTATCTACTATCTCTCTCCCACCATTCTATCCCTACGAAATCCTTGTAGTGGTCACCATTTCATCTATGCATCCCACTAACCATTTAAGAAAAGAGAAAAAAAGAAAAAAGATAGGAAGGTGATAGTCAAATAAGTGTGTTTTCTGTGTGTGTGTGTGTGTTTCCCCACCGTGCCAGCTTCCCCGCTGGGCTCCTCTTTGATGACGCCGTCGAGGACAAGGGCAATGTTCACCTTGCCACCCCGATGGGTTCCCCCGCTGAGCGGGGCTCCCATACCCTTCCCCCCTAAGTGATAATAGTTTAACTTTCTAAAAACTCCGTATTAGCTTTTTCAACCAACTATAAGCTTCTTCTTTTTTCAATCCAAACAATCTTTTATATATATCTACTATTTTAAAACTTACTAGGGAAATAAATATTTTAAATAAACAATCTAAACAACCCCTTAATTATTTAATCCCAACCACCCCCAAAATTTTTAATTGCATCCACGTTTCAATACATTTTTTTTTCTTTCTATTTATTAATATCGAACTTATTTATGTATTTATAGGTCTAATAAACATCGACTTTTATCATACTTGAGTGTTAATTGAATAAATAAATCCGTCACAATTGTATCCAGCTTGTAGGTACCCACAAATTACGCCGGAACACAAGATACACATTCCTAGGCTATGTTTGGCAAGCGTAGCTTATAAGCTAGCTGGTAGCTTATAAGCTAGCTGGTAGCTTATAAGCTAGCTGGTAGCTGATAAGCTAGCGGATAACTGATAAGCTTACTAGTAGCTGATAAGCTAGCTGTTGAACAAATTATGTTTGGCAAAAACTAGCTTATGAGTATGTAAAATGACCAAAAAGGGTATATTTGAATTTAATAATTAATATTAATAAGGGTATAGTTGGAAAAAGCTACAATAAGCTCCTCATAAGCTACTCAAAGTAGCGTTTCAAAATAAGCTAGCTTCCTGGTACATGTTTGGATGGACTAGCTTATAAGCTAGCTTATAAGCTAGCTGATAAGCTAGCTTATGCTTGCCAAACACAGCCCTAACCTTTTTAATCACATATATACTTTTAATAGGCTGTGTTTGGCGAAAATAAGTTAACTGATAAACTAATTCATCCAAACATGTACCATAAGCTAGCTTATAAGTTAGCTTTTTAAAACGCTACTTTGAGTAGCTTTATGAAAGCTTATTGTAACTTTTACCAATTATACTCTTATTAATATTAATTATTAAATTCAAAGATACCCCTTTTTTGTCACTTTACATACTCATAAGCTAGTTTTTGCCAAACATAATTTGTTCATAAGCTAGTAGGGGTGAGCAAAACCGGGTACCCGGCCAAAATTCATGGAACTGGAACCGGAACCGGAACCGGCGGTTCCTAGAATGAAGGAACCGGAACCGGTTGCACCGGTTCTTCATATTTGGGAACCGGTCCCGGAACCGCCGGTTCCGGTTCCGAAACCGGGTACCCGGTGTCTAATTTTTTAAAAGTTTTTTTTTAATATTTTATGTTATAAAAAAGAAATTATTAGTTATTACATAGTCACAACATAACGAAATAAATAGTAAAACGATGAAAACTTATCCGATAAAAACTATATAAATAATTACGACAATTTTTGAAAATGAAAATAACAAAAGACACAACTTGAAATGTTACATACGATATAAAAATATCGAAAAAAGAGAATAAATAAGTTGAATGAAAAAGTGGTCGTAAGTTTATGCGTAATGTAAAAGGTAAAATAATAATTATAAGTTTAGTCTATTAAACATAATAATCATATATATAAAACTACCTTTATTAATATATAAATATATACATATATATAGCCTAACCGGTTCCGGCGGGTACCCGGCGGTTAGCGGTTCCACAAAAATGAGAACCGGAACCGGTCCCAACCGGTTCCGTATTTTAGGAACCGGAACCGGAACCACTCACATCGGTTCCGGTTCCGGAACCGGCGGTTCCATAGCGGTTTCGGTTCCAAAAGCGGGTAACCGGTTCCGATGCTCACCCCTATAAGCTAGCTTATCAGCTAGTTTGCCAAACATAGCCTTAATCATAAGTTTTCGTAAAAACAAGTAAACAACCACTTTACTGATTTGAGTTACGTCGGGTCTATGTAAATTCTACCGAGCTACCCCCCTAAGGGGCGTTTGGTTTGCAGAATAGAATTGAAATTCATCAAAGAATTTGACTTCGAATTAGTTGAAATGGAATTTGATGAAATTTGACCATGCATTTTGGTCGTATTTGGTTGGATGAACTTGGAATGAAATTGTAAAAGGTAAGTGAGCAAAAACCGAACTGAAACCGCGGAAAAAAGAAGAAACCAAACCGAAAAACCCAACCGAAAATAAAAAATGGTACGATTTTGGTTTCCATCTCGACCAAGAAAACCAAAACCGAAAACGAAAAAAACAAGAAACCGAAATCGAAAAACCCGAACTGGGATCGGTTTCCATCTCGACCGGGAAAACCAATCCAAAGCTTGGGGGGGGGGTGAGAAACCGAATAGAAAATCGAAAACGGTTTCGGTTTTCATCTTGACTCTTGACTGGGAAAACTGAACCAAACCCGAAAAAAAAAGAAACCAAACCGAAAAAAAAAGAAACCAAACCGAAAAAAAAAGAAACCAAACCGAAAAAACTGAAAATTGAAAATGGTTCGGTTTTGGCTTCCATCTCGACCGGGAAAACCAATCCAAAGATGGGGGGGGATGAGAAACCGAATAGAAAATCGAAAACGGTTCGGTTTTGGTTTTCATCTTGACTGGGAAAACTGAACCAAACCCGAGAAAAAAAAAGAGAAACCAAAACCGAAAAACTAATAATTGAAAATGGTTCGTTTTTGGTTTCCATCTCAACCCGAAAAAACCGAAACCAAAAAACTCGAGAAACCAAAAAATCTAGAAACCGAACTGAAAATCCAAAACAATTTGGTTTTGGCTTTCATCAAATTCTTTTGAATTCCGTGTGTTGTCCAGTGGAATGGTGAAATATGTCGTTGAAGGAATTTGAAGGAATCTATCAGATTCCCTAGCTTTTGTTCCGTGAACCGAAGAGGACCATGAAATTTGGTCAATGGAATTAGTCATTCCAATTTCCTTCAAATTTCATTCAATTCCGCGAACCAAACAACCCTTAAATGTGTTTACATCTATCTATATATATAAAAGAGTAACTGATTTGACACGTGTCGTGCTCTGATGAGCCGAATTGCCACGTGTCGCGTTCTGGTGAGCCGGTTTCGGTTATCAAAACAATAAATAAAATAATGTAAAAGATAAATACCACTTTCAAAAATCATCTACATAATTAAATCAAACGGTTTAAAAAATCCTCTACATAATTAAATCAAACATTTTAATCCAAACTATAGATAAATATGAAAGCAATAAATAAAATAATGTAAAAGATAAATACCACTTTCAAAAATACATAATTAAATGAAACGGTTTAAGAAATCTTCTACATATATTTGTGTAATATTTAATATAATCAATACACGTATTATTATTTTTCATTGGTGATATAAAGAATTAAAAATATTCTCTCTATTTTCAAAGTACAATTTTCTAAGAGTTTTCCAAAATTGAAAAATCTTACTTTTCCTATTTTCTTAATTCTTAAGAAAATTCCATATAACTTGTTGAAATAAAAAAATATAATCATTTATTATTTATTATTTTATATATGTATATATATTTGTGATTTAACATATAGTATTAAAAATGATTTATTAAAATGATATATATATTTATTTAGTTTAACATTTAAATTAATTCATTTATTAAAATGATATAGATATTTATTAAAATTATGATATTATAATTTATTATTGTTATAGGAAAAAGGGATAAAGATAAAAGAGATTTATAGACCTCAATCTCAATCTCAATCTCTCAATCACAATCTATAAATACCCCTTTCAATCTCTCAATCTCAATCAATTGCTGCAACTCTCTTAATTAAGCCACTACCAGTTACACATATACACACAAAGGTAATTAATCAAACGCTCTTTAACTTTTATTTTTTTCTACACATGATGATATGATTATGATGATTTTATTCATGTTTATAGTCCAAGTTGAAATTGTTGATTTCTCGTATGTGACTTTGTATTGATGGTCATTAATTTGATATCAATTGAATCAAATTAAAAATAAATAAAGTTTGTAGTTTTTTTTAAATAAAATTAATGTATTTATAGAAAATAATATTGATGTTAAAAAATCAATAGCATAATAATTCATTTTTGTAATATAAGTTTTTTGGCATAATTTAATTTTTTGAAATTATCCCGTGTATTACACGGGATCAAAACTAGTTTAATATATAGGATTATCATTAGCGAAAAACCCCTTGGTTTATTTATAACTTTAATCTAAATTCTATTATGTATGTAATAATCATTAAAAGAAAATGATAACCACAATGGACAAAGATCAAGTAATAATATTTGTTTAAAAATTCCTAAATTTCATGCGAGTTGCACACTAAAAACCAAAAAATTGTGTGGGGATGATTGAAAGAGCATTGTATGATCCGATCATGGCGATGATGATGAAACCCATCGGTCTTCAATTTTGTGGCTTGAAAAAACTCAGAAATTCATACCCAAATTCATTACATATTAGAAATTCCCATGAACCCAATCATAGTTTATTGCTACAAACAACATCTCAAGATCTAGATCTATTATCACTTGTCCATGAATTCAATCCCAATATCCCAATTCAAGAAGCCATAACCCCACCAAGTTCATGGTACACTTCCCCTTCTTTCCTCTCCCTAGAACTCAATCAAGTCTTCTTCAAAGGATGGCAGGCCGTCGGTAATCTAATGTCTCTCCGTCTATGAATCTGCGATTTTGTATATCGTTTACGATCGTTTGTTTTATTAATAACTTATTCAAATCTCCTTATTTGCGTTTTGAACATGTCGTAAGTAGTTTTAATTTTTGTTTTGCCTATCCAAACACTAAAAACAGCTTATTTGTTGTTTGAAAACGTGATACGTAAATAAGCACCCCCTAAGTAAAAATCATGATGTTTGATTAAATTTAGAATCAATAAAAGACATTTGTTTTATGTTTTGATTGATGTTTTAGGATGTACCCATCAAATTCAGGAAGCTAATAGTTTCTTTACTGGCAGGTAAAAATTTCATGTTCTCATTTATGTTGGGTTATTGTTGGTTATGGAATCTTGATTAATTGGAAATGTGGCAGATTAGGAAACGTAGAATACGTGGTATGTCGTGATGAAAAGGGTGAGTTGCGTGCGTTTCATAATGTTTGTCGTCACCATGCCTCGCTTCTTGCCTTTGGAAGCGGAAAAGGATCTTGTTTCGTATGCCCTTACCATGTGAGTTAGTTAGGCTTCCACATGTCGTTCTATATTGGCTTATTCGGGTTGAAAACGAAATCTAAGATCTGGTTTCATTTAGTTTCAGCTCACCCATATGGCAAATGGAGAGAAAATCAACTGAATTTGTTAATCTTTTCAGGGATGGACATATGGATTAGATGGGACGCTTTTGAAGGCAACCAGAATAACAGGGATAAAGAACTTCAATGTCAAAGTATATCACTTGCTTTTCTTGATGTTCAATAGTTGAATATGCATTACTTTACTTATCTGGTGATGTTGATGTTAGGAATTTGGACTGATTCCAGTAAGAGTAGCCATTTGGGGGCCATTCATTCTTCTGAATTTAGAAGGAAAGGTGTTTGATGAACAACATTTTGGTGATGATGATGTGGGGATGGAGTGGCTTGGTAGCACTTCTGAGATACTAAGTACCAATGGGGTTGATACTTCTTTAAGTTATCTTTGCAGACGCGAATATACCATCGACTGCAACTGGAAGGTTCGGTTTTATAAACCTTATGTTTTCTATAGTCTGCCAGGACATTTAAACATCTATGTGGCATATATGATATTGAAATTATGTTTTTGCAGGTTTTTTGTGACAATTACTTGGATGGTGGTTATCATGTCCCTTTTGCACATAAAGATCTTGCATCGGGTCTTAAGCTCGACTCCTATTCCACCGATGTACGCTCCATACTTTTTGCACCTTCGACTACTCTACTTGGATTTAGAAAATGTAACTGAAATTGTTGTTGTAGATATATGAGAAAGTAAGCATCCAAAGATGTAATGGAGATGAGGATTCAGATAGGCTTGGATCAAAATCTTTATATGCTTTCATTTATCCAAACTTCATGGTGAATAGGCAAGTCTCATCCTGATTCAATCTTGCTTTTTACAACAAGTCATTCCATTCCTCTTATTCATTCAGCCACTTCTCGTTTCAGATACGGGCCTTGGATGGACACCAATCTGGTACTGCCATTAGGACCCGACGGTGCAAAGTGATCTTCGATTACTTTCTCGATGCTTCTCTTAAGGATGACGAAGCTTTTGTGGCCAAGAGTTTACAAGACAGCGAGCAAGTTCAGGTATGCAGAGATTGATTTGTATCCAACTTATGCTAGTAAAATGAACATATAACCGTCATGTTTCTTATATACACATATGATGTATCTATAGATGGAAGATATCATGCTCTGTGAATCGGTTCAAAGAGGGTTGGAATCGCCAGCCTATGACAGCGGTCGATATGCTCCGATGGTAGAGAAGGCCATGCATCATTTCCATTCTCTGCTACATCAACATCTCATCAAGTGATTTCAAGCATCACAAAACTTGAAACCTCTGTTGTGAAACGCAATCGATATATATATATAGAAAACACACACAACTACACCCACATGTACAGCTTTTAATTCTGTGCAGAAGGAAGGAAATGCATCAAATAACAAAATGGTAATAACATCAACACACAAAACCCTCAACAACCCAACTGAAAACCACTTCATCTTCTTGACTTATATCCTCCTCAAAACTATGGTGCATCTTTAGTTAGCGTTACTTACGGTTAGCCTTTGACTATGTCCAGAAGAGCAAACATCATGATAAAAAGTAAACGGTAACCTTCCAAGAGCTGTCCTTTATACATTCAAGAATCATCCTCATTTCCACCTGCAATAACAAGAAAAAGCACTAGTTAGTTATAACTGTTCATCATTTTCGTAAGGTGAAGGTGGTTAAGAGTGTCCCAAATATGCACCACCTCTGTTTCTACGCCGCGTGCAGGATGCAAAGATGTCGGTGAAGTATTCGCTGAACGGCTTCTCGGAGACGGGAATAAATTTCCCAACAACAGCAAGAGGCCAACTGGTGATAATGAATAAATAATGAGTTCAAAAACATGAACAAGGTTACAGTCTTTGGGGATGTAATTCAACGAACCTGATTAAGCCAATCACGATGGAGACTAGCCATAATTGCCAACTGAGCCTTACGGTTGTCGTAAATTTCCCAAGGAACATGATTATAAGGACCTATAATATTTAGAGACGAAATTCGATATTACAACATAGGTCTGTGAGACAGAAAACGAGAGGGGAAGGGGCCAAAACTTACTTGAAGAACCACAGTAAGGCCCACGATGCCCATAAACAGGCGATTTTTAGTAACTCCTTTGAAAACATTCATTTCATCAGGCTTCCGTGCGTTAAATTCATTAAACACCTACATTTAGGATCGTTTCGAGTTAGATGATTTGACAAGAAAATAGAGCTACCAAGATTCCTCGTCTCAAAACCAACATATGATGATTGCTTTACCTGAGCAAGGACGAAAGCGTTGAATATGAGAGTGTTTTTCTCTTTGATAGCATGCTCGGCAGGGTCATGCTGCGAATGTAGGAGTTCTCTCCCACGGAAATTGAGCACAAGGAGAACCGACACTTGATAAAAAGCCTGTAGTTTTATGGCACCATTAGTACACTTGATTCAAGAAACATGGCATTATTCACATGTGAATTTTCCCTCATTGTATCACAAATACCTGTATTAACAAGTTCCTCCACATAATATTTGTTATAAGAGGTTCCCTGAGGAGAAAAAAGGCAACAAATTTACAAACGCTAAACAAACAGAAGCAGTAGTAACTATAAATATTATTTCGACCAAACGTCAAAATATAACCTGCGGCCAACTGGATGTCGGTCCATGAGATGATCTGTCGGTGGTTCAGTGGCCAATGCAAGTGCACCCAGAGTATCCATGATAAGATTCACCCATAGCAGCTAGATACAGATCGACATAAACAAAGTAAAATATCGTTCTTGCACAATATTGACTCCATATCTTAGCATGAAAGAGAACAAGAAAGAGACCTGCACTGCATTTAGGGGGACATCGCCAGAAGAAACTGCAGCCACAACGTTGATTATAAGGGCGGCAACGTTAACAGTAAGCTGGAACTGGATAAATTTCTGTATATTTGCATAAACAGATCTTCCCCACCGAACAACCTGCACAAATTTTCAGTAAAGATATGAACATTAAAAAAAACCAGTATCAAACGTCACATCTAGTAAAAAGAACAAAGCAACAAGTACCTTTACGACTGAAGCAAAGTTGTCGTCCAATATAATGATATCACTGCTTTCTTTTGCAACTTCAGTTCCTTGGATGCCCATGGCAAGACCAATATCAGCCTACGATTGAAAAGCAAGGCTAATGATGTGAAATAATTCGATCATTACATAGAATATAGAAGAAAAATAAACAAAAAATGTTCCAGAATATGGGAAGAGTGTCGGTTATCTTTGTACCTCGTGTAAGCAGGGGCATCGTTGGTTCCATCTCCAGTTACAGCAACGACATGGCCTCTCTTCCTCAGTGCTTGCACGAGTAACAATTTATCGTTAGGAGAAGACCTACCCATTACCTGTTACACAAACAAAAACATATCAATGAATATCCCTTCCCGATTCACCATTTCAACTAGTAATTAGTCATAGAATTAAGATTGTCACAAGACTTGTGGACTTTTTCTAGTTACATACCGATATCTTGTCAGCTACTTCTAGCCTTTGTTCTTCTGTCAAGGCACGGAATGATTTCCCTTCAATTAGGTTTGGCTCTGTCGCATCAGCATTCGATCCTAGGATTCCGCATTCCAATGCTATTGCTCTTGCCGTTTGAAGATTGTCACCAGTCACCATTCTTACCTGCAAGGATTTAGGTAAATGAGAACTATTTGCATAAAAATAATAGATACAATCGACCGTAAACCAGATAACCTTGCACGCAAACTATTGAATTTACATCCAAATAGAGCTTGTGAACTGAATTGAATTGATCACAAATTATGCATTTAGAGTTCTAGAATATATTCAGTTAAGCATTAATGAAAATAGAACGACGTGTGTTACCTTCACACCAGCCTTTATGCACAGTTCGACAGCCTCTCTGACACCTGGCCGACAAGGATCCTACATTGGAAACCATTTATAATCATTTAACTATAACGCAAATGATCAAAACATAGAGATAAAAGCGTGGTGGTCTAACAAATGTCAATCATATGTAGTAAGACTACAACGTGCACATACCTTCAGACCAACTATCGCTAGCAAAACAAGATCGCCTTCGGGCAATTCCCACTGTGCCAGTTCGTCTTCATCTGTTGGCACGGTTTCTCCTTTGCATGGTCGGTAGGCAATAGCAACACACCGCAAACTTCCCGCAGCCATGTCTTCAATCGCCTTCTTAAAGTATTCTACCTGCAACAAACACAAGTAGAGAAACAATTAACTCTAGACCAGAAGTAATTTCAGACGACCGCCCAAAAGGAACACTAACATAAGGTATATTATCCCAAGCATCCAGAAATCATAGCTCTTGTACCTTTGCTTCATCCAGAGCAACAAGCTGCTCGTTATCATCCATGTATCTTGTACATGCAGCTAAGACGATTTCAGCAGCCCCTTTCCAATGTACATTAACTTCATTATCAGGCTGCAGAGATATCAAAGAAAAATAACATTTTAACTGATCCGTATAACATCCCGAGGCATATAAGTTGGTACTGCACACCTTACAAATAATGACACACTATAAACTACCATTCAATATGTGCTGATAGTTTTTTGCTGAATTCAGAAAAAAATATAGCAGTACAATTACCAATTTGACCGCAACACCTCCTCGTTTTTTCTCTGAGTTGAAGGGAAATGCATGAATAATGGAAGACTCTGACCTGACCGCCTCGAAATTCATTCCGAGCTGCAATTATTACATATAAGATCAGTATCACCTGACAATCAAAGACGAGAAGCGAGATGCCCCGAGAAAATATAAAAGACACTAACTTTAACCCCCCATTGAAGAATGGCCTTCTCCGTTGGTGATCCAGAAAGCTCAACTTCACTGCCTCCCTATCAAACACCAATAACGGAAAAGTAAAATCGTTACTCACATAACGAGTTGAAGATCACTAAACCTTACAATACTTGCTCGTTTATCATGATATACTCTACTAATACCTACCTCAGGCAAAAACACACTGCCAGTTGTATTCTGAGCTACACTTTCGATGATAAGAGATACAGCCCTTGAAGGTAATTCGGACTTGCTGCTTGGTGGATCAACTTTCTTCCCACAAATGTAAGCCTCAACCACAGTCATCTGAAGAAAGCAAAAACATGTGAAATAAGTTTTTAAAAAAAAGGAAGGGTTGTGACTTCTTAGAGCCTTTTGCAACATGACACATTTGCACCCCAATAAGCATTCTTCTTTTTTACATTAGATTATAAACTTTCATCAACCATCCAGGTCAAACTATGTTATAACATGAACGGAAGTTTTTAGTACCATTTAGACTTGCACGAACCATAAAGTTTATAATAAAAGCAAAAAAAATAAAAATCCCACCTTATTCAATGTCAAGGTTCCTGTTTTATCACTGCAAATTGTAGTTGCAGAACCCATTGTTTCACAAGCAGAAAGCCTCCTAACCTGCACTTACACAATTACCAACAACATAAAACAAAATCCAAAGAAGTAAATGCTCACATAATTTTGAGTAAAAAACATCAAACTTACCAATGCTTTGTCCGCCATCATTTTCCGCATCGAGTATGCAAGCCTGTAATCATGTACAATATGAAGAATGCATCAGTAATCAGAAACTAAATAAAAAATCCAGTAAAAATGAACAATATCATCCCAATATGGACATATAACGTAGAAAAAACTGTATAGGGTGCCTTGCGTGAGTGCAGATGAAACAAAAATAGACATTAATATCTCAAAATAGTAACTGAATATCACATGGAAAGAAAGAAAGAACACACTGCTGAGTATAGAAAAGGATAACTTACGTTAAGGTGACAGCTAATGGAAGCCCTTCTGGCACCGCAACAACAACGATAGTCACCTATAGATTCCTCAAGAATTAGTAGCTAACAATGAAAGCCTAATTAAAGTTCATCTTCTCCCGAATAGGTGTCCTGCTTTGACTTTTGGGTGTCAAAACTAACAGACTGTTTCACAACACAACAAGTTGTCCACGAGTAGCGTAATAAATCTTCTAACGAATTTAGATTATTATTAATGTCTACTAAAAAAATTCTCAAAAGTCAAGTAGGACACTTGTAGGGGTCGGGTGAGCATCAACTATTAACACAGAAGATACATACTGCAACAGTGAAAATTTTTATTGCACCATCCACAGCATCCCCAACACTAGTTTTGCCAGCAATAAACTCTACACGTCTCTCTGCATCCCTCGTATGTCCAGTAAAAAACCTAGGCAAAAAGAAATTACCATCTAAAATAAGAAAGGGACAGGAAAAGAAGGTTATATAATGCAGATCAATTGAATGTGCCACCATGAATTACCTAATGAGGAGGATGGCCAGAACAAATACGGCTACCAGGAGCCCAACTATACCAATAAAAGTTGCGACTCCATTCAACCGCACCTGGAATTGTAAAAGAAAATCATTTTGATTACAGTATGCTTAAGCCCTTTGCGTAGTTTTTCAACTTTGAACGAACTTTTTTCTTGCCAATAACAGATTTTTTAGAGTAGAGATTGAGAACTAACCTGCAAGGGTGTTTCCTCACCATTATCTTCTGATATACTGGCCATAAGCAATCCCCATTCTGTATTTATTTCCAACGCTAGTGGCCTAAAAATGGTATATATTAATGAAATTATTAACAAAAGAACGGTGAGCAATCACAGTTTAAGTCCAGATAGAAAGATTGAAAATGACATGTGTATTCAAAGTTATCCAAGAATTTGGAAGACGGAAAACTTTAATGAATTTCTGGATATCACAAGATCAAATGGATCACCATCAATCTCCTAAAAAGAACTGCAAGTGTTATTGGAAAAAAGATAAGCTGCAAGTAGATATGACTATACAGACATGGCATCTTTCTTACCAGCATAGTACCGTAGCCATCAGCCACCTTGCATCCAGACATTAGAAATGGTGATTTGTGATCTTTATGAACCTGTTCCACCATGGAAAGTTATGTCATCTACCCACAAAGATGCAAGATAAAATGCAATATAACAGAACCTCACAAAACTCACAATTTTACTCTCCCGGTCATACTTGATTCATCCATAGCAAGGGAATGACCAGAAATTAAAATCCCATCCGCTGGAACCTGGTTTATAATTGAAGTGTGAACAAAGGGAAAGAATGGCAATTTTAAGGACCGTGTTACTAAAATAATATGAGAAACATACTATCTGACCTGATCACCAATTTTTAGGGGTATGACATCCCCCACAACGATATCAAATATTGAAATATTCACCCTCCTTCCACCTCTTATGACCTAGCAATGTCATCTTTATTTGTCAGCAGAAGTGTTACATGGACTCAGATGAAAATAACAATACATTGTTAGAAACCCACCTCCAATTGTATGTTCTGCTTCTCCTCGTTTAAGTTCTGAAATTGGAGTGATTGCTTATAATCACTTATGGCTAGTGAAAGAAAACAACAATGAGATGTTAAAAGAGAATATACTGTCGGGAACATACAAGTTAACAATTTTCATTGAACAAAAAATATGTTAGATTACACACTTCTTAATGCTAGCACTAAATCTAATAACTTTTTTTTTATCATTTCAGGTTAACTAACATGTGCAACCAACTATTTGTTGAATGTCTATATTTGGGACTCGAAAGGAATCCAAATCCAATAAAAGCATGTCTGCTAATACTCACCAACAACGAAGTGAACAATCTTATATTCTCGTTATTCACAAGTGGTTAGTTGAGGTCTCTTGAATCCAACTTTTCTACTTCTAATAATAATTGAATATGAAGCCTGGTGATTACAGACACTTGTTGGGCTTTCTAGGTACAATTGTATAAATGGTGAGTTTGAGTTATCAAGATTTCGTGTACTGTGCCTATAATGCTATTTTCACAAATATAATGACATTTAGACATAAGTTTCTACTCATAACACAAACATCAACAATACCAACATATATTTAAATATAGTACCTGTAACGACTATGACAATCATAACAGCCAAAGCTATGCTTCCACCATCATACCATCCTTCTTTGATACCCTGCGGTACAAGTGAGAAAAAAATAGATATTATTTTACCATCATAAAGATGATACCCTGTAGAGACGGTACTCAAAAGAAATAACCTAAGGGTCACCAGGAAGGAAATAACCGAAACCCACAAGTATTGATTCACTAACCTCTGTTTTTATACCCAGTGCCAGAGAAGCAGCAGCAGCTACCATCAAGATGATCAAGGTGGTATCTCGACAAGCATCAAACACAAACCTCTGTCATATGCAACGATTTAAGTTACAGCATTTGAATACTGAATGGTATCATTTAACTCAAAAACAAGTCCATGGATAATGAGTGAGTACCCAAAAGCTTCGTCCCTTCTTTCGCGGGTATGTGTTTGACCCAAATACATTTTTCCTTTCCAATATTTTAGACTCATCGTCATGAATTCCCTTATCGGGGTTTGTCTTCAACATTTCTGCACTCCTGTAACCTGTTGTGTTCAGCGAATAGAAACAAAGAACAATGTTATCAACATGATGATATGCTCCAAGTGCAAGTGATGAGTGAAATGCTTACACAGTTGTGTGTGCATGTGTCTGTGTGTGTGTGTGTGTGAGAGAGAGAGAGAGAGACCCCTTATCTATCAACTTACCCCTCCAAAGTTCTGCAAAGCAGAAAAATCATGGTCTCTTGTCATTGAAGCAAGTTGTTCCGGACTAACATTATAATCACCGGTAGGAATGGGAGCTGGAGGTGCTTTTTGGGTTCCTGTTCCAAGGAGGACATTAATAAGTCAACCCTAAAAGGTATAGAAAGGTATACGAAGCATGATAGACCCATGCAGACCGTGTATACAAAGCAGAAGTGAAAAACGAACACAAGTGTTACGTCAAGAGAAGTTAAAATCGAGAATATAAGGCAGTGAAAGATAAATGGATTAGAGCAGTTTCTATAATAGAAAATACCATCTGATTCGGATACGGCTGCTGCTTGAAAGCGGTAGGCTGCCTGAAAAGCAACAATAATGAATCATACGTAGATTCAAGTTGCATTAAATTATGTATAGATATGAGATAACATTACTCGTATGACTTGAGCGTGAGTTCTGATCTTCGCTATAATTTGTTTTTTCTCTTCCTCTTTTTTCAAATCCAAGGTGTATCGAAATCGGCGGGAAGCATTGAGCACTAGTGCCGCTTGCTATATCAATACATATTAGCATTGAAACAAAAAAACGTTAGTGAAAATGAAATACGATCAACTTTGGTTGTTTTCATTTGATCATATAAGCACAACGAAATTGATTAACTACGCAAAATAGGGTTCAGGTGTGAAGACAATAAGTAAAAGTACTAACAATATTTGAAACTTTTGCCAATTTTACGGTTAGCTCTAACTTGTAGCTTAAGTAAATAATCGTCAATTCGTGAATCAAATTGATAATCACTATAAAAAACCCATGAATCAAATTAGATTTTAGATTTTTTAATTTTACATAAAAGAATTTATATAACATGTATAATCACAAGAATGTTGACCATAAGGAACTGAATATCCTCTTTTCCTTGTTCCAGAAAGTTAAATAAGACTTATACGTAGACCGCATACAACATCTAAAAATACCACCAGAAAAGCGATTACCACGTATAAAGAGAAGTCGAAAAATTATGGTCATTAATCAATTGTATGCATATGTTAGGTATTGAATGTGGGAGCACTTGTATTCAATTAGTGTCATAACTAACTTCCTTGCCAATTACAGAAACATTAACCTGCCATGTTTTTCCGGTGGCACATGCAACATGCCGGAGACTCGATGTTTACAGAAATGGTCCACGAGATAAAACATAAAGAATACAAAAAAGCTCATCAGATTGATAAATAACTCATAACCACGCAAATCAACATGCATCGACTTATCTAGAATCACATCCTTGCAAGCCAGGTTGTTCTTGCAAAAGACATGGTACCAACTATAACCGGTCCCACATATCAAAAAAAAAAATAATGTTCAACATCTAATCAAGAAGCCAATAAAGGTGGTTCAGTTCCCCTATACAGTTCAAACATCTAATAAAGAAGCCGATAAAAGGTAGTTCAGTTCCCCTATACAGTTCAAACATCCTATGTAACTTGGTGTATATTGTATGAAATATACCACCGTATAAACTTAATGATTTAAGAAAGGAGAGATCAAGGGAGGAAGAGGAATGATCTATTGACCAGACTTTTCTTAATAGTCTAATACACATCAAGTAGAAGGGCCCCACATACAATTAACATCCCCCACCCTGCTATCTAAGATCACATCCCTAAGACATTACACAGGTGAATTTTCGAATATTATTATTTATTCCTACTACACAAGTTGGTTTTATCCAATCCAAACCATGAATCATGTTTAACCTCACTTTGCGCCCACCCTTTTCAAGAATATCATAACGATTAACGCCAATCGCACTACAGAAAACCGCAAGACTTTTTATGCAACGAAACACAGTCCATAAGAGTTCCGGAGACTCATAGAATAATAAACAGCCATCTCCAATCAAACAGTGCTCGAAAAATGTACAGAATACAGTCACCAAAACCAAACAGAAAACGCAATAAGCATCAATTATAGCATCAATTCATAACATCACTCCTCTTAGTAATACAATATGATGTTATTAATATTCAATCCAAACATCAAGAATGCAATAGAGAGAGGACATTACCCTCCATCGTTTAAGCCGATCGACGGACGCACTCTTGGTACTAACAATGTCAAACGGATCACAAACCGATCCATTGTCATCCTGAAAACCTCCACTACCACCACCACCGGACTCCACATCCTTCCGTTGTCTCCGGTACGGTGACCCCCCACTACTCATTGCCCTCGCAGAAGAGATGACACCTTCTCAATCACACACACACAAAACCAAACCCTAAGTACAAAAAACAAACATAAAATCAAACACCATTATAACATCCAACTAAAACCACTTGGATGAAAGAATAAAAAGATACCAAAACAAACAACACCTTCCTTCCACCTTATTTCCTAAAAAGTAACAAAAACTCAATGGCACAAATGATTCAGAAGTAAAGTATTAGGGTTTCGCATTTATGCGAAGGCTATACAACAAGCCACCGACCATTTGCCAATAAGCACCGCCATAACAATAACAATAAGCACACAAACAAGAATTGGATTTACAGTAGCTAAGATTATACATACAGAATTTCTGTAAGCAGGTTTCAGTAGTTGAAAATGGGAGAGAGATTTTGAAGTAAACCTGACGATATAGAGAGAGAGAGAAAGAAAGGGGGAAATTCTATCGCGAGTAAAACGGTTTGGTTGTTCTTCTAAAAGAACTTCAAAGCTGGTGGTACTGCGAGATATGATATTTGATATCCAGCCAAAAATATCGGCTATAAGAAAACGGTTATGGGCCCCTTTTAGTGATAATATTTTATTTAACCTTTATTAGCAGAGTTGTTTGTTTATGAGTTTTATTAAGAAACAATCTTTTAAATCATTGAGAGGTAAAACTTGTTTGTCGAACAAGAAAATGATCATTTAATGGTTCTAAGATCATCCATAATGATCTTGATTTTTGTTAATGGTACCAGTTGTCATATTAGCGGCATATCATTTTTTCATTATCTTACCAGTTCTTATTACTTCAATCACATCGTATCAATCAAAATCAAAATCTAAATTATAAATAAAAAAGAAAAGAAGAGAGAGAAATAAGAGAGAGATAGAGAGAAAGGAAACACAGGGTGGGGTGGGGTAGTCTAAGGAGTAGGGGTGTGCAAAACCCGAACAATCCGAAATCCGAACCCGAACCCGAACCGAAATTATGATGTTTGTGCAAAACCCGAGTACCTCGAAATCCGAAAAACCGAAACCCAAAATTTAAGTAGATATTTGGGTTCGGTTTGGGTTTGATCTTTGGTCACCCGACCCGCCCGAATACCCGAAATAATATGTATATGAATATTAAATGTTATATAAATATATGTTTATCTAATTCTCTTTGTAAATTATAGGCAATAGAAATGGTTTCTAATTTTTAGCTTTACAATCGATTTCTTCTATCTCTTTCTAGATTGAATTCACCATTAAAATCCATTGAATTTATATGTCTTTTGTATGATAATAATACCCGAACCCGACCGACATCAACCCGAAACCCGACACCCCGAACCCGAAGCAATCCGAAATCCGAAATATAAAGTTCGGGTCTTGATTTTCATATCCGAAATCCGATCGGGTTTTTGATTCTCACACCCGAACCCGCCCGACCCGCCCGATGCACACCCCTACTAAGGAGTCGGCATGGTCGTGCCGATTTCACTCCTTGCCAATCAACTACGATGGTGTCGACGGCCTTGCCAATCGGTACCTTAACCATTAAGCGTATTGATTTCATTCTCAACAATTACCAAAATAATCATATTTCATTTTACACTACTACATCATAAGAGCTTTTGTATCATTTTAACCACTTAATCATCCAGCATCAAACAATGTAACTGTCAAACGATTACAAATATTTTTTTTTGTTTAATTAATAGGCAACTTCTAAATACTTAAATGGTAGCAAAGGTTCATTAAAGCTTTGCCTGAATTACGTCTCTGATAATTTAGAAATTAAGTTACGGCCGTCTAATATTAAATCTGGTCACACAATGCTAGCGTTTGTACTTGAATCCGGGATGAATAGAATATTTCACTACATCACTTTTAAGTCTTTTCCATTGTATCTTAAGTCTGAATTATCCATTCACCTCTTGATTCTGTTACGAAAAATTATGAAACAATAATATTTATTTTTGTATTATATAATAAAAATCTCTTAATTATTTTGAACTATTTGATAAATCAAAAGTTAAAACAAACTTTTCTTTAATCATTTTCCTATGAATTTAACTTTTTCCCAGATTTAGGACCATCATTTCCCAAAAATAAATAATATGCTAAATACGTAGAAACAATATTTAAACGTGTATTTTGCATTAAGGGGCTTTTATTCTATATAAATGCCTTTATGGTTTTTGTATTTTGGATTTAAATGTAACAAACATAACAGGGTGTAAATGTGTAATAGCTTTTTTATAAAGGAAGATATTTAAATTTTGTGATTTTTTTTCCTTGTCGATTGAAAGAGAAGATACGCGTTTTGTCTCTTTTTTGTTAATTATTTTAATTAAAGAAGTCAAGTGTTTTTAATTAATTAATTAATTTAGGAGTAATTAAAAAGTAGAGGAAGGCACGTAAAACAGAGGAAGAAGGATAGATTTGGAATAAAGGTCGACATTCTTTCTTTACTGGTGTGGACAGGTGGATCACATGCCGTCATGCCATATTGCCATTCATACATATTTAGGCTATGTTTGGCAAGCGTAGCTTATAAGCTAGCTGGTAGCTGATAAGCTAGCGGATAGCTGATAAGCTAGCTGTTGATTGATAAGCTTGCTAGTAGCTGATAAGCTAGCTGTTGAACAAATTATGTTTGGCAAAAACTAGCTTATGAGTATGTAAAATGACCAAAAAGGGTACCTTTGAATTTAATAATTAATATTAATAAGGGTATAATTGGAAAAAGCTACAATAAGCTTCTCATAAGCTACTCAAAGTAGCGTTTCAAAAAGCTAGCTTATAAGCTAGCTGATAAGCTAGCTTCCTGGTACATGTTTGGATGGACTAGCTTATAAGCTAGCTTATCAGCTAGCTTATAAGCTAGCTTATGCTTGCCAAACCAAGCCTTAATCTAAGAGTAAATTACCGATTTGGTCCTTCCAATTTTGTGGTTTTTATGGATTTCGCCCCTAAATTTTAATAATTATGGGTTTGGTCTTTGTGGTTTGCAAATTCTATTGGATTTTGTCCTTGGCTATTTGCACTACCAAGGACCAAATCCAATAGAATTTGCTAACCATAAGAAACAAATCCAATAGAATTTGCAAATCACAAGGACCAAATCTGTAATTATTAAAGTTTAGGGATCAAATCCATAAAAATCACCAAACCACGAGGACCAAATCCGTAATTTACTCTTAATCTAATTTCCAATTTTGCCCTGCGTTATTTTGTTTCTATTTATGTGACTAAATTGTATATTCATTTGATTAATTAATTTTTTTTAGTCATTTAAATATAACCTTAACCCTTTTTAACAAAAAGAAATTTGAAACCTTCAAGATAGCTAACTTCTCCGTTAAAAAAAGAACTCCACTAAAAACAACTCTGTTAATGGTGTGACTGTTTTAAAAATTACATTTTTGGTCCTTGAACGACATATAGTGTTAGGCCTTGAATGTTAGACTTTTACATTTTCAACCCTTCTTCTTCATAATGGAGTTAATTTTAGTGAGTTCTTGTTTCAACATGAGAAGTTGCTATTTTAAAGATTTTGAGAAGAAAATGGTTAGTAGTTGTTAAAGTATTTTTAATGCAAAAATAGTTTATTTTTCATCTTTTGTTATGTAATAGTATAGTTGATAAAACGTAATGATGTGTATGCAAAGCCCACCCACTTGCACAAATACCAAAAGGCGTATAAGGTCGTTATGCATTTCAGTCAATAACACGTTTTGGGCCGTTATAGCGCCATTATGGCGCCGTTATAACGCGTAACGTGTGGGTATAGTGCAAAGGGAGCACGTTATGGCATAACGCAAAGCACTCTGATAAAAAGGGCATTACCTTTACTTTTGTAACCGTAAGTGTCTAAGTTAAATTATATATATTTAAACTAACTTATTTAAACTAGATATATTTATTTGTGAATTGAGTTATCTTAGGCAGAGCTAGGAACTTTAGATAGGGGTGGTTCAACTAAGGTCATCCTTTGTTGCAAAATAATGATGATATTTTTTTTTTTTTTGCATGTTCTGCCTTGGAACAATGGAGCATCCTAATCTTAATTTTACAAAAAATTGCTCTGAAAAGGACGTCTTAAATCATCAAGTTTTAAAAAATTTATACCACTCGAATCTGGATCATTTAAGATAAGTTTCGATGAATCAAATCTTCAATTGCACGTTTGCTAGTGCAAAATCATTTGAGGGGGGCTAAAAACCAACCACTATTTAGGGTCGTTTGACATATGCTTTTATATTGTATGAAACATTTGCCAACAGTTGAAGGGGTGAGCCTATTGTCATGTCCCCTACTAACTACTCCTTGTTACCGTACAAAGTTTTTAATAGGTTGCCTATTTCTTCCTAGTAGGGACTAGGGATATTCATTAGCTACTATGAATTACAATATTGATCCCTATGATTGGTTGCTCTATGGTTTTTGGTTCATAAAATTTGATAAGCAAACCAAAGACATTGAGTTAACACTGTTATTACATATTTTGCGTTTCAGAAATTTAAAACGTCCCTCGATTTAACACTTTCAAAACCTCAAGTCCTCAAGGGCCAAATCCATAATCCACATTAATTTTTATGGACCAAAAAAACAACCCTAATACAATTACAACAAATGTAACCACTCTTAATTATATTAATTATTGAACATTTATAGGTATAAAAATGCACATGGAAACTCCATTAATTCATGCAATTCATGTGACATTGAATGTGAGCTTAGACCCTTATTTTCATGAAAGTTTCATGTGGTGCATGCTCTATTAATTTCTTTTTTATTTCACAAATATTTTATTATGATATATGATTATTGAATTGTATTAATGATATATGATTATTGAATTATATTATATAACTATAGTCTACTTAGATTTGAATAGTAGATCCAAAAAGACTAATAAATCATTATTTTATTTATAGCTTTATACATACAAGAACTAATGAAATATCAAATATACCATACATATTGTTGGTGACATAGAAATCTCATGAAATTCTTCTTAAGAAGGTGGCATGTATATCTTTGTAAATATTCCTACGCGTTAACACTCAAAATAGTCATAAAATGTTTTTCATTGAACTGACTTTATATTCGACATATTTTTAACGATAGTTAAGATCTTGCTTTTGAACATTACCAAGAACCTATTCAATGAGCATGTGAAAGAATATGAATTATGATATGCGATCTGATTATATCTTTACAAATCTAAACTAAATTTAACAGAACCAATTTTTTTCTACAAAGAATCAAACAACAATCTCTTCTCGAAAAAAAAACAAATGAACTATTTCTTTGCAAAATTGTGCTCAATGTAATAGGTGAAAGATTTTTTACAATCTATTAATGCCAATTCAGAAATTTAATATGAAATTTGTACTCTAAACTTTTAAACAGTTGTTAACACACAAAATAAACCTAATTAAAGATGAGTAGATTCACTTTTAAAGCAAGAAATCTTTGATTATACGCAAAGGCAAAGGCAAAGGAATATAAGTTTTCAAAGTAAGTGGTGAATATTTCATTTTTCTTCAACTTATAACTTTTTATTAATTGGTTATTTTTATATAACAATTAAAAAGAAAGAAAAAAGGGGGGTAAAGAATTTGATTCTGTTTTTATAAGCATAGGAACCATGCGTTTGGAACTTTATTGGAATATCAATATTTGAAACAATATAATCCATCGACATCATTTACAAACCGTTACTGAAACACTTTTCAGTAAGTTATTGTGAAGCCACTTTACATTATCATAATATGATAAAGATTAAGAACTTACCTGTTAAAAACAATGATAAATATTGAGAGTCTTAATTGGTAAGTGACAGTGATGACTCTTACCCAATAAACGTTTACCGAATAAAATTATTGCATACCATGCGTTTTAATTAACTGACTAAAATCTTACTCGATAAATTAAATTAAACTATTGATTACTATCACTAAGCACTTGTCAACTAACCATTAGGTAAACAACTCCCTATTTATAATAATTATATATTGATTAGATTTTATTCAGCATTATCTTTTATATGTTTGTATATATTAATTATGTAGAGGTGGGGTATCATATGATAACGTAAACTATTTACGAGAATGCGGGGAACTTTTTGGATGTGCAAAATCACATATAATTCAGGCGCTTTGCCTGCGACTTTTGGTCGCGTCCAAGTGGCCCAGGTCCCATTTTTTTCGGTAGTTAAAATTATATATGATTTTGTACATGGGCGAAGCTCTTCGCATTCTCAAAATGGTTAGCGTTCTCGTTTGAACCTTTTTCTAATTATGTATTCATATAATGATGTAAAATTCTATTTCAACTAAAGAAGAAAATATTAACACAACTTTATTAAAACAAATCTGATTTTTTATAAAGTATTTATTGTATTAGTGTGACAGTAGATTTCAAACACAAACATGATTTTCAGTTGGTTTTATGAAGCTCACGAAGTTGTACATATGTAAGTTATAACTTAGAATTTCAAGAAATTATACATTAATATGCAGTACATAACTAATGATTAATAAGTTTTTACCATTAATTTTATGATATACAATGTATACAGTGGTTGATCCAGATTTTTTTGTCGAGATGTTGCACGTTTGAGGTGGATCCAAGACCCACAACAAAGTTGTCCGCTCTGTTTGTAGCTAAGTTCTAGTATTCCACCATTTCAAAGGATTTTAAAAGTTTTTTGGTTGTTTCCAGGATTTTTGAAGTTTTCTGGTCGATTTCGAAGAATATTTATAGTTTTTTTGGTTGGCTTTTGTAACCAAAAAGAAAAACATTGAATTTTTGGTTGATTATAAGGTGTTTTTATTCTTATTTTCTGGTTGACGCTCCTTATACACTTTAATATCCTGAAGCACCCCTCAAAGTTAAACGAGTGCAACTGTTATGCTTTAAAAAATCCTACTTACGAAAATAAGTTGAGCGGATTCATGGGATCCCGCTTGGACACATGTACATTTGCCTTGAATGTATGTATGTGACTTGAACTGACGTGGTAGACCATAAGCGGATAACGCCATGCCGACAAACACAAGTCTCTAGGCAAGTTCAATACCATTGAATACAACGTCGGTTCAAAAGAGACAAAAAAAATATTAAATTACACTAAATACGATACAAAATGAAGGTATTTAATGAGAAAGGGAATGTATGTAGACTTTCCAACATCAATTGCGACATGTGTATATAAATTTTGAATTTAATTTGAGTCAAAAATCAAAAGTTGAAAACTAAGGTTAAGTTGTTTTAAGGCATTGTTTGGTAAAAATAAGCTAGCTTACAAGTCAGGTACATGTTTTGACGGACTATAAGGTAGCTTTTTAAAAAGCTACTCTTATTAGCGTTTTTGATAACTTATAGGACTTATTATTTTTTATTCAAATATCCCCTTACTAAGTTTTACACTACCAATTTTTAAAAATGTCTTTTTTTGACATTTGACGGTCATAAACTACCTTATCAGTTAGTTTTTGTTAAACACAATTTATTCATCAACTACCTTATCAGTCATCAGTTTACGTTATCAATCATCAACTATCTTATCAGTTATAAGCTACCTTATCAGTTAGTTTGCTAAATATAGTCTAATTTTCTTTAGGTTCCTTTCCCCGCCTGCTTAAAAAAGTTTTTTCAATCCTCCATCTTGGTGAATCTCCAAAGAGTTTTAACATAAGGGATGTAAAACATGATTTTTTGCTACTTTAGTTTATGCTAGAAAACAAAATTAATTTCTCAAATCAAGGAGTGATTTGTGCTATGCATGCAAATCACGGGTCCATGTGTTTACAAATTTATCCGCAAATTTATTTTTAGGTCTCATCAACATGAACCGATAAATCACGCATATTCAAAATCTATTTATCGATATATAGGGAAAGTTAAATTTAAACGAGAATGATATCCGTTTAAAAGAAGATGAGAACCAACAAAATCTTAAATGATTTTGTAAAAAAGGAAGGTGGACGCCCTTGGTCACGACTTAAGTCGCATGAATCATATATGATTTTCTTAATTTGCGTGTTTTTCTAAATATTTATTGTTATTGTTTGATCTTGCCCCCACCTCTCTCTCTCTCTCTCTCTCTCTATATATATATATACACACCACACACACACGATCACACACACATGAAGAGACTTAATCATTTAAGAACTTTAAAAGTTGTGAGCTTTCTGAGAACTTCTACCTTACGGTTTTGTTTCACATGTATTTTTTTCTTATCTAAATGTAGTATTTAATGTATTGATTAATATATATATATATATATATATATATATTTGGTTTACATTGTGAAACTTATTTATATCTATTTTTTTGTTTCACAAACATGTAAAAAATGTACACGTTGTGAACCGAACATAATTTTTTGACTATTCATTTGCCATCAACGGATAAGAGCCCGTAAGTCTTTAAAAAAAGGTGAGAATATCAGCCTCAAAGCACATCTTCTTTCAACTCTTCAACAACAAATTAGAAAACCATGTAAACATCTGGGTAACCAAATGCCACCATCTACCAATTTGTCTCCAAATTTTTGTCGCCAAAGAGCACATAAAAACAACAACAAATAATCGCATAACTCCAAACACACATCACATAACTGGTTCCAATAGCGCGTAGCTCAGTTGGTAATGATGCGGGGTAGTGTTTGTCCAAAATCAAATTGTCCTGGGTTCTAGCCCAAGGATCTCCATCGTAACAATCTGCTTTGCGGAATAATAAAAATCTGACATAAAGTAAATTCCCAAAATCTGGCCTACAAAATTTCGGGTCTAAGCCCGTTACATTGACCAAAGTCATCAATACTAGCTAGTTAAGTTATATGAGTAATCGAGTAATAAAGGAAGATTTACACTCGAACAAACAAATATGGTATGTAGATAGAATCAGAATAAAAACAAAATGATTAAATCAAAGCATTAACAGAAATACACTTGAGAATGTCTAAACATAATAAAACTACAGGTTGTTAACTACTCTGCCACACCCTTCTAGACCTCACACTACAAAACGGTTTAGTTTTAAAAACGAGGTTAGAACAATGGTCTAGTGAGTTCCCTCAAAAGCAGCATCGATTTCTTCCTTCAAAAGTCTCGCAACTTATAATTTTATTAACAAGCATTCATAAATAGTTCATATAAATAAATATTTTATGCTCACACTCGCAACACATGACTAGAACTCTCCGCGCCATATGACACGCACACCTATGACAGCGCATGGGTTCACGATTTGGGGTCACACCTCTCCGGTTGGACAATACATGCCCATCCCATGCAATGTACACACCATGCATATGAAAATGATATTACACAGTTGAAAGCTACCATTTCTGAGTATTAAAATCATGCATGCAACTTTATTTAAAAATATAACTTCATTTAAAATATCTGTCAAAGTGAGAGAAACTCACCTGTTTGCGAATCCTCGGCTAAACAACCTGAACCGATCTAACTACGTTCCTACAGTGACCCAGATGAAAACACTATTAACATCCAGAGAGTTGAAAATTACTAAAACACTATTTACTCGGAAACTGTATTCATTCGGGAACACTATTCACTCGGAAACACTATTCTCATTCGGGAACACTATTCACTCGGAAACACTATTCTCACTCGGGAACACTATTCACTCGTAAACACTATTACTTGGAGAAAACACTATTCACTTGGGAAAACACTATTCACTTGGGGATTGTAACACCCGTAGTTTCGGTTGTAATAACGAATCTTTGATAAAATATGGGATTTAGAATCTTGGGTCAAATCATGCATTTTATGGTCTAATATGATAGGAAATTCAATTACGAGTCCAACGGTTCTTTCGGAATCGAAATCGGAGCTATAACGAAGAAGTTATGGCCGAAACAAAATCTCACCGAAATCGCACAGATGCTAGCGATCACTAGCTATCAGCCTAGCGATCGCTAGGCAAAATTTAGTGAAGTCTGTTGGAGCTAGCGACCGCTAGCTTGCACACCTAGCGATCGCTAGGTGTGCTACAGCCAAGGATTTTCGGGTTATAAACCCTTCCCTCTTCATTTTATCATAACTTCTTCATTTCTTATCCATTTGAGCTGATTCTTTTTCCTATATTCTCCTCTCTCCAAGCTCTTCAAGATCCTATTAATGGATTGATAGTTAAAGTAGCAAGATTTGGAAGTTTGATCTTCATCATCTTCATCTTCTTCACCCCACTTTCCACCTCCATTGTTGCTAGAGTTGAGCTCTTCAAGATTCTAGGGTTTTCTACCCAATATTTGGCTAGGTAAGCTTATCTAAACCACTTGAGGTTTGTTAATCTTTGTAATAGGAGTTATGGAACTAACCTAAGGTCCGATTTACTTGATTTTTAGGTTTGTTCACATATTTGACCTAGATCTTGGATTTGGGGATTTTTGGGTTACAAACCCTCAAGGTGAGTTCTCTATATGGTTTTAAAGTGTAGATCTAATGTTGTATGATGTGGTTAGAGAACTAATTCAAGGAATTAACTCCTTATCAGTTTAGGTGTTGCTCAAGTTTTAAGCTAGGGCCCTTGGTGAAAATTGGGGCTTTCGGCTTTACAAGCCCGAGGTGAGTTGTTAAAACCGTTTTGTTAAAACTGAGAGCACATCATCTTGTTTGATATTACGTGTCTTACTCGATATTTGTGGATAACTATGTGTTTGGATGAAATGCCTAAATTTCTAGGTTTAGGATTTGCCATGAAATGAATAAGTGATGATTCTCGTATGTGTGGCTTAAATTGGATTATCGTATACATGAAATGATAAATCGTATGCTACCTTGTATGAGCCATATTCATAAGCTTATATGATGAATGTATGCATGAAAAATACGTGTTATTATGTATGCCACGAAATGATGCGAAGAGATTGAATCCCGAGCATGTTGGCTTGTATGAAGTAAATGAAAGTATTGAGACTTGAAATAATGTTTAAATGTTATTGAGCTCCGCCAGTCAAAAGGTAGGATGCTATTGGCCGCTAGTCAAAAAGTGGGCCGGGATGTCACTAGTCAAAAGGTGAGTACCCATGTTTTTACGCAAACATAATTGGACAATGGGACACTAGTCAAAAGGTGTACATTGTGTCGTTTTTGAAATGAAATCGATCTAAAGTGGCACTAGTCAAAAGGTGTGCACTTTCAAGTTTACACGAGCTCGACTCAGTCTTGGGTGGCACTAGTCAAAAGGTGTGCACCTATGTCCCTCGCCATTCGTGTGGCCGCGAATGTGCCTGGCCTCTGAGGTTGTCAATTCAAGTCTTCGTAGGAGGACGACAACGGGGTGTCTCGTCGCTAATGTGTAACTTGCTTGGCAAAGTGGATAAATGAAATCGATTTAAAGTGGCACTAGTCAAAAGGTGTGCACTTTCAAGTTTACACGAGTCCGACTCAGTCTTGGGTGGCACTAGTCAAAAGGTGTGCACCTATGTCCCTCGCCATTCGTGTGGCCGCGAATGTGCCTGGCCTCTGGGGTTGTCAATTCAAGTCTTCGTAGGAGGACGACAACGGGGTGTCTCGACTCTGAGGTGTAACTTGCTTGTTGAAAGTGGGTCGCTCCCACGGTTTTCAAAGTTAAAAGATAAACCGGTTTAACGTGTTGCATTTTGTTGTTAATACACTTGTATATATTACATGGCTTAACATGCTTTCATATGTATGATGTTTATTTGATACAACTCACTAGGCTCCTTTAGCCTAACACTTGTTTGGTGTCGATGTGTCTCTCAGGTACAAGGGACGCCGTTCCCAAGTAGGTGCCGGGAGTGAGAGTGAGCTTTGGGGAAAGTGTGAAGAGACCGGTCCTTAGACCGTACATGCATGGACAGTTTTGACAACCCTTTTGTAGTCTTTTCCGAGATAGGAGTTAGACTAGATGGTTGTCGCATCCTTTAAATAAATTACAAACATTGTAATCATACTCTACGTATACCCTTGTTTCGGGAAGAGCTCGCGCTATGGCGCTATATTTGTGTACCACCTTTCGTTAAATGAAAGTTTTTGTTTACTCCAATTTTTGGGGTGTTACAGGGACCATGTTCCCTACCCATTCTTCCCGACTCCACAAATCCACTGTATTTCACGATTTTCAACTTAAATCTACTACATATCTATCGGGTTTTTTTAAACTTTGTAAGTCTAGTATTCCAATAACCACTCCCTCCAATTTAGGGATGCAAACGGGGGCGGGTAGTAGCGGGGACTATAATACCCGTCCCCGACTTTTTATATCCACACTTGTCCCCGTCCCCGCCCTATCAAATCCCCATCGGAGTCGGGTAAGAAAATCCCCATCAGGGTTGGGGAACCCAATGGATACCCATTTAGTAAATAAATTTCATTTTTTTATAAATTTGAAAACATGGAATCATAAAACAAGAATCACAATAACTAAAACTTTCATATAATTCATTTCGCAAACACCACAACATATAAAAAGATGATACGATCTGAAGTTTGATAAAAACTAAAGTAAAAACCATCAAATGTATATATATATATATATATAAACTTACTCGTAAGTTTTATATTTATTGGAGTGGATATATATCGGGTCTTAAAGGGGGCGGGTACCATTATACTCGTCCCCGACCCATCCCCGTTTCGGGTAAGAAAATCAAGCTCCATTCCCGACCCATTACCCGCTAATGCAGGGATTTCACTCTCCATTCGGATCGGATCTCCGTGGGTAGCGGGGATTCCCCACCCCATTTGCATCCATAGTCCAATTAATCAATCTATTGTGCATTATGAATATATATGCATATGCACACGTTTAAAATATTACAAATTATTTTTATGCACAAATGCATATGGTCCAAATGAAGCATTATGGGGGTGTTTCACATTTTTTCATTTTTAAGGTTTTCCCTTAAATTTCTCCCAGTCTTTCTATTACAAACTTAATAAATTGTACAAACTTAATAAATTGTACAAACTTACGAACTTTTGGTTTTTATCAACATGCAGGAACAACAATGTTTATACATTTACCTTGCATATGTAAAACGTTCAGAAAGTTTCTCCTCACATACAAAACAATTTTGAACATTTCATACACATATGACTATATGAAACAACATTTTATTTTTACATATATTATTTCATATCTGAAAATACATATAAGTACCTATTTATAGATTCATTTTTAGTTTATTAGATTTATAAATAATTACATATATACACGAAAAAGGAAGGACCATCTCATTCACTTTCGACCCATCACCCTCCTTCTCCATCTTCTTAGATAAAAAGTAAATTGCATATTTGGTCCCTGGGGTTTACACTTAATTGCACTATTGGTCCCTATTTTAAAGTAATTATGGATTTGGTCCTTATGGTTTACATTAGATTACACTATTGGTCCCCTAACCCTAACTCCATGTGAAATCAATGTGTTAAGTATAGGGACCAATAGTGCAATACATTGTAAACTACAAGGACCAATAGTGCAATACATTGTAAATCACAGGGACCAATAATGTAATATAGTGTAAACCATAGTGACCAAACCCATAATTATTTTAAAATAGGGACCAATAGTGCAATTATGTGTAAACCACAAGGACCAAATATGTAATTTACTCTAGATAAAAAGAGTTGTAACCTTTTAAAAATTAAACATAAACAATAATAAAACAAAATAATATCACATCTTTTTACAAAATAATTGAAAAGAAGATCCAACAAACAAAGAAAAATCAAGATGCCGACCACATTGGAAAATAAGAACACCCTTTGGCCTTTGCTTTACTTCAGCTCTCTAATGGAGACTTTTTCGCATTATCTATATCTGTAAGTATAATAAACAAGTAACTGAGATGATACGTGTCGTTTTTTGATTAATCGGTTTTAGCGTTTTTTTTTTTTTTTTTTGCCTAAACACGTATCTAAACACAATTTACGTTATCAATTTAACCAGACTCATTTGAAGTTACAAATCTAAAGAATATACACTTATTAGTATCCATATAGTTATTTATTTAATTTTCTTTTAATCCCCTATCTTTTTTCTTTTTATTTTACACATTTATCATATAACCTAAATAATGGTATATTATGAACTAAAATGCATTAAAATTACGTTTTCATTTACAAATTATAGTACTATAAGTGTGTCATCTAGCTTAGAAATGAACTCAAATTGAATATTTTTTACTTAATCTTATTTTTAAATATTACGAATACAGAAGAAGCAATGTGTTTTACATTTTCTTACGTTTTCATTTTCAATTTTACACCCTTATCATATTAAAAATACAGAATCATGAATTAACTAAAAGACTTTTTTTATTATTTTAATTTTATAAACTATACCACTATAATTTTATTGTCAATACTTTCAAATAAATTAATTATTGAATATTTTCGAATTTAATAATACTGTAAAATATCGTAAGTATGTATTAATCTATATAATATTATAAAATGTTTTAAACCATTGTATATCATAAAAGTTATTTCTTTGGACATAATTTGACAAATCTAAAGAATATACAAATTATGTCTTTATAGGTACAAATCACTATAAACACCATTACTTTTGATTTTCGTGTTCTGAATTAATAAGGCTATGCGTAACGGGGGCTTGGATTCAACGGCTTGGAACCCACTGGGCTGGCGGGCTGGACGGGCTGCCGGTATACCGGCAGCGGGTTCAGCGGGTTGGGGAAAGGTGCGGGTTGGTGAAGCCGTGCTTGGTGTGAGAAGCCGTTGTTTGTTGTGCGTGTGTGTTGTGTGAGAGGGTTGGGTACTAATCAGGGAGGGTTCCAGAGGGTTAATTGTGGGGTTGTGAAAAACTGATGTGGAAGCTGATGTGGCAGTGGGGTTGGGAGGGTTGAGAGGGTTGGGTACGCATAGCCTAATAATTGACATTTGTTTAAGGTTACATTTGGGACATATGGTCCATGTGTTAACAAACCAAACAAAAATATCACGGACTTTCTAAAAGTATTTAAAAGAGATTGAACATAGGTCACAAATGGTATTCTCAAGATTGAATTTTGAAACCTTCATGTATAGAAAATTGTCCTTTTAACATGAGTCACAAATAGGCTCATGAAGTGCATTTACGTGATATTTGAAAACATAAGTTCATAGAAATACATTGTGTTGCCTCCTTTAGAATTTTTGGATGGTTTAGATTGCTTAATTTTTATCGTCAAACAAAATATTACACAAATATTGAGCATGCAAAACTTTGTGATTGTTATTTTGGATTTTACTAAATAATCAAACCAAATAAACAAAATTTGAGCATTTAGAACTTTTTTGACCAATTGACTATATCGACCTTGAATTTTATACATCCGATATCCAATTTAAAAGCACATAAAATTATAAATTAACATCGTGAGATGCAAAATAAAACTAAAGATGAAAGAAAATTTATCTTTTAAGTATACAATTTTGAATTCGAAAACTTTACGTCACATCACGCCGGATATTGTCTATTTTTTGAATAAAGGAATAAAAATGATATGAAAAAGTTTAAAAAACTCATCGAACTATCATGTTTTATATGATTAAGTCTTTTAATTATTTTTTTTAAATGAAAAACCATTAAAATTTTATTTTGAATGATAAAGTCTTTGATCTATTTTTGTGAATGAAAAATCTATTAAACTTTCTCATTTTAAATGATTAAGTTTTTGAATATTTTTTTTGAATAAGTAGATCATCAAACTTTCAAAGATTAATTACTTTAATCCTTTTAACAAAAAACACTTGTGATTAACTAATAAAGTTTTAAAGTAAAAACAAAACTATATCATTTAGGTTAAAAAAATTGTAAGTAGCAAATTTCTAAAAGTTTGATGATTTATTTTATTGAAAAAAATGTTAATGACTCAATGATTCGAAATGAGCTAAGTTTAATGGTTTTTTATTCAAAAAATAATGTCGTACTTAATCATCCAAAATAGGATAGTTTATTGGGTTTTTTGAACTTTTCCCAAGATGATAAAAATATCTAGGGTAGTTGCAAGTGGGACCTATTCATGTCTGAACAAGGACTTGTGCATCCGTTCAACTAAATTTCACAAGTAACAATCTTTTTGGGATATGTAAGGTCCACTCATTAAACTTAGAGTAGTGCTCTATTATATTAGAAAATATAAAGAAGATCAACCAAAAGAACAATGGAACTCATTTGTAATCTATCGAAAGAATTTAAAAAAAAATCTTGAAACGTTGGAATTTGACTAAAAATGCATCAGACGACTTTACAAGCCTTTAATCCACGTTAAAGGTGCACTTACTTTGATGGGGCCATCCCTAGGAGGGCAGGTCAGAACACGCCCAAACTTAGAAAATATAGGGGCCAATTATGTTTTAGTATATATCATATATTAGTAGTTCAAAAAAAGTAATAAAAAACACAATTTTTAGTATCAAACATTGGTAGGTTAGTGGTCGGTAACATTTTTTAGCGGGACAGTGGATGACATCACTATATACTCGGGCTCGATTCATGGGGTGACTGGTGAGCATGTGATGATACCCTGACCAATGGTTAGCTTTCGGGTCGGTTCATGGTCGTCAAAGATTAGTCGAATGTCAGCATGGATCTCGAATACCTTGTTGACTTTGTGTCGAAATGTGTACGGTGAATTATATGCTCTTCAAAGAAAGACAACTTGATAAAATAAAATAAAAATCATAGTCCGGCCTATGGGTAAGTTGCGTCGACAAATTTTAAAAGCAATTAAAGAGATATGATAATGACTATTGAGTTGAATCACCACCATCTTACCGACGACCAAATATCCCTCCCTATCACACTTTGTAAACATCACACCTTTCATCAATTAAAACTTAGCACATACCCTATGTTTTATGTTCACAATTTTACTCCTCTATTGTTTATAAAGTCTTCCATAACATTTTGTATAAATCGGTTCACCATATATATATATATATATTGTTTATAAAACTTCATATTCTTAAGTTTCATAAAAATTAACATCTATTCATTTCATCATATTTTAATGGGTTGTATGAAAATGTACCGTACTTTAGTTAAATTCCCATTTTAGTTAACATACTGTTAAAACTTTCACTTTTGGTACATAAAATGTAATGTTTCAAACATTTAAGTACTTAAAAAAACTGGTTAACCATTGTAACAAGTATTTCACTCTGTGCAAATTTTTTAAAGACCGAAGGTTGATTTGGCCTATTTAAACATGGTGGATGAAACAATGAATTGGGTAACCATTTATTTGACAGTTAGAAGGAATTTTGATTGGTCTAAATTTGTGATTGCTATGTCTACAAGATTCAAGGATTGATATTAGGACAAATGTAGTATTTAAGTTTAACAAAATAAAACAAACAGGTACCATCGAGTCTTACATTGACAAAATTGAGGATTTACGATCTCCGATGCTTTATCAAAATCGTGTGTTGCCTGATTTTTTTTTTTTTGATAGCTTTGTGTCTTGATTCAACAACTGAAGCTACTGGTAGTCTTGAGGGCACGAAATCCTCCAATAATAGTTAACACGCATGTTATGTCGTATGTATGATAGAGGCGGTGTGGTAATTGACCTCAATGCTAATGGTTATCCCCATGGTTCAAAGAAAGAATGAAGCTAAACCGTTTGTCAAAGATGGGGAATAATTTTGTGAGACATTGTCTGGCTTGTCAAGCAAGTAAGCATGAAAATGTTGCTTCACCATGGTTGTTTCAAACTTTGCCAATTCCTCACGAGGTATAGGTGGAAATTTCCATGGATTATATATCTGGCATACATAAGTCGTAAGGGAAATATGTGATTATGGTGGTTGTGAACTGGTTGAACAAATATGCTCATTTATACAATGGCTCATCCTTGATCGGTAGTTGAGGTTGTTCAAGCTTACTTGGATCACGTTTTTAAGTACATGCCAAAATCAATACTCAGTGATAGAGACCCTATACTCCTTAGCAAGTTTTGGCAAGCTCTATTCACGATTCATGGCACAATCTTGTTATTGTCGTCATCCTACGATCCACAAACAAATGGTCAAACTAAGATTATGAACAAGTGTCTTTGAGACTTTTCTTAGGTGTATATGTAGTAAATACCTTGAGGATTGGAGCTTGTGGATTTCTTTAGCAAAATGGTGGTATAATACTAATTTTCACATAACAATCCAAACAACTCTATATGGGATTGTCTACTACAATCAACCCATACCTACATATTTGCCTTATCATCATTGTGAGACAACGGTAGAAGCAACTGACATGTCTTTACAAAGAAGGGAAAATATGATTAAGAATCTCCAGTTCTATTTACGAAGAGCTCAAAATATAATGAAGGCTCAAGCAAAAAACGTTGAAGACTGTGAGGATCTAGCTTCCAAGTAATTTGGACCTTTTCAAGGGCTTGAGAAAGTGGGAGTTATAGCTTATAAACTCACATTGTCTGAGTATACTCAAGTTTATCCGGTGTTTCATGTATCATAAATGAAGCATTCAAAGGAATTTTACTAGCAATTGCTCATGTTTCTTCGTGGTTCCATAATATACCCGGTACATTATCATTAAGACAACTTATGACTTGGATACTAGAGTAGTGAAGCAAAAAAGCAAGGTCTAAATGCAATACATAGTCAATAGGATAGGTATCATGAATGTGAAGCCACCTGGAACTAGCCCTTGAATCTAAAAACCAATTTCCAGATTTTTCTATTCAATCTTAAGGTCAAAATTCTTATATAGAGGAAGCAATGTAACATGAAGCTTACGAATAGGTAAGCTGAGAGAGTTTATTAGTCTCTTTGTAATCATGAACTATATACATATTGTAATTGATGTAATTACGAGTATGATTAACAATAAAATATGATAATCTTCTCTGTAGATTTTATCTCTTAATCTCTCTCAATTCTCCGCTTTCTCGTCTCTTTATCTTTTTTTTTTCCTTCTTCTGTAACAAACACTAAAAACCAAGAATAAAGAAAAGATGGTTTTCTTCCTCCCCCGATCATCGTTTAATCATTCTACTCTTGTGATATCTTTGACCAAAAACACAAAAACCTAAACCCTTAAATTGTATTCATTCAAACACAAGGGCAAAAAATAGGTCTTGAATAAGAATGACATACTTTTAAAACATTCATTTTGGTTAATCATCATTTTCAGGTCATTAGGTAAACGGGCACCTAAATGCTTTTAAAATGTGACGTTTCAAGTATCAAAAGGAAGGTTTTAAAAGTATGTTATCCAAATTAGGAACTAGATTAAAATATGTTGCACTATCGTGCAATTTGCCCTATTTTAATTGTTACAAAATTACTTTTCAGTATTTCACCAAAGCCTAACATCACCCATTATTGTTAAACATTAGTATTTTTGCAGTACACATCAAATAGATATGGATAAACATTAGTAATTTTACAATAAACATCAACTATTATCTATTTGTTTATACATATTATAGTAGGGTGTTGGGATTGCTTATTTATATTACCTTATTTGTTGTGATACGGTAATAAAAAGTTTTTACTGTTTGAATGAAACATGAAACAAAGTGTTTATACCATTTTGACACTGATAACAAGAAATTTTTCTATAAGGGACTACTTTCTAAGTTATCAACTTATCTAAAACAACTTATCAGTTTTTTTGGCTTTTTTATATGTATAAGAAGTCCCAAACGCTCCTTAAAAAACAACTTATCAATTTATAATATTATAATAAATTAATCCTATTCCTAACACTTTTTATAAAGCATTAATTTAACACCAAATTAATTAATAATAGAAACACAAAAACTGCTTTAAACAAGCAATCCCAAACACCACCTGGATATCCTAAAAAAAGAATCGTGAGATATAAGTTTCTATTTAGAAACTTATTATTCGGAGAAAGTGACACGTGATCGTAATGTGACTTGCCAACTAGGGTACCTCATCCTTTTTTTATTGTTCAAATATCTTTATGTTTCATTTTCTTTCTTTTGGCTATTCTCAATTTATGGGTTTATATAATATAAGATAATATTTGCATATGAATAAAAAAAAATAACTTCTATCTTAACTCTTAAGAAGACAAGTGTGACGAATTCTTTAAAATCAAACTATCTTTTCTAATTATAAAGTTTGAAGCCCAATATAAATTATCATTTTTTATGCCACTAGGTACGCCTACGTGGTCCATTATTAAAAGAGCTCCAGTGTTTTCATAAAAGAAAAACTGAAAGAAAAAAAAATACTATTTCATATTTTTTTGAACGGCAAGTAAACACATACACGTTTTCGAGTATTTGGGGGCTCACAAGGGCATCCGATTAATCCCCATCGACCACGACTCAACACAATTAAGGGTACCACTATGTGGCAAACCCATGATTTGGATATCGTTACGTGCTTTTCACGGGGTTTGAACCCAGGTAGTAAGAGATACCATCCACTGGCCCGCGAGCTTACCATTGGGCTAGACATGCTTTGGTAATAAAAAAAAGTACTATTTCATTGCATCTAATAGAATGGATGTACAAAATCACACACATATATGAGAAGGTATGGATCATATGAGAAGTGTTATTTTTGGTGATAAGTGTGAATTTGTTTAAACTGTTGATCACTTTTAATCAAATACCCTTTCATGAATTGCGGCTTAAAAGTAAATTGATCCGACACATTTTATTTCGGCACATCTTGTCCTAATGTATCAATTTCTCATCTAACGGTTGATAATCACTTCTCACCAGAATCCGTATATCAGAAATTCTAAATCTACCACTACACATATCATAGTCATCATGATTTATGGGAAGGGAACATGGAACATGGAAGGGTACCACAAGAAATTTCATGGAAATTGCACGATTTATGGCATAGGCCCAATCGCATTATGATTTTGATATTTGATTTGCACAGCGAATCGACTTAGATGTTGATGATTTAGTTAAATGCTAAAAGCAAAAGGTATGTCAATTATGTCATACCAACAATAACATTACTTGTTACTTTGTCAATCTTAAAGATACCAAGATTTGTTATGTTGTTTTGTTGCTCACACATAGTTGCAAATACCCTTTTTGTTTTGAATATAAATTGATCGAAAGTTTAAATATTGTAAGTATATATGTATGTGCGTGTGTGTAAAAGAGAGAGAGAGAGAGAGAGAGGAAAGATAGGTATGTTAACCCCAATGGGGCAGCCTACCGGTTAAGGCTTGGTGTTGGGGAAAAACCCACCCACATTCGAATCCAGAGGTGAGCAATCAGGGGGCACTGAGTGTTAATCCCAGGGGAGCATGCTTTAGCTTTCGGTAAAAATTGCCAAGGATGTAGTCTGGCCAAAGTCCACGTGAACCTTCCAAAAAAAGAAAAAAGAAAAAAAAGACAGGTATGTTGCATAAGAGATCTAAACGAGTAAAAGTTTAAGATGTATAAGAGATAATTAGGCTGGATTGATTCGTTATTAATAAAATATCACTTTAATTAACTCATTTTTGTATAAATAAGTTGACACTAACCCATCTAATAATCTGTTTGTTTCCAACTTAATGAGCTTAACGAGACTCATAGCTTATTCGGTCAGTCATACATGACAGTTTAGTAGTGGTTTAATGATATAAAAAGTGGCTTATTTTGGAAGTTTCTATCTTTGTGTAGAAACCCCATCCTTTTTCAGTTTTTCCAAACTTGTTCCTTCCTTTACAAATACGTTCCTTCCATATATGAAAAACATTTTCCAAACAATATCTCAGCATCTCATTAATTCATACATTTTTTTATCCATTCAAGACTTTAAAACCAGCCAAACCCTATGTAATATGAAGGAATATTTGAATATCTATGAAAGTTGACAATGGTAGTTTGGGATTTCACACAAAATGAGAATCATAAAATAAAAATGGTTACATTAAAACAATACATGTGTCTGAACTCTGATTATTGGGTTTGGATTAGGCTCTTAAGCCCAATGTTTGAGGCAAAAGAAAGCCAAATAATGCATAAATGGGTTCTCAAATTCCCGTTTGCTTTGCTGCTACCAGTAACCAGCCTACCACTACAAATCCTTGTGAAATTTCGGTTTAGGACGTCTCGACTGTACCAGTAAAACGAAGATTTGCATTGGTACAAACGGGTTTGTGTTGTCATTTTTTTTTAACGATGAAATCAAGACTCTTCTAGAGGTAAGTTCCTAAAGGGCGGTAGCTTCCACCCGGGTTCAAGTCCATGCATGCGCAATTGGTAGCCACTGAGTATTAATCCCAGGGGAGCATGTCTTAGGTTTCGGTAAAAATTGCCAAGGATGTAGTCTGGGCAAAGTCCAGATGAACCTTCTCAAAAGAAAAAACGTCATAAAATTATGTTATAATCTTTAAACGGTCGAATAAAAAAGACTTAAAAATGACAAAACAAAGAAGTTACAAAGTCTATTTTTGATGCATGTTCTATAAAAACACTTTGAAACAGAGACGTTCATGCAAACAATTTTTAGTTTATTATTTATTCATTTTAACGTGTCATTTAAAAGTATGCTCCTCCAGTTTGATAATTTTTAGAAAAGTATCGCGCTTTTAGATGCAATTTGCCCTTATGAAAATCCCAACCAATTGTCCGCAACTCATAATTTGTGATTGGAGGTATTAACTGTGTTTGAATTGCCATAGCTTATAGTCCCCCCAAGTCCTATACCGATTGGTATTATGAGGAAAAAGAGTAGTAGCAGTTGTCGTACGAATTGACAACATTTCCTAGACAATTAAAGGTAAAAGGTTATCAATGTAATGTATGTTACGAGGATATGAAATGTTCTAGTCGTTAGGTGCGTTTGTGGGTTGTGTTGATCAGATTGAAGACATTTAAACTATACAATCTGATGTTGGTAGTTCAAAAATTTCAACCTGGCCCAAAAAAAGTGTAACCCAACCCAAGGCCACTACTCTGGGTAGGTGGATTGTGTTTACACTTTACACAATGTAAAATCAATGTTGGGAATATAAAGATTATGGAGTCTTTCTTTAAAATATGATTAATCACCCAAATAGACAATGGTATTAACTCAAAAGAACTTGCATTGATCATGTAGAAGTGAGTAAAAACAAATAGAGCCAACAATAGCAATTTTATTAACTCTAATAACAAAAGAGATAGCGTAGGTAATTTTATAAATTCCAAATAGCAAGAGATAGCGTAGGTAATTTTAGAGAAATCCTAAAGAAAGTAAAAGCATAAAATATTTCATCGGGTTGATTAGGTTACTTTGAGCTTAACCCAATTCAACCCAATAGATGCAGTCGGATCTAATTTTGTATCGATTTATATATCGAATTATCTCAAGTTGGTTTTTTCATATTCTTTTGAATCGGTTTGATTGGTTATTAAATGCTCCTACTTCTAGTGCAACGACAACTCAAAAACCATCAATTGGTGACCATTGTCATCAATAGAGATCGCGAGAATTGGTAATAAAGTGTTATTTAATTGCGTATTGAGGCATTAGGAATCAAGTATAAAATTAACCAGTCGAAATTGTCGAATAATCTAAGATTTTGTTTTAGTTTTTCTTTTAAGTTTTTATTTGCCACTTATGTCTGATTAAGTTAGACATAAGATAATTCAGACATTTTGTTTTTTTTCTTTTTCTTTTCGAAGCCACTTAGCCTTTAATGTCTTTTGATAAATTAATTAACTTAAGTTAACCTACCCATTCAGTTACCTCCTTTTCCGTTCAACACCGTTCTTTCGATTTCATTTAGCCCAAATGCATCTTGGATTTGCAAAAATGCAAAATGCGAAGATTGTAGATCTGTGTGTGGGCTTCCTAAACTCTTAAATCAGGGGTTCGGTATGTGTAATATGATTAAAATGCTACAGCGTCGCAAATCTACCAATATCCTTTTTCCATTTTTTTTTGGTTCCATCATTCGATTATCAATGCTCATTTTAGTTAACGTATTTAAGTTGAAATTTTAAAAGATAAAATTGACAATTATACATATTCAAATATATATCTATTTATAAAAACAATCAGTTTTATTAATTCAAATTTTAGACTTACTAAAAAAAAGTGAAACCAAACTTTCAAACACCTCTTAAAATAAATACCTCACCAAATGTCGAACTCACAACTATGAAAGAACTAACCCACCTAGGTAAACGAATTTGGGCTTTCAAATCTAGGTGGGATCAGGGATGTGTCCACTAATCAAAGTTTTATTGGGCCACATGAAAATAGATAAACAAACATTAATTGATTTTTTTATTGCAAAACAGCCCATGAATTTTTAAAACAATGAAGGCTTCTTATTAATTTGATGGTTCTTTCTTTATGAATACATATTGATGTTAACTTAGCAAAAATAAAAAAATAAAAAATTTATAAATAAACCCATAAAAATAAATAGATTTGTATATTGATATTAAAAATTATTAACTTTGGTTTAAATCGTTTTAAAGTAAAACGAAAAACCATTAATAAAAAATAAACATAAACTTAGGTTTGGGTTTGGTTATAAATTGTCAAACAACATCACCTTTCAACTTTGGATTTTTCAAACACATTATAATATATAACAACAACTAGAAAGTATGAACAATAAATTTGACAATTTCCATACAATTTTAGTCCTTGCAATTTGGATTAACATTGAACTTAGAGTAAATTACGGATTTGGTCCCTGTGGTTTGGGGGTTTTTATGGATTTGGTCTCTAAACTTCAGTAATTATGGATTTGGTCCCTGTGGTTTGCAAAATTTTTTGGATTTGGTCCCTGGTAGTGCAAATAGGCAGGGACCAAAACCAATAGGATTTGCAAACCATAAGAACCAAATCCAATAGAATTTGCAAATCATAAGGACCAAATCCAATAGAATTTGCAAACCATGGGGACCAAATCCATAATTATTAAAGTTTAGGGACTAAATCTATAAAAACCCCCTAACCACAGGGACCAAATCCGTAATTTACTCTTGAACTTAATATTTTTTGTACTATTTTAGTCCCTGTAGTTTGAAATTTATAATGCTTTTCGTCCTTAGTCTTTAAAAGCTATTTCTATCATCTCCGCTTTTCATTTTCATTCATTTATCCAATTTTATTAAGTTAAATGATTAGTTCATTCAAAAATATTTGATTAAATTACATATTTGGTTCTTATAGTAAACCATTTTTATATTTTTATTCTCAAATTAAATAAATCACATGTTGTTACCTTTTACTTTCTGACATTTTGTTTTATTAGTTAACTAAAAACTATTATAACTTTAATAAAAAAATAAACAAATAATTTTATTAAATTATTGACAAGTACATGATATTACTTTTTTGAAAGCTTTAGGTTAAAATCTCTTCAAATGAAGGCTTCAGTCTTCACCAAAAAGAAATCATCACTTTGAGGTATGAATCTAAACCATCAAGTCTAACAAACTCTAAAAAATGTTGAAGTTGTTTATGGGGGTTTTGGGTTTTAGGGTTCTTTATTTGGTGGGTTATATTCATTGATCAATTAAGGAAATTAATGGAATGAATCCATATTTTTTTGTTAACCTTTTACTTGGTATTGCAAAATTGGGTCATTCCATTAATTTCCATGCTAAGCCCTCCATCTGGAAGTCCAAAATTCGGCCCATGCACAACTTTCTAAGAAATATATCAGTTTTGCGTACCAATTAGTTTTGCGTACCGAAAATCTTCATTTTCCGTTTTTCTCTATTTTGGAAATGTTGTTGGAAATGCTCTAAGAAAAAACCCCTAGTATAAAGAAATCTCTATATCTTGGTTTGGAGAAAAGAGAAACATTTTTTTATTCAATCCACCAAATGAATATTGAGTTAATATTATTTTTACATAAAATAATTTAAAAGTTTATTGGGATCATAAAAGTAGTGAATATTTAAATAATATAATTGATGTTGAAATATTTAAAATATAAAATCTGTTGAAATTGAATATGATTTATTTTTGAGATTTTGACTTTTAATTCTCTATTTTAAAGTAGTTTTAGAGAATTTGTTGGAGACGCTCTAACTTCTTCGGGAGTGACAGTGGATGACATATCTGTCTACCCGGGTTCAATCCATGGGGTGAGTATGTGGCGATACCCTGACCATGGATCCGCTTTTCGGTCGGTTTATGGTTGCCGATGATTAGTCGAGTGTCCATATGAATCCTGGATACCTCATCGATTTCGTGTCAAAACGTGTGCGTTTATTATCTGTCGTTAAAAAAATGAAACAGTAACTTATTAAAAAAAAGTTAAGCAATTTAATAAAAAAAATTCAAGAATGAGTATTGTTTTTTTTTGAAATAAAAATAAATGAAAAGTGTGGGTTTTCAGATTGCGGCTGGGGAAGTGTAGTATATGTCCACACTCAAAAGTCTTGGTAACGTGTCATGTCATTTCGGCGGGAAAGGAATGTATGCAAATCAATGGTCAAAATGTCAATGCTCAAGTCTTTGTCCAATTGTGTGTTTCATGAGGGACATACAACCAATTTATAGTTGGTTAGAGTTAGACACACATAACTAACTAATTAAAATTAAATATATATCTTAACGGGGTTTCGGTGATGAGAAAAGTTACGTTAAAGAAAGTAAAGAAAGATTTTTGTTCTTGGATTAATCTTAATTGAACATCAATGCTGACAAGGTGCATGACCACGGTCGTTCCGATCTTTTGGAAGGCCCTGTTACAGAAAAATATCAATTCTTCGTAATAAACTTTCTCTAAAATGCTATTTTCTTAAGTGATGTTTAAAGATTAGGGGTACAAGAAGGCTTTAAGCATTTATTATCCAAGAAACTTAACTTATCAATTACTAGTATAAATCAAAAACATTTTCATTTTTTTTGTATTGTTCAAATCTTCTAGTTAATGAAACAATTGCATTATCAACATGTAAAAATGATTAACTTTACATAATCCTTCTGTAGGTTGTGAAGTAATTTCATACCAAATAACAATTGAGACTTTAAACTTAAAATCATCAAGCTCTTTTGTGCTAAAGATCTTGCTTAACTTCCAATTTTTGGATCATTATTAATTTTAGCTACAAGAAATTTAGCTTCTCTTATATCTAACACTTGAAATTTTATGGCTTTTACATGATCAATACTACTCTTTGAACGTGTAGCTAACAATGACTTGACTGTCCATCATTTTAGTAGAATTAACAATTGTATAAATACACTGAATTGTTTCAAAAAAATCTTTAGCTTTTCCGCAAGAATTGGCTATGTCTCACAAAGTCAAATTAAGACTATGAGACATCCACGTATCTTGTCGTGTGGAATCGTTTACCTCCAAAAATCCTAAAAAGGATTCCCACGTTTGTTAACAGTTTTAGAAGAGACGTTCACATACCTTAGTATTAATATATGCATAGGATTGGAATCCAACAGTATAGAAGAGCTCTAACTCAACCACACAAACCATCCTACCAATTGCATTGATCTTTGTGGTATGTTTCAAAATATTTAAGGGCAATCTTCAAAATAACTACATGTACAAACCCTACTCGGCCCTTAATAGGTTTTTTCTTGGTTTAAACGAAAACAATAATAAAATAATATAAAATCATATTTTCATTCTCTTATTTAGTTACTTGTTATTATATGAGCCTAACTATATATGTATATACGTGCGGGCATGGAATCATGCGATAAATGCTATTTTTGGTAAGAAGTACTTTTAAATCGTTGATAAGTTTTAATTAAATACCCTCCCATGAATTACAACTTAAAAGGGAACTAGTCTCATGCATCTCGGTGCATCTTATCCTAATCTTCGTTCATTTTTCATCCAATGGTTAATAAACTCTTCTCACGCTTCTGATGAAATCTGATACTTCTGACTGAAACTCAATTTTATACGGGTGTGTATGTATGTACATATGTGTGTGTGTATATATATATATATATATATAGAGAGAGAGAGAGAGAGAGAGAGGGGTGGAGGTGGGTTTATACGAGAACGCTAATGATTTACGAGAATGCGAGAAGACGTACAAAAATCATATATAGTTCATGTACAAAATCATATATGATTCATGTACAAAATCACATATGATTCACACAACTTTGCCTGCGACTTTAAGGTGCTGTTTGTTTTTTAAGTGGTGCTGAAGACTGAATCTGTTTCCACTTCTGATTGTTAAGTTGTGGTGCTGAAGACTGAATCTGAATATGTAAAGACTGTTTGTTTTTGTAAACTGTCAAACATCTGAATCTGAATTTGATTATTCATAAGAACTAAAATTAACTGAAATACATCAACTCAATCCAGTACAATAGTAAACTTTAACAATCTAGCAGCTTAATGAGCTTTATAGAACAATCTAAACAAGCTTAATAAGCTTTATAGAACAATCTAAACAAGCTTAATGAGCTTAATGAACAATCCAAACAAGCTTAATGGGCTTAATAAACAATCCAAACAAGCTTAATGAGCTTAATGAACAATCCAAATAAGTCCAAGCTTCGTGAACAATCCAAACAAGTCCAAGTTTGATGAAAAACTGAAAAAGTGTACAAAAAGTGGTTTTACCATCACTTTTTCATTAAGTGGTGAAAAAGTGATAAGTGGCACTTAATAAAAAAATAAAACAAACAGTCTGAATGGAAAAATCACTGACTGAATAAGTGATTTCCCCCCAAAAAGTGCTGAAAAAGTGATAAGTGGAAAAAACAAACACCCCCGCTTCCAAAGTCGTCCGCGTCCTATTTTATACGTTAGTGTAAAATCATATGTGATTTTCTACACGAGCGAAGCTCCTTGCATTCTCGTCAATAGTTAGCGTTCTTATTTGAAGTTTTTTCTATATATGTATATTTATATTAAGTTTATAAATAATGTATAACTATAGTTACGTTTTATAAATTAAAAAAACTGAAGTTGAAGTTTTGTAAGAACCTTTATTACGAAATTTTATTGAGATTCTTATTTTGTTAATCTGACAAGATGGAAAAAAAATTATGACAAATAAAGTTTTTAAGATTTCGTCCGCATAAATAGCCATAATATAAAGTTATAAACCATAGAACCAATCAAATAAAATATTCATTGAAATGACAAGATTTTATTTGCGATGATTTGGTTATTTGTTTAAAAAATGATCAAAATTCACTCATCATAGTTGATGTTTTAGATTAAGAATTGATTAAAGTGTTTATGAAATCAAATAGCCACCTTAGTCTTCTGTTTGATTTATTTGTGTAATTTAAATTGCAGGCATACAATTTCACATCTCTCTAACTTAGATGTCAATTATGTTGTTCTATGTATTATTTCCATATTTTCATATAACAAAATAAGCCCAAATTTCTATATATAGCACGTGCTGCTAGAGGCTTGACCCAAGTCGTCTTCTTTTCAAATATCGTTGATATGAAAACAAAATTCATAATTGAAGATTCTTAGTAAATTATCACACACGTTATAAATATAATTAAATACAGTTTTAGTTGATAATTTTTACAATTTGATCATCACGAAAAGTATTTATGGTGCATTCAGGCGATGCGCAGCAGAACCCTCCCAGCCCTTTCAACTCCACTGTCACATCAACGCACATCAGTTTTTTCATAAACCCACAATAAGCCTTCTGGAGCCCTCTCTATTAGTACCGAACTCTCTCAAACCAAATACCCAATACAATAAAAAAAAGAAAAAAAATAGAAAGTGAGAGAGGGAGAGAGCGGGTAGGCGGTTTGGAGACACCGCCCCAAGCAACAACCTGTCAGCCCGCCCAACCCATTTAGTTGATATGTGCTCATCTCATGTTTCTCTAATTTTCTTGCCTAGTCTTCAACTTTTTAACAATATATAATAATTTTATTTGTTTCGTGTTGTTTGGTTTCATTGCCTTCTCCTTTTTTTACATTTAGGAAAAAAAGTTTTGACAGAAAACTTAATATTATTATTTTTTTCAATTTCTTTTTCTTAAAAACATTTTTGAGAAAACTAGTAGTTTTACTCTCTTCCTCTTTCATTTTCTTTCCTTCATAAAATAAGTTTAGAGAACACCACGTTACTTATGAATTTTAGAAAAAAAAATCATTATAAAACTTGCTTTTATACATAAATGCCTTGTTTTTTTATGCATAAAAGAGGTTCCAACCCATAGATGATTGTACAACTTCCTTTCTTTATATTATAGATATACACATTATTTTATACACCAAGTACCAAACACCTTGTTCTTCTCAATTTTATTTAATTTTTATGATATCATATTCTATTAATTAATTTTTGTCATCCATAACCAAAGTATTATATCCATCACTAGGGTGGATATGAAATAAAAGTCAAACCACAAAATTTTTAATCTAATACTACAGTTTTTCCATAATACATCATAAAGATCATATATCACATTAAGTTTAAGGTCTGTAACATTGTAAAAAGACTACAGATAAATGGGCACACATTTATCCCACAAAATCCATCTTGATTTTGAATGTTTCCCTTTTTGTCATAATGATGGACCCTCAACTTTAGATTGAAAAGCTATTCAAATAAAGAATAAAGTAAATCAAACTACAAATTTGGTCCCATGGTTTGTCAAAATTAATAGTTTTCGTCCTTGCAATTTAGAAATTACAATATACCCATGCCAAAAAAACGTTAATATTTGGTCCCTTTCACTAACGACTGTCACAAAATTCCATCAAACGAGGGGTATTTTAGCTTTTTAGGCATTCTACCGGTTTTTGTTGTCTTTAACACAATCAAAATTGATTTTATAATTTTGGTCCCTATGGTTTTTAATCAAATAAAAACCAAAAATCGATACAAAGGATGACAAAAACCCTCCTCATTTAATAGTCGTTAAGGTGAGGAATCAAGTGCAGATATTTTTTTCATACCATGATGATCATCTTGTAATTTTGAAAGTAAAAATTTGAAAAATGTTGTTTTTAACAAACCACAAGGACCAAATTTGTAGTTTACCCTAAAGAATATGGAACTAACGCTATACCACGCAAAGACAAATATGCTTTCAACCCCATCTAAAGAAGTCTAGCACAATATAAGAGCACTTTCCCAAAGTTAAGCTCTTATCTGTAAAGTAGTAAGTAATGTACAAGTTTTATTGCATAATGTATGTATAAGTTTGTCAAGAGAGCTTAATAATTTGTCTTTAACATATAAAGTACTTAAAACGTAATATAAGCCAAAGTAAAAAAGAAGAAGCAAAGTTGCATTAAATGATGGATGTTTCACTTTTCTTTGATTCAAACATAGAATATAAAGTTGGATTTACAATTTAGACCCTTGGATATTTAAATATACAATTTGGCTCTTTCAATTAGGATAGTAATATAATTGAAAGAACAAGATATCAAATAATTAGATTAAAGACGAATGACCGTGCGAGAAAAAGTAATAAGAATAAGAAGCATAGAAAAAGATCTGAATTCTTATCATTTTTAATCTCATTTCCATTCATGAATTGCTTTACAAAAGGGATATCTAATGCACATTTTGAAAATATGTTTTAAAATACAAGAAACCCTAATACAAAATGGTAAAATAGAATAAAATGCTAAAATGACGAAATTACCCTCTTGTGCACTGCACGTGGGTCTGGATAACGGAAGCCCAATTGACGGTGTTAGGATCGGGGATCAAAATCGGACGAAATAGCATACTACGATGGCAAATTTATATTTTTTAAACACTAGGGACCAAATCCGTTATTTTTGTCAAACCACAGGGACCAAATTCGTAATTTACTCTACATTTTATTTCTATATATATTAAGAGTTACAATATAAAATTAAATTTGGAACAAATAATTTAACATTCAAATTTCGCATCATGAGTAAATAAGAATGAATATATTGATATTTAGTGAAAAACCAAGATAATTAAATACAAAATAAAGAAACAATCATAAATACAAAAGGTTACAATGGAATAGACAGTTCAACCAAACAACTTTTGTGCCCTCGATAACACACAATTGACCAAGTCTTGGGAATGTGTGGACATGTTGACTACTATTTCTAATTCTAGGGGTGATGGCCTAATGGCAACATTTCTATTTAGACAAAAATGTTGATATCGCCAATTCTAACCAACTCACAATCGTTTACCAATTTTGTAATGCAGGGGACTTACCTGACTCGATCATTCAACGGTTATGGCTATGAGAGCGCCATGAGCTTCAAACCCAGGGTCATTCGATTTTGTACAAACGCTACCCCACCAATTACCAACTGAGTTATGCGTCCTTCGCATTGTGTGTATATATTTCACAATGAAAGAATTTTATGTTTGGTAAGATATTAAATTGAAATTAGAAATACAAAGTAAGGGTTGGACAATATTTGCGATTTGTGAACCATTAAACAAGTTAAATTACAACATTAGAACAACTCACAGTTTTGTTACCCTTCTTTTTAAATGGCAGATAACTCAAGCATACATTTTGATATGAACTCAACGAGGTAGTCGGGATCCATACAGGGCACCCGACTAATCTTCAATGACCATGGACCGACCCAAAAGTGACCCATGGTAAAGGGATCCGCCACATTCTTACCCAATGGAACCCCTGTAGATCATATTGCCATCCACTGTCCCTTCCAAGGATGTTACCGACGACTAGGTTAATAATGCTTTTTTTTATCTCACTCTCGTCTATCCAGCTCAGTCATGTCCAATATCGTGTGGATAACCAATTAATTTAAATGTAAGTAATGAGCATTCAAAGCTCGTAAATGTAGTTAGTAAAAAAAACAAGATAACATATGTTTAGAAAAAGAAGAAGAAGTAACAATCATTGGTACAATTGTACAACAAGACACCAGTATCTTTTTATCAAAATATCTCTGGTACCTGAAAAACAATGAAATGCAACCTTTTCTCGAGTAAAATTATTAATTTAAAAAAAAACATGTTTAACATGTTTGTAAATAAGACATGTTGTATAGTTATTATTAACCAAGATTCATTGATATCAATAATGCTCATAAAACGCGTTAAAGGGTATGTACACCTGAACCTATTAACTCATTTTAATACATGAAAATGACCTATCAAATTCTCACTCGTCTGTATATGAATGAATGATTAAGTGTATATACAAATATATGGTATGAATTCATTCTAAAAAGGTGCATGTATCTTTTTCGTTTGAATTATAAAGAGATACGTTTTTTTTTTTTAAATGGACACATGTTATCCTCGACAATGTATGAACGCAGCCTATAAAATAAACCGGAATAGAAATTTAATAAACGAAAACGTAATAATAGCGAAGATGCGATAGTAACATCCTTGACTTGAGTGGGGACAAAGTCGTTGACCATAGATGTTCGATCATTGGGCGTTTGAAATGTCCAAAAACCTCATCTCATGACGCAATTGATTCTTGGTGTTTGATTATGTCATCTATTTCATATATACACATGTATATTAACTCCTAGAGAAGACAAAGGTCATTTTTATAAGACAAGAAAGCAATATGAGAAGGGAAATGATATTTACACTGTATAAATTAATCTTTCCAAGGCAATTTTGATAGAATTACCTCTTTACCCTTCTCTTTCCACGACGCCTACCTCTCGAGTTTTTTGTAAAAATATGGTGGTTTTGAGATTCCTTTGTAAAAATAGGGTAGTTTGAAAATCCTTTGTAAAAATAGGGTTGTTTCATGTGGGGTCCACCATTTTTCATATTAACCATATTATTTTATTTTTTATGTACCTATTAGACCCTATGAATATTACAAATATAACCCTTTAACTAACATCAAATTTTTACTTTATATTTCTTTGTTTATAAAATATTACTTTTAACCCTTATTGTATATTATATATAAATTGATTTTATCAATAAAATGTAATTAAAGCTCATGTATTATTTTTTAAAATTTATACCATTAAATAATTCTCTTTGATACCTTCAAAAAGATACCAATATTGAATATATTATAATGCTACGGAATTACAACACAAATATATTAAAATCTTATGAAATTACAAGATCAAGAGCGTATGACATTACAATTTACAAATAACAATTACGACGACTAACTTACGATACAAATTAAACGCTAAATTCCGACATCAATTGAAAAGTTACCAAAAAGCTTTCTTGCATTAAAAATGATTTATCAATATTGAGTGTATATATATAAACTCTCTTCTATACGGTTAAAATATATCAATACTGAATATATAAAAAAAATTCAAATTATATAATATATTCATCTTTCTATAAATTATGTGTGTTTTAAATGTAAAAAAAAAATATTACTTATTAACAAAAAAACACTTTTATAGAAGTCATTGCATTGAGGAATATATTTCTTAGCATTGTAATATATTCAATATTGGTATCTATTTAAAAGTATAGAAACGATTTATTTAATGGTATAAATTTTTAAATATAATGCATGAGTTATAATTACATTTTTATTGATAAAATCAAATTATATATAACATACAATAAGGGTTAAAAGAAGTATTTTTTAAACAAAGAAATGTAAAGTAAAAATGTGATATTAGTTAGACGGTTATACTTGTGACATTCAAAGGGTGCAATATGTAAATAAAAAATAAAATAATACTCTTTATATGGAAAATGGTGGATCCCACATAAAACAACCCTATTTTTACAAAGGATTTTAAAACTACCATATTTTTACAAAGGAATCTCAAAACCACCCTATTTTTACAAAAAACTCCCTACCTCTCTCATAAACAAATTTGGAATATATATTTACAATATTTACCCTTATACATATTTAATATGTTTACTTTATATCTTTTAGTTTGTTACATTTCAATTTTTACATTTTAATAATATTAACACATATAATCGTATATTAACTAAAATACGTTAAAAAACAACGTTTTAATTTTAACAAGTTATACCATTCTAATTATTTCGTCGTTACGTTCGAAATGAGCCCAATATTGAATATTTTTTGATTTTATTATCTCATTATAAATCATGGAATTGAAATGTTTCTTGTTTTTTTTTCACGTAAAATTGAAATGTAATCACGTAAAAATGAAAAAAATTTCATGTATTTTTTCTTATTAACTCGTTTTATTATTTTACCGAAACATTTTAATTTTAACAAGTTACACAATTATAATCTTCTCGTTGATACATTCTATTGAATATTTTTGGATTTAACTATATATGAGGCCTTTTATTATGCAACCCGCAAAAAGATTACAACCAATGCAACCCAAATCATAACCACCCATTATATATATACACACAAAAGTTTAAGTGGAAATTGAAATCTGATTGTGAATGTAGGATTGTTGAGATCGCACCAGTGGCATATTCACTCTGAATAATCAAGTATTATTCAGAGTGAATAAAACAACATTCAATATTATTCAAAGTGAAAAAATTTCATCGAAAAAAGAATTATATAAAATAATTTCATTGTATCAAAAAACTTCATGATTTATAATGAGATGATAAAATTCAAAAATATTCAATATTTGGCTCATTTCGAACGTATCGACGAAATCATTAGAATAGTATAATTTGTTAAAATTAAAACGTAGTTTTTTAACGTATTTTAGTTAATATACGATTATATGTGTTAATATTATTAAAATGTGAAATGAAATATAATAAACTAAAAGATATAAAGTAAACATATTAAATATGTATAAGGGTAAATATTGTAAATATATATTCCAAATTTGTTTATGAGAAAGGTAAGCGTCGTGGAAAGAGAAGGGTAAAGAGGTAATTCTATTAAAATTGTCTTGGAAAGATTAACTTGTGCAGTGAAAATATCATCTCCCATATCAAAAACAGAATCTGTGTAAATTGTATCAACTTAAATCAATAAATCAGATGTATTATTTTTGGTTTGTTTTGTTGGTGGGTTACAAGAGGCAACTCGGTTTTTAAGTTTAGTAGGTATTAATTTTTATTTTTATTTTGTAAAAGACAATTAATCATGTTCTTTGATCATTTTATTATGCGGTTGAAATTGGTTAACATAGTTAACACAAATTGTTCGGTTAACAAAAAAAAAACCCAACCCTATATATAGGGGTGGGTTCAAATGTGAACCACTTTTTCATTGTGAACATGAGGACGAATCTCAGCCACTCATCTCGCGGTTATAATGGACGTGATCACGGAGGATTGACGCGATTCATGAGAGGGTAGAGATTATTAAAGGGGGGACCGGTCAAAGCCGCCTTTGTTAACCGAGATGAATGACTGAGATTCGTCCTCATGTTCACAATGAAAAAGTGGTTCACATTTGAACTTTTTTTTCTCTGTGTGTGTGTGTGTGTGTGTATATATATATATATATATAAAGGTTCAAATGAGAAACATATCAATTTAAGAGAACGCGAGAAGCAATCTCAGCCACTCATCCGGTCAATAAAGACGGCTTTGACCGGTCCCCCCCCCCCTTAATAATCTCTACCCTCCCATGAATCGCATCAATTTTCCGTGATCACGTCCATCGTAACCGTAGATGAGTGGCTGAGATTGCTCCCCACGTTCTCTTAAATTGATATGCTTCTCGCATGAACCTTCCTCTCTCTCTCTCTCTCTCTCTACACACACACACATACATATAGCCATTTTCAATTGTGAACCAATATTTTTATTTGAACTTGTGAACTTAATCCTAGCCATTCAAATTTTATCTTGATGGTCAAGATTAATCATGAAAGTTTCCTAAAATCATAGATGGTTAATAACATTAAACATGGAACTAATCTTGACCATACATTTTGAATTTCAACGGTTAAGATATGGTTCACAAGTTCATACAAAAATATTGGTTCACAAATGAACATCCTTCTATATATATATATATATATATATATATAGAGAGAGAGAGAGAGAGAGAGAGAGAGAGAGAGAAAGTTCAAATAAAAACTTATTTTTCATTGTGAACGTGAGAACCACTAAAATCGCATCACATGACAATATTCACTTTGAATATCGTGTATTATTTAGAGTGAATAAAACTTAGACGCTTTTATTTATTCCGAATAATGCATGATATTCAGAGTGAATATTATCACGTGGCGCGATTTTAGTGGTCCTCACGTTCACAACCTAAATTGAGTTCACATTTAAACCTAACCCTATATATAGTGATATGTTCGGTTGTGTATTGTGATATATTGTTTGATTGTAATGTTTATAGTGGTGGTAATAAAAGTTGCAGTATGCTATTCAAAAAAAAAAAAAAAAAGTTAGGGTTGTGTGATTTGAGTTTCGAAATGCCTTAAACAAATTGTTGTCTTATGAGATGGTTTTGTTCTCGGTTATAAGATTGGTACAATAGCACATGAAAACAATGATAAATTTTGATTATCAGATTGATAAAAATAGTAAACAAGAATATTAAACAAATTGTATACTTAAATCATCCCAAAAGAGTAATTTTATCTTTAAAGTTTAAAAATCTTAAGATGAAAAAAAAAAAAAAAAAAAAACTTCAAATCATGACGGGACTTGAATAATGAAAGGCTCTAAATAGTATCAGGTGTGACATGACGACGTGTTCAAGCCTGAAACCTTACGAGTTATAGCGAGACCATAATTTTATTCAAGCCACGCCCTAACCTTGCATATGTATACATATATACATGTCCATATATACAAATTAAATTCATATAAAGTTTTATTTGGAACAACAAACTATTATTAAGAACTGGACTAACAAGGCGCTAGGAACCCGAGCACGTTACAACAAGTCGGGGGTTACAACACCACTCCGGCCATTTAAAACATCTACCAAGAAAATCACTCGACTAAATGGCATTTGCCATCAAGCCGGGATTGAAAGTGGCGTTTTTGAAGAACGACATCTTTAGTGATGAGCGACTTTTACTCTCTACCGATCCACCGTCCGCCCGCATAAGGAGATTCTCCAGCCTACTCCCGTTATCCGCTATTACTTTCCAGTTTCCACCATGAATTGACCGCACTCCTCATCTCCTTTGATTTAGAACATTTAATAAAATGGTTCCTAGATTCCCAAAAGTAAAGTTTTATCTATTTAGGATTTTTAATTTTTATATTTTCACTTATGTCAAATATATCAAACTTATAAAAAAATGATATCAATAATGCAAAGTCGAGATTAAATCTTTTTAGTGTTCTCCAATCTTCAAACTCGTTTGATTCTTTGTGTACGGTAATGAAAGTAAAGTTTTACCTATTTACGATTTTTAATTTTTATATTTTCTTTTTGATGTTTATTTAAAGTTTTAAACTAACATTTATCCTCAAGATATATATTTGTAAAAAAGAAAAAAGAAAAACATATCCTACAAAATAACACGTCGTAACGCGTCCTAACGTGTCATAACACACCATAGTGCGTTACAATGGAAGTCAAGTCATAGCCATTAATGTGGTGGTGAATCCAAGCCTCGTGCCTCGACACATAATAATGTCATAAGTAGTTATTTAGATGCATCGTATATTGAAGATGTATATAGAAAATTTGTTTAAGTTAATTGTATTAATTAATTTATATACTAATTCTATTACAAATAGAAAACAAAAAATATATATTCAGAGACCCCAGTTCGCAGGCCTCATGCCACATGAACACATCATAAGAATCGATCCTAGCTTCCTAACAATCACTAAAAAATAAATCAATATTCCAAAATGGAGATGTGAATAAGATCTAAATTATTATAGTAATATATAGATGACTACACTAATATGAAATTATGCACTAAACTCCAGGAATGTGCCCTACTAATTAGATCTATATATTGTATAAAACGAGGGGTTTTCCCGCGCTTTGCTGCGCGGAGTTTTGTTGATATTGTTTCATTTCGTTGTTGTGAACAGTATTTTAGAGGAAGTTACGCCCGGGCTTCACGCTGGATTATAAACTGTGATAAATTTGATCATAAATAGTAACATGGATTTATAAAAGATTTAAATAATCAAAAGTTCAAAAAATTTAATTTTAAAAGATTTTAAATAATACTAACAATTACCAGGAAACCAAAAGACTGTTTATGAACTGTAGTTACCTATACTTTAACATATTTATGCCAATATACAATATATGACTAAAACATATAATGAAATATAGAAAACTAAAAGGTAGAAAATGAATAAATATTCTAAGTTTAAGGGGGCTAAAATGTAATTTCTCCAAATGTAGGTAGCTGCTGTTTATGAATAGTGTTTTAGTACTATATATAGTATATAATAAAATAATTACATAAAAAATATTAATATTAGGCTTCTTTCGAACGTATCGATGGTACGATTATAATTGCATAATTTGTTAAAATTAAACGTGTTTTTTTAACATATTCCCAACCAATATATGATATATGACTAATGAATAAATATTATAAGTTTAGGGGTTAGAATATAATTTCTACAAATGTGATTGTTTCATATAATCGTACTATATATAGTATATAATAAAATAATTACATCAAAAAATATTCAATATTAGGTTCATTTCGATCGTATCGACGATACGATTATAATAGCGTAATTTGTAAAAATTAAAATGTATTTTTTTAACATATTTTAGCCAATATACGATATATGAGTAAAACATAAAATGAAATATTGAAAACTAAAGGGTATAAACTAAATAAATACTATAAGGTTAGGGGTAATATGTAAAATTAAAGGGATTAGAGAGTGGGTCGGGGGTGCGGGTTGGAGGGTGGGCCGGGTCGGTGCGCCTAGTAAATGTATATGTTTTATAATATACATCGAATGTAATTTGCATAACCGATAAGAGTATACCCCACATCCATGGACACAATGAAAGAGACTTTCTCGTGCAGAAACGGATCTAGAATTTTTTTCTTACGGTGACATTTTTTACTGAGCCTACATTTTTCCAATATCGTATGATGTGTTTTTACTTTTTATCCCAATTCCATCGTTTTCGAAGGATTTTTAATGTTTTTTTTTGCTTGAATTCGAGATATTTTTAAGTTTTTGTATCGATTTTGATGAACTTTTTCGGTTTTTTTGGTTGATTATTTCATGAGTGTTTTCGGTATTTTGGGTTGATTTTAAGAGTTCTTTTTTGATTTTTGGTTAATTACGAATTACACGGTTGCACCTTATTAAACAAATACAGTTTCACCTTTCACGAACCTAATTTTTTTTTACCTTACGATGGAGAACCGATATAGTGACACGTACCATTATTGGCACTTATGTAGGTCCGCCCCTGTGCATTAAACATGTTTTACAAGTTCAAAGCACGTACGTAAACCACAAGGGCTGTGGCGTACTGGTTAAGGCCTGTGGGGGAAGTGACTAGTTAACCCTTCTACCTCAGGTTCGAATCCAAACGCTTTGAAATTGTGGCCACTGGAGATTAACTCATGACAGCATGCTTTAGCTATTGGTGAACCTTGTTGGGATTAGTCGGGACAAAACCTCGGATACCCTTCAAAAAAAAGTTCAAAGCACGCACACAAAATCCATCAAATACTTTTAAGTTACAAAATTTTACCCCATTGTGAAAAAAAAAACAAGATCATACCAAGATCAATAAACAAAACCCCAAATATATTGGAAAAAAGCAAAAAATCCAAAAAATATTTTAATTTTAAATCAGTCGTTTACAACGTAACACACCCAAGTTCAATCAATCAATTAATGCAAACTATTATCATTTTAAAAAAAAAAAACGTAAGCAATCAAATAAATGGGGTCCAAAAAGTCGTATATCATATTCAAATGGTACAATGCAAACGATGGTTGTGAATTGACTTGGACATATTCAAAAGAAAACTTAATTTTTTCTTCAAACTTATGATAGTCTGAATTCATTACTTATTCAAAAAGAGAGAAACCTATTATGTCTGAATTCATTATTTATTCAAAAAGAAAGTAACATATTATGTCTGAATTCGGTATTTATTCAAATAGAAAGTAACCTATATATGGACAGGGACTCGAAATAAAATGACACAGGAAAGGGACAAAATGTTACGATTATGTGAAAGTAAGATATGAATCTACACTCATACGTGTCAAAAAATGTTTTACAATGAAATCATGCTAACTTTATTATATTTTTTAATTAATTAAATGATATTTCATTCTTATTAATAAAGAAAAGTAATAAATTTATTTATCTCATAATTAACACTAATATCAAAAAACAAGACTTAGGGCAGATTCAAACGAAAAACTAAATATTATGGGGGAAATGCAAGAAGTGTGATATCATATATGATACACAAGTTTAATCATATATGAAGTTCTTTTGAAGGCATAGCGGCATCGAACCAACGAACGACTACCACAAACATATGTACAAATGTACGCACACCTCCCCGGCGGTACCGGCCATCCACGGACGGCCCACTAATCCGCCGTTGTCCCGACCCAGCTTTCTCTAAAACCTCTAAATGAGAAGAAAGAAATATATTTTAATCTATTCCACCAATCTATATATAATAAAAGAGTAACTTATTTGCCACGTGTCGTGCTCTGGTGAGCCGGTGCCACATATAATTTACATTTTAATAAAAAATTCTACAAAATTATCTATTAGTATAACAAACTTTATCTCATCCCATCTCTATCTATTTACCAGTATTTTGCTCTTATCAACAATGATAACTCATATTTAAATATTTAATAATAATATAATTATTCAAAATCTTTCTCTTTCTCTCTATCCTATCCTATGAATCTCTAACTATCTCTAAGCATCTCTATCTCTATATCTCTACCTGCATCTCTAACTATCTCTATCTCCATGAATTTTGGGCTTATATCTCATAACTTCGCATCTTCTCTCTGTTTGTTTTGTTGACAGTACTTGGATAGATGTTTCTTCATGATCCTGGGTTTGTATTCATCTTAACCCCCTACCACCATACTATTAACAGCTCATTTTTGTATCTATTTATCTATGTCATTATTTTCTTATATGTACTACTATTATAAACACAGGTGCAATCCTTTTATGTGTATTCACTGTGGTCTCATTTAAAACAATATATTATTCTTTTAATTAAATATAAATTAATCATAAGATTTGTTTTATATAGATTTACTTTTATTTTGAGTAATTACTTTTATATTTATAAATAAATGATATGGTTTAGTTTTTCGAATGTTTAGATTCTTCATACTGTTTGTAGGTGACGCTCTTTTCGGCTCGGGTCTATCCTTCTACTTGGCATCTCGGTGAAGGGGCTGTTTCGGCTTATGCCTCATAAGTTGATCCCTTTGCTCGACGCTTTTTCCAGCTTTCTGTTTTGTTTTCCTTAGTTTTAATTCGTTTTAGTTTTGGCATTTTTGGGTGAATGAGTGTTTCTGTTTGGTCCTTTTCGCTGCTGCCTAATTGTTGGGCTTCGAACTTTGTAAGTGGTTTTTGGTTCCTCAGGTGGCAGTGAAATTTTCATGTTGTGCAGAAAAATTTTATTTATAAGAAATACAAATAACAACTCAGGAGCTAATATAACACCACAATTCATAATTATAATATAAGTTTCCTAATATGATTTAATTTTTTTAAAGTATCCCGTGAATTACACGGGATCAAAACTAGTAACATAATAATTGTTAAGAGTTTTTAAAAAGTTTACTGGAATAATAAATATAATGCATATTTTAATAATATAAGTGATGATAGATTATCTAAAAGTGAAAAGCTGTTAGAGATGAGAAAAATAGGTTTTAGAGATTTCGATCTTTCGTTCTTTATTTTAGAGAAATTATAACAAAGCTGTTAGAGATGCTATAAAAATTAGGGGTGAGCAAAAACCAAACTGAAGATCGAAAAAAATCGAGAAACCAAAAAAAAAAAAAACAGAAAAATCGAACGAAAAACCGAAAAACCAAATGGTTCGGTTTTGGTTTTAGTCCTAAAACCGACCGAAAAAACCGAACCGAAAATATTATATGATTTTAAGTTTATTATATATGTATATATATATATATACTAGATTTGATCCCGTGTAATACACGGGATAATTTTTAAAAAAATAATTCATATAATTTAAATTATTTATTATAATTTGATTTATGTTTAATAGTATTATATCGAATAATTTGTTTATTTTGAAAGTATTGACAATAGAATTATATTATATACTATATTATTTGAATTTAAATTAATTCGTTGAGCATGCATCAATATGTATATATATATGTATAGTAAATTAAGTTTTACGGAAATTGATATATTTAATATTGTAAAACATATAAGTATATATATTTAAATTTATAACTGGACTTTTAATTTTTTTTCTTTCATATTGTTGATTTGTTATAGTAGAGAAAGATAGAGATAAGAGATAAAATAGATAGATTAGTTTAATATTTGAATTAATAGAGATAGAATAGTTTAAGATTTTTAAATTTTGAATTAAAGTGACATGTCAACAAATGATACGTGTGCATGACATGTGTCAAGAACTGACACGTAGGCGAGAATGAATGTAGACCATAAGAGTATCCAGGTACGTGTTTTGGCGGGAAAAATCAGAAACCGGCTCACCAGAGCGCGACACGTGGCACACCAGTTACTCTTTTATTATATATAGATAGAGTCCCCTTATTTTGCAAACTCTGTAATTTGTGCAAACTTTGCAAACTAATATAAACCATTGATTAGATAGATTAATGGATAAGATTAATTGTTGATAATTAGGGGGTTACAATTAACCATGTGAATTTCGAATTCAAATTAATACCTTTACAAAAATAAACTAAACCTATTGCCAAAATGGATTCTGAATGGTGGAATCTTGGGTTGCAAAGTTTGCACAAATTACATAGTTTGCAAAATAATATTATTGTAACAGCCAGACGACCGTGGTTCGATATTATCCGTTTTGGAGACACAGGGCCCTAACCGGTCACCCCTACTCCCTCACGATTTTGCTTTGGAGTTGCCCAGTCTAGGTCACAACCCAAAACGCGTCTCACTAGGTGAGGTATCAACACACCTTATAAGAAGTGCTTCGTTCCCCTCACCAGCCGATGTGGGACGAGCTGTTACAATTATAGATTCCCCCTTGATCTTTCATGAAACTAGCAATACTTACCACTCAAACTTTTTGTTTGTATTTTGACAATTCGCAAACTTATTTAATTTTGTTATTTTGTATTTTTGTATTCCTTATAATTATTGAATTATTAATTTGTTAGACTTTTAATTTTGGATTTCATATTTTATATTCAACAAATTGATTTTAAGAAGTTAAATGTGATTTTTGAACAAGTTATAAGAAATTGATAAGTTGAAAATATGGAATAAATAGAAAAACGAAAACCGAAAACCAAACAATTTCACCATTCGGTTAACCGAACCGAACTTAAAAACCGAAAACCAGAAAACCAAACAGTTTCACCATTCGGTTTTAAAACCAGGTCGAACTTAAAAATCAAAAACCGAACACTTTGGATTTTCAAAAACCGCAGGGATCGGTTTACGGTTCAGTTTTGACCAAAAACCAAACCGTACAGAATCATGCTCATCCCTACTAAAAATGGTTGAAAATGAAAACATTACTATTTTAATCATAGTTTTAAATAATTTGTTAAATAAGTATAGGTAGATAAAAGTATAAGTAAGACTGGATTAAGTATAACTTCTATTTTAAATTACTTTGAGTAAAATAGTTAAAATTAAAAATTGATATGATGCTAATATATCATCCTATAGCTTTTGGTCCAACAGCAATAATTGCTGAAAATCATTGTTTTAGAATTGGATTTTGGGGTTTACAGTTACAGATACAAACAAATTAAAATGGAGAAAGCCAAGCAAGCCCCCCAAAACACCCCTATAAATAACCTACTTGTCCCTTGCCAAATAAAGAAGCAGCAGCCTACCCTTTTGGTCCATAAATTTCACCAAACAAACAAAACCATCCAATAATTCCATCATTCATTCATTCCCTTTTCAAATTCTTTCTTCCATGGAAGCCTCCTCCTACTGGGAATCCTTCCTTCAAACTGATGATTGCAGGTACTTACTTAATTTCTCTCTTCTTCTTCAATCAACTGATTTCAAATCTACTCTCGAAACTAAACTTTTCGTTCGGTCGTCATGTAGTTGGGGAATACTGGAAGATACGTTCTCCGGATACTACTCGAGCTCGCCCGACGGACCTCAGTCGTCCACGACCTCCAAAAACATCGTCTCCGAGAGGAATCGGCGGAAGAAGCTCAACGATAGGCTCTTCGCACTTAGAGCGTCGTCCCTAATATTACTAAGGTAATTAAGCTCATATCATACTCAACTTTTCGTTAATTAAATTATACCAGAATGGATTCTGATGGTGGAATCATGGTTTACAAAGTTTGCACAAATTACACAGTTTGTAAAATAAGGTGACTATATATATGTAATAGTTTGGATTTGTAGTTGAAATTTGATTGAAAACGAATGACAATTAACTCGATCTCTACGCTTTTTTTTTAAAAGATGGATAAGGCTTCGATAATTAAGGACGCGATTGATTATATTCAACTGTTGCACGATCAAGAGAGAGCGGTCCAAGCGGAACTGATGGAGCTGGAGTCTCGAAAACTAGAGCTGGAAAATTTGGATTTCGGTCAAGAGACCGAGTTTCCGTCGATGGAAAGAACAAAGAAGAAAAAACGCGAACAAGGCTTCGATTCGAGTGGATCGAGACCGTATCCGATCCAAGTTATACAAGTAAGTCATCTTCACCTCTATTTGAACTCCTTTTTACACCTCTTTTTTTTACCAGTGGATTACTATTTGCACCCTTACGAATGTCTTCTGTACATTGAGAACGTAAAATACAGACTATGAAAATTGCACCCGGCTAATTGCACCCCTACACATTGCTAAGAGTAGGGGTGCAATTAGCCTCCCCCTCTTTACACATATGAACATCACAGTCTGTTTGTTTTTTACATTTATAGGTGATATTTTTGATTTGATGTTATATATGATAAAAAGTTAATGGAAATAATGGGGAAATTTTGACAGCTATCAGTGAAATATATGGGAGAGAAGATAGTGTTGGTGAGCCTAAAATGTAGCAAAAGAAGAGACACCATTGTGAAGCTTTGTGAGGTGTTTGAATCTTTAAAGCTCAAGATTGTTAATGCCAACATCTCTGCTTTTTCTGAAAGCCTTTTCAACACTCTATTTGTTCAGGTACCCTTCTTTCTTTCTTTCTTTATTTTATTTTGTTACAGAAGATATCATATATCTCAAAAATGGTTCTATAATAAGTGATTAAGAATACAACTTTAACTTAATAAAGTAATATATGAATAAAAGTCAATTTTATAATGTTAATATGTCCCAATAACCTTGATTTTTATAGATATGGAATATGATTCCTAAAGGACATGTCTACGGAAATCTTGGAATGATTTATTTGCTATTAAAAAATTGCTATTATTTAAATAAAACATTATCCACCATATAATTAATTAATTTAATTACTATAACTGTATTTGGGAAAAAATATTGTAATACCCGTGTAATCTCGGTCGGTCCCACATGAAACCCGCTTTCACGGACGCCAACATGTGAGAGGGTCTGAGTTTGAACTCATGATTTATTACGTGTTTCGGCAAAGTCTTTTCATTCATTTATCAATTGAGTTACATGCTAGTAGAGAGAGTTAATTGATTTGATTAAAAATGGATATAAATAAATTAAATTATTATAACTCATCATGTATATTTATTTATGTACCTTAGAAAATGCAAGAAAATAATAATCACTTTGTCTATTCTACATAGAGTGTACAAGTGTTTAATGTTACTATTAGTATTTTATTAATTGTATATTTCAATAAGTTATTTATTATATGGGATAACGACTATTACGAAAATAAAAATATTTGGTTAAGTCTGTATTGATAATAATATAAAACTTTACCTTAAATTGAATGTGTCTTTAATTAATATCTTCTTTAAAAAACTAGTGTGAGACTCGTGTTTTGATTTCTTAAATAATTGACCAGCCATAAAATATGTTAATTTGAATTTATTAGTTGAAATAATGGTTGTGAATTGTAATAAATTCATTATCTTATGAAACAAGTTGTAGTGGGTGGTAGGGTTATCAAGTTTTTTTTAAAAGTAAAACTTGTGTTTTTTAATCATTGTTTCGTATTATATCAAGTAAAATATTTTCTTGTAAGCAGGTATTATTATTATTTTTTTTTATTTAGAAAATCAATGAGTAATTAAATTATTTTATTAAAAAAGATTTAATTGGTTATTTATTGGATTATTTGTTTTTGTCGTTTCTTGTGGCGATGGCGACGTCTTAATCATTGTCTTCTAGAAAATGGTATTAAAATAATTTAAAATGTGTTTAATGTTAGGAGATGTTTCCTATTCATACTCAATTAAGCTTAATGTTAGGAGATGTTTAGTATTTATCCTCGATTAAGCTTAATGTTAGGAGATGTCTCAAAAAAGAAAATTATCAGGTGGTTTCCACACACATGTTCGTATATGAACGCGTATATAAATTATACAGTTTATATATGAACGTAAGAATCAGACAAGTTTATATATGAACTCGTTTTCGGCTTATTTGTAACAGTTACGAATTTACCCCTCGATCTTATGCGTAGACGCGAATTTTGACTAGTCAAATATTGCGGCTTTGACTAGCCATATCCACAATCTTTGACTTTTCAACCTTGATCTCGGTTGTATCAACGACTGAGATCACTTCTCTATTTCACTTTTTTACTACTTCTCATTTTAATCTATGACTATATATAGTGGCGAGTTTAAACGAGAGCACTAACTTTTTACGAGAACACGAAACATTGTTTTCATATTCAAATTCATATATGATTTTATACTAAAAAAATCCATGTACAAAATCATATATGATTACGTGAGTTATGCGATTTTGCCCGCAACTTTAAGTCATGTGCCAAGTCACTTACGTCCATTTTTTCCGTTAATATATAATCATTTATAATTTTATACATGAAAAAGTTTTTCGTATTTTTCATAAAAAGTTAGTGTTCTCGTTTGAATCTTTTTAATAGATATATCCAAAAATTCTTTATTTTTAGAGAACTTGTTAATAAAAAAAAAGTTAGCTAAAATTCCAAAATACATTCTCTTTATTAAAATACTAACTTATTTCTAAGCTTTTCAAATTTACTCACATGTCTATATAGAAGAGTAAATAGAATTCACTAATATGTTTCAAAAAGTCGTTTTGTATTATTATTATTTAATTTTTGTGAATATAAGAAAAATAATAATTACTTGCAAAGCACAAGCATAACGAAACTGACGAAAATGACATAAAATGCCTATTAATTTATATGCTCGTCTCTAATTCTATAAAATAACGAATACTAATAAATAATAACCAATTATGAAATAAAGTTTACAAATTCACAAAAAAAAAAGTAGGTATAAAATAAATTTTAAATTATAGAAACTAATTACACGTTAGTAATAAAAAAAACATACTAATATATATAAAAACCAGTAGCTCATTAAATGCCAAAAGCATGATTGAGATATTATTAATATATTTTAGGTCTTTTAGTCTATTTTCAATTTATATGTTAGTAAAAGACCAACACTCAAACAAATATATTCATATAATTTAAGATGTTTTAATTATTTATATTTCTTTTTTTAATCATTTAATATAACCATAGTATTCGTATTCTATGCAAAAGGTTGATTCAGGCAATCTGAACCAACCCACAATCAATTGCCAATACTGTAGTATGGTCATTGTTGATTCACTCAGCAGTTATGGCAATGAGAGTGCATGAGCTCGAACCCGAAACCCTTTGATATTGTTCAAACCTACTCCCATCCATTACCAACTGAGCTACCCGTCATTGACCATAAAAAAAACACATCATTATGAGTTTCTTTCGCTACAAATCACGGATCATGCATGGTTCTTTTTATGCTATGGTTATTATCATAAAAACTCATAAGAAGAACCGTAGTTGATAATATTGAGTTTATTAACAACCATCGAACGTATTATAAATACTGAATGTCTTCTTATAAATTGTTGAATTGTGTAACAGGCCGACGAAGAAGAGATAGATATTTTGAGGTTACAAATTGAAGCAGCCATATCTGCCTTAAATGACCCTCATTGTCCAATGGATATGTAAAATAAATGAAATTTTTTTAAGGCTCTCATTAATATTCAATAACGATTAAATGAGCCATTATTTTTCTTTTCCCTATTTTTGTATAAAGAGTGTAATTATCGTTGTGAATGTAATATATGTAACATCACATGTTTTTCTATGTATAAGAAGTATGATTAGTTTAATGGTCAATCAATGGTAATCCTAGATTTGCCTCATAATCTTTTGAAACTTTCTTTTTCTTTCAAGTTAAGTGTTTTTTCTCTCTTTTTTCTTCCTTGTATTCTGCTTTGATGCTATAACTATGAATAAAATCGCAACAATTTGTGAAGTTATAAAGATTACAAACGTATCACGATGGATGAATGTATTAAACTCTTTTGACTTTACGGTAATCATTGTTCCGAGACTCGAGACGTATTAAAATACGCGGTATATGATTTATTCGTTTGGACAATTTCAATTTCTTTTTGACCATTTCAACTTGAGGGCTGGGTTCCAGTTTGAGTTGCCCTTATTTCTAAACTTTTAAACAAATACTTCAACAAAAAGGCTCGAAAACACAATGATTCGAAGTCCTTAAAACACTTGCAAGTTTCAACATCATCATTCAAAGAGAGTTTTATATGTACATTTTGACCATCAAACAAACATATTTTTAAGATAAGAACACTAACCTTTGAGCAGCTCCATGGCCAAATCCTTGTAACTGACTTTCTTCTTCTTTGAAGGCCCTGGATTCGGATCCGAAGTCGGATTTTCTGTCTTGGGAACAGGAGGTCCACGATGGCTCTGGTTTCGGTCTTTGGTTCAAGGCTCGGGATCATATCTAGCAACATGGCTTGAACAGGGTCAACCATGACTCCCAGTTTATCGCTTTCTTTACTAGCAGCAGCATCGTCATCGTCCATTTTGACACTATATTCCGTTGCAACTTTTGCATAAGGAGATACATTAATGGCTTTTCTACAACTTCCGAGTCATCTACAATGGCATCATACCGACTCTTTTCATCATCTTTCACATGGCTTTCATCTACAGAAACCTCATCATTATCATCATCATCATCGGATACGTATTCGTGTATTTTCACAGCCTTGTTGCTAGATCTTGCCCTGGTTCTTTGACGTTGATTCAAACCAGTTCTTCCTCTAGTACTTGTTTTCGCTTTAATTGGTCTCCCTCTCGTCTTTCCTCTTCTCTCTCTACCATCTATATCTGAGGTTGGTACTTCTAGATTAACCGTGTTTTTCTTCTCATCTTTATCTTCTTCTTTCAAGTTAAAGGAGGTTTCTGGCTTGATTGCATCTTCACTGCAATTTATGATGTGTATTGATAAACTACATAGGCTAAGAATCCATCCCTTTGAAAATAAACGTAAAGAAGGCATGTTTACACTTACTCGGATGAAATTAATTCCGTTAAACCAGTGGGCCTTAAACTGTATACTTCCTCTTGCAGCATCATGTCCTTTTCGAAACAGTCTTCTAACCATTGACAGTTGACAATATGTAAATTTTTGTTCCTTAACAGACGCCTCTCTGATGCCGAGAAACTGTAGGATTAATATCAAGATTAGAATGAAACTTCCAGTCAAATCTCCAATAAAACGAATTTTCTATTATAGGGTCTCAATTGCTTGTTACTTTTTTACCCTTTCATAGTGTGGAAACAAAAGTAATTCAGGCTGAAAGTAACTCAAGATTTCCAAAATTTTGAACTGGCTGGGGCAGGGGCACGTGGAGCCCACCGCTGAACTGGGTATCTTCTGAAAGGAACATACAGAAGGGTATTATAGGTAATTGTAGATTACCTTTTTACTATAGTATCAACGTCCACATTTAATCCTGGCAAAGACATGACCACCAAATGAGTAACATTAGAAATAGAACTGCTAACTTTGCCACCACCAAAGCAAACTTCGAGCTTCATCCTCCTCATTGTTAGTTCAAGTAAAGCTTCCCAATCCGAGCCCCTTTCAGATAAAACCCGTGGTTGACCATCTATGTTAGAATTTCGCAAATAAAGACAAGTAAAAAAAAGTTGAAAAACTTTAACAGGATCTTACAGAGAGTTTGCTGGCTTAGAGAAGTACATGCAGCACCCACTGAAGCGTGACCATTTATCCAAAGGACAGTATTTCTTCTTATAATGGTCTATGGTTTTAGAATCCTCGGATCTATTGATGTTATTCAAAAGCTGGAACCAAACCCAAAGATAAATACAAGATCAAGGTAAATCAAATCCTAAAAAACCACAAAGCAGTCAACATTTTCCAGAAAATCCCTGAGGATCCACAAAAAGATAAGGCAGCCATGAAATCATTCACTTTCCTTTCCCTTCTTTCAAATGCATTCAATTGGGTTCATTACATAGATGATAGCTACCTGTTCCATGTCTTTGATGTCAATATCCAAGTAGTAAGCATCCGAAAATTCATCAATCTCTTCCTGTAATTTCTTCTTGGAAGACTCGGAAAGGACAAGGAAATACCTGTCGTACCGCAAAATAACAAATCAGACACTTCCACAAGAAGAAAAAAAGGTAGTAATCTGTAAATCTGTAATTACTTGGGGTGTAGAGGAACAAGTTTCTTCTGAGAACAGCAATCAAGCAGCCATGAGTAGTGGATAACATCACCATGGCGCTTTGCACCTTGAAACTTGATCCCTGCCAGAACAAGTCCAAATCAATCTTTCAAGAAAAGAAAGGAGGGAGGGAGGGAGTCCAAAAAGTTGAAAAGTGAAACAAACCTTACTCTCTGCAGCAATACAGTGAGTAACCGAGTTATTCAAATTCATTGAAAAGGTACCACCATTTTCCGCCACCATTTTGTGCAACGAATCCAAGGAATGTGTTGAAGGTACATTAGCAAAGTCTAGAAGTTCAGGAAAAGATTGAAATGATATTTGAAGTTGATATGTAGGCACTTGCATTGTAAAAGAAAAAGAGCAGATAAACATAGATATAATGAGGAAGTTTAACTCATTGTAAGCCTTCTTGAAGGGTGAAACAATATGTAACAAAGGGAGTTTCTTTCTCCCAAAAACAGTCAAAATGAGGGTAGCATTTCAAAATATTCCTAGAAAAGAAGAATCAATAAGGGACATGTGTAATGAATATGAGAAGGATACAGAACATCATATTCGAAAATATTAAGCTCTCTCCCTTAATCTGAGAAACATCAGTTTGAAGGAGATGAGAAGGAACAACAGAACCGCTTTTCTTATCGCAGTCCTTGATTTGATCGTTTTGGTTTATTTTCTTGTTGCTTTTCATAATCTCCTCCCCATTGTGTCGTATGATTACTAGACTGCACCAATTCTACAAAGCTGCAAGAATCAACGTGAATACTTACAACACCAACCATAAAAAGTTGTAATTATGGAATATATAACACTGTATGTGGCAAAGGAAAAACAAGAAGCTTGAAGGGCTTCAGTAATTTGTAAAATGAGTAACAATTTGCACACTTACATTCACATCAAGGCATTCATGCCAAGGTTTGTCATCCCTCACTTTGTCTATTCGAGGAAACCTCAAGCTGTATGGAGCAGCAAAAACCTAAAATCTCACAAAAATTCAGGTCACCATCTACAAATTGGTCAAGCTGCAAAATAGAACATTGCAAAATTCTAGCACCTCAGAGCGAATTGTACGAATGTCGCTGGTGATAGAAAGTATGATAGATCTGCATTTGACAAATAAAGACAGAAAATGGTGAGAAGTATCCATAATGACAGGAAAATTCTTCAACTTGTTACAGGGAAAAAAATGCTAACTTCTCAGGACTATCAATCCAGACATCTGGTCTCTCTTTTGAGTTATTTGTGACCTTATAGTAGCTAGGGGGGCTCTTCTTTGGGTATTCGTATTTCCTGCAATGAATCTTATTATTAGAATAATGAATAATATTTGAAACTCCAGGGCAAAAAACTGACAAGAAAATAAAAAGAATAAGCCGGGTACTAGGACTCATGCTTTATGCCTTGCACCTTAGATTAAAAGCATCTCCAATGTTTAATATGTATGTATGTATATATATATATATATCATCCATTACCTAAAATAAGGCTTTAATTTATTTACAACAGCATCAAGCTCCTCATCAGAAAGTCCAGTACCCACTCTGCAGAAGGAAATGAACCTGCAAATATATTGTATATGATTGACTTTTTGAATTAATTAAACTGGTATAAAACCTACCGTTGACAAAACAAGTTACAATACTAGAAACGAGGAAGAGTAAAAGTATTTGCTAGGAGCTTTACATCAAAATAACTAGTGAACCATATCTTAGCCGTTGAAATTCAACATGTATGGTCAAGAATAGTTCCATGATTAATCTTATTAACCACCCATGATTTTAGGAAACTTTCATGATTAATCTTGACCGTCAAGATAAGATTTGGATGGCTAGGATTAAGTTCACAAGTTCACACAAAAATATTGGTTCACAATTGAAAATGCCTCTATATATATTATATATATCCATGATCCAGAAACGAGGAAAACTTTAAATCATAAGAGCAACATACCGCCTAGGGTAGGTGTTTGAGGCAGGGCGCTCTGCCAGGCCCACCAAAAATTGAGCAACCTTCAATGAATAACTTGTAGTTTATTAGTCCGTTTCAAGAATACTATAACTGAGAGAATCAATGCTCACCTGTCCACCACGACGACCAGATCCGTAATATCCCCCTGCAAAAATATACTTGAATTTGAGCACAAACTGAGAGTAACTTTTAACATCTTCAGGGAAACAAAGAAGCACTACAAACCTATTATGAGAACATCCAAATCAGCTCCAGCTCTAACATATTCAGGTTTCAACTTCAACCACTTGCCACTCCGATCACTAGGCTCCCATTTCGAGCCAAGGTCTTTCAAAACAATTCCTTCATCTCTAAATTTACAAATATACTTTTTGACTACATTATGCATATTAAATGGTGTTGCTGGAATGGAAGAAAATAGTTCTTTAGGAATTAGGAATTAAAATATGATTCTCTTCTGATATAAAAACTAATGAAAATAAGGCTGCGACATTTGTGCATAAAAAAGGACATCAAAAATCAGCATTGGCAAAGGATTTATCGGTTCTAATTCCAGAAAAGAATCATCTTTCATTTGTCAAGCTGTTTTGAACAATGAAAGATTTATCCTTATCCAGTCTCATATGAAGATTAGACTTGTTTAAGTATCTAACTCCAGATATTCACTCAGTCTAAAACTCCATAGGGACTAAATAAGTGTACCTCTTTTATACCGCAAACAGCTTGTCAAATAAAGCACCAAACAGTAGCTGCTTGGACTAATAAAACAGAGCACTGACCTGTTCTCAATAGTTCGTTTAAAAAATGTCTCAACATCATCAACATTATGAGCAACTCGTGACCAACAAGGTTCCCCTGAAATGCCAGTATTAGTTCAAATAGTAAAACGTCAAACAATGTTTCCACGTGATTGAACGAAAAAAAGAAGTTTGGATGCTACATGCAGTAGATTTGTCTGATGCTTTACATGAAAGATTAGATAAAATAATAGATTACCAATAGCATGAGATATATATACTTAAGCAAACTGGTTTTATCAACCAATACATGTTCCCAATAGCAAAATTGACTGAAGAAGATGGACAAAACATTGTTAGTGTCAATTTATACTCATAAAGCCTCAGATGCTCAGCATCTAGGATGACCATCTAAAGAGTTCTTCTATCATAGAGGAAACAGAATTTGGCCGAGCAGCCTCGACATAAAAACTGCGTGCTTGAACACATAAGTTCCATACAGAATCAGCGAAATGCTAATAATTTTGGAGTTAATGCTGCCACATAAGTTCAGGGGATAAAACGTTTCCGTTATTCGATAGTTACTACAATCAATCTCCAGAACTTGCATAAACCTTAGGGCACGTGACCACCTAGGAAGTTTAAATTAACTGGAATGGAATTTATTGAACCCCTAACCACGAGCAAAACCCCCAAAAAGAAAAGAAAATGAAGGGAATGCCAACCAAGATCAACACTAAAAGAAAGAGCTAAAGCAGATTAATTTTCAATCACATTCAAATGTGTTAAAAAATATTTACCAACGGCTCTATGAACATTAAGACCACCATCAGGAACCAAGATCTCCAGACGACCCTTGATTGGCTTCACAACCTTCTTTAGCAGCTCATGACGTTCTTTTAGGCTTTGATGGATAACACTGGTGTCTCCATCATAGAGAATATCAAATGCCACGTCTAGCAGTACCCAAAGTCAGGGTTAAACACGTTCAAAGAAACAAATATGTTGCTCCAGCTACTAAAAGGCTACAGCTTGTATAACATTTAGGTTCAAGAGAAGGATACAGCATAACTGCATTAGAAGAATAAAAGATGGTCAGTGTTTTTCCTTCAGGAAATGTCAACTAAACCCAAAGGCCACAAGAAGTAACCTGTCGCTCACTAGCAAGTCCCTCCTTTGCCGCCTTGGCTGATAAATAGTCGGAAATCAGAAAATGAATATATTATGGAACACTAGGCAAAGAGAAAATATAGGGATGCGTATTCAAAACCTATTTCTTGATTTGAACCAAATTCGGCAAAACGATCAGTTGATGTGTCCCAAACTAACATTTCCCCATCAAGTATACACCTAAAACATGAACCACCCAGAGTCAGGGGAACGAACTAAAAACAAAACCACATATGATTACACGCATGCACACACAGAACAGCAATCTTAGAAAGGAGTAGTACAGCTGAATATAAGAACCTATGCATATTAAAATGAAAACCAGAAAGAAAAAGTGTAGTTCGATATAATATCTTACAACAAAATGGCTACTTTTACCTGTCAACAAGAACATTTTGGATGATTATATTTGACATCCCATGTATATATTCTGGATGATCAAGAAAATTCCTGCAACATGAAGATAACTTTAAGCTTCATTCAACCAATATGTCTTCTATTTTACAGAAACAGCAAACACATAGAGGAACAGAAGCTGCTTGTAGGGTTGTAGCTTATAGATGGGATGCCCGTTTAGCATCACATCAAAATTTTGAAGTCTGTTCAAGTTTAATTCATTTTACTTCAATAAACCTTAAGCATTGCAGGTTTTCCTTTTTCTATATATCTACCAGGCATATTTAATATGATGTCTCCATATTTTATAAGCAAGCACGTGGACAGTACGTTAGTCATATTTTGTGCTTAGGCCCATGATAGTAGTTTGTTAGAATGTGTAGCATACGCATAAAAGTACCAGAAGTCAGCAATGAAAAATGAAAAACAAAAAGAAATATATAATAGATAAACATTCAGTTTCATATGTGCTTACCTCGAAAAGAAGTGTATGTCTGCTCCGTTCTTATGGATTTGGATGCGGTCCCCATCAAATTTGCACTCAATGACAACTTCCTTTCCGTGAAGCTGTAGATAGAGAGGAATAAAAGAGGGAGCAAGGGGACCAAGATAATTTTGTTCTAGGGAAAATCTTCACATAAAAAGAAGAAAGTTACGTTAACTAATTCCATGCCCCCTCACCAACAGTGTATACCTTTTTCCATGCACTAGCTGCATTAGCAACCCTTAAAGCCAATTGAGGGCGTACAGCTTTTCCAACCTCTATATCCTGCAAAGAAAAAACCAGGCAATGTAACACCACAATCCACACAAGCAACTATACTATACCTTGTGAAAACTCATATTTTGAAAAGGTTGACCTCTATAATGGACATCTATTGCTCAATTCTGAAACATAATCAGATATATTTACCATCATGCAAGCAAAATCTCATCCTTCCTTGTGTAAGATATGATATAGAGAAGAAACGATGCTACAGTGGTGTATAATGATAAATAGTATCTAAGAAAGTATAGGACCAAACAATATATTTGCACGTGTTGGAGGATTTGGTGTAACAAAACTCTGGAAAACTAGGGAAGTACCCATGGCTTGATAAGGTATGTCACTTTATGGAAACTTATTAGTGATGCTAAAGAAAAATCAACGCAAGAAAATAGCTTTTGCTTCAAATGCATAGCAATTGTCTTCTAATAAGCATGATTCATTCACATTTTATCTTATTTAAAATCTGTAATATATTGAATCAACTTTTATCAAAATCTAGAAGGGATACACGTTCTAAAATCTAGCAAGATTGTGTTTGTACAAGACATTTACACAACAGTCACATACTCACAATGATAATTGTATCTTTTTTTTTTCAATTTCATTAGTGATATATTTCAGTTCTACTTCTGTCATATATTAATCTTCATGGATTCATATTTAACTCCTGAAAATAATTAATAAAAAATAAGAAAGTGTAAATCAAGGTCTACCTGACGCTTGTGCCGTTGATGTCGATCCCTCAACCTCTCACAAACTAGTTTTAGGTCACAAGTGACATTAAACAAGTCTTCAGCATCAGGGTGAAACTCATGGAAGATGCTTTTTTCACTTATTCCCAACTTGAGATCTTAAAGGAAATTGGAATAAAGAGGTTAGAACCAGAAACAAAATCAAGCCATAGAGAAGGACCAAAAACAGTTACTGACAATAAATAACTACCAAACCTTTAAGGATAATCATTATGATCCACTTCATTTCTTGTGCATTTGTTTTCCTGATCAGATCAGCTAGAACAGAAATCTTCTCTGCTCTGCCATAACAGATAATTAAAGAGAAGCAAAAACATCAAAGAAAATAGAGTTGGATAAAAAGAAAATAGAGTTGGATAAAAAGAAAAAAGATATAGATCGGCCACAACAGTTAGCCATAAAGATGATAGATATAACCATGAAACAATAACATGAAGTTTTTTGGTCAACCAAGTAAACTACCATCCCATCATAAGGACCATCAATCAACAACCATTTTCCTTGAAGGTAACAAAACTCAGATCAGGAATAACCATCAAAAAGTATATGAGTATATCATCAATGGTGATCTACATCATGTTATACAGAAGGTTTTGTACATATAGAGTATATGGAGGTTGCTACCAAACAAGTAGATGCAAGGGACAAGTAGATTCAAAATTACAAATTATACAAGATTAAAGAAGTAATGAACAGATACAACCTCGTTATTCAGGTTTTACAGATGCCATTTTATGGTAAATACACAACACCAGCATACCTATTTTCACTCGACGCTAAGCGATCAAGCAAGTCATTTAACTCTTTAATAGTTAGTCCACCAGATATCATGCCCTGTCTCCTCTGTAGAACCTGTTAAGACCCACAGGTAAAAATTAGTGTAAGGATCTTTGCAATAAGATAGGTACTCACCAAGCTGTATCAAATAGTATACCTGATATTTATAAAGTTATATTCCTAACAAAGAACAAGAATGTAATGAAGCTGCTTGTACCCAGCAAAAAGAAAGGGTGGCTATGACATTTCTCCATTAATTAAGACTACACAAAGCTTTACCTTAGATTTCAAGACACCGTAAGCGATCATATAAATGAATTGGGCAGGCTTTCAGTAAAAGCAAATACATTTATAATCACATCCATCTTACTTCCATTGGTGGGCATAAAGCTCCATATCCTTGAGAAAATAATATACACTCAGTACGTAGTTTACTAGCTTATTCTTAACAGAATGATAGTATCATCAGCAGCTAATATATATGCAGGGAGCTAAAATGACGAAAGGAACAAATAAAGTAATACCAATTTGACTGATGTTTAAATTGCTTCATTCAAGAATTATTCATCTACGACATGAATACATCACCACAAAGTATTTTCTAAATTGTCTCAAGAAGAAAATTTTCTACAATGATATCCTTGAAGGTTGCAGAAATCAAAGTAAAAATCCTTCCCACAGAAAAATTCATTGTGTTAGAAATTGAATAACTGAATATCTCTCCTTTACAAACAAGAGCTACATTGACTTTTGACTTGAACTTAATACATCGCACAGTTGATATGTGATTCATACCATTTTAACTCCATCTTTTCAAATTTTATACAAATTGAATATAGTGGCTTACTGTTCCAACCATCTCTTATTCTTCTCTTTGGATGTGCATTCCCATCTCCTTTGGCAACATATTAGCTTCCCCATAGGCATCCTATCTCCTTTTAGGTTCCACCATCTAATTCAAGGTGTTTGACATTCTTATTTTTTTCTAACACCATGCCTGAGAAAACGTCTCTCACCAAAAACCAAGTGTGACTGCAGATATTCAACTATGACTTAACAATATTTCCTAGAATGGACATCTCACTGAAGTTCCGACCACTAACTAAAGGCTAACATAAGATCCATGTTTCCCAAAAAGACTATCAAAAGATATGTTGTTGTAAAAAATAAATTCCTTCTCCTTCTCAATTCCTATCACCATGCCCGAACGACCACAGCCTCCTTGAAAACTTAGTAACTTACATATACCTACATGATTGTTAAGGTCGTTTCTATAAAAAGATCCAACTTTCGGAGCGAGACCTCCTTTTCGACCTCCTAAGATTGTCTTTTGATACACATTTTTTTTTGGAAAAAGGGGACGGAACCCCCGGAAAAAGGTGTTCCTTGAGTTCATTTGTTTTTGGTTTACTGCACAGATGGTATTGATAACCACCTTAACCACTAGTTTCATTTCATATAAGATTGCATCCATCCCTTTTGTCTTTCAATCATAACTACAACATCCTCAAGCTCTTATTTATCATTCTTCCTACTTTATTCCTAATCATGTATTTTCACAGACACCATGGCTATAAAACCTTTAGTTTCAATTCCTCCATATCCAGTCTCGTAAATACTTCCGATATCCACCCTCATTGACGCAAAGATACAAACTAACTCTTTTATCCTTGGTCTGAACTATAAATCTTGGTCTAAAATCTATATTTCTTAACAACATCTGGAGACAATGTGATACCTTGCAAGCCTTTTCCCTTCCTCCTTTATCATCTTCTATTCTTCTGGATAACCTAACTCCTAAGTAAGTACATATGAACCAAGTTCTCCACTCCAAAAAAGAAATCAATACTTCTTCTAGGCCAAACTACAAGTCAAACCTTATGGAATACTCTAAGCTATGTTTGGTAAACTAGCTTATAAGCTAGCTTACGAATAAATTATGTTTGGAAAAAACTAGCTTATCGGCATGTAAAATGACCAAAAGGGGGTATTATAGACATAATAATTAATATCAACAAAGGTATAATTGGAAAAAGCTACAAAAAGCTACCTTTTCAAGTAGCCTATCAAAAAGCAGCTTATAAGCCATTTTTTGTTCATCCAAACATATACACATAAGCTAGCTACTTTGAGTTTACTAATAATTAAAGAAGGAAAAAGAATTGATTTTGGTAAGCAACCTCGGAAGCGACTAGCGAGAAGTTTCCGGCATTAACACCGGTTTTCGCACCGCCTTTACGCCAATTGATGAGTCGAACAGCATCGGGAGACTCTCTCGACATTCCGAGAGCATCGATGATGCAAGTGGCGAGCACCGACTCCTTCAAGCCGTAAGATCCCCGTTCTCTGTCGAGATTGGGGAGGATTAGCCTCACAGCGGCGAAGTAATCCGAGGGTTTACAGTAGGTATCGAGGAATTTGCGAAACTTGGATCGCTTTTTGGTGGAAGATTTTGATTTCTGAATCCAGTTGAAGAGACTGCACATCACGCTGAACTTCGTCTCCCCTGTTCCTGATGACATTTTTTGATCGAAAAGGGTTTTGTGTGTGTGTGAAGTGTGTGTTTGTGTGTGTGAATTTGAATTTCCAGTTTATATATGCTCACAAAATAAACTTTCCCTGGAAGCTTTGCTTTCCTTTTCTTTTTCCTTTTTTAAGTAATTACAAATTTATCAACGTTGTTACATAAATATTATCAAAGGTTTTGAGTAATTTACTCAAAAAATTATTAACAAGTTAAAGACTACAATTAATATAGATGAGTATGTGTGTATTTAATAGGTGAGTCAAAAGTTAGAGTCAAAAATTAGCATATGGTCTAGGATATATAGATAGGTGTCTAAATAGCAACATCCATTGTAAAAAGTAAACTTCACTTTTGTCTCGAACACCTTTGGTAGGTAGTACAGGATGGGACAATATTCATTGTCTCACATTTAGTATGAGAATAGAACAAGAATCCATTTTCTAATGTTTAATGCGACAGAGGACCAGAACAATAACTGAGATAAGATAGACTGTGTAAAACCAAAAAACGAATTTACTGTAACAACTCGTTCTACATGGATAAAATGTAGAACTTGTAAGCTCCTTATAAACCTCAAGTCATAGACTACCAATAACTTCCACCATGGTTTTTAATTGAACTCGAAGTTATTGGGCCAATCTATAGCTTTGGGCTTTGAGGTGTTACATTTGCCCTTATACTTCTATTAGCAATTGATGGCCGTTACATTAAAGGACCGTTTGTATAACTTCTTTTTTCTTATAAAGGATCATTTATGCAACTTTTGAAACTTAAAAACTAAAAGTTAGAAATTGACACGTCTTGTATGAGCAAGTGTGTATATAGCTCTTTTGTTTCTACAAATCAAAGGCTTGCTCAGTTGGTTTCTCATGGGCGGTAACATCCTTGGAGAGACTGGGTTCGAATCTATAGGGACAATTGAGCCCTTGAGGAGCACCCAGTCCTTAGTGGTTCAGTCATAGACTGGATCGCGCCCCAGCGCAAATAGTCATAGACTTTGGCTGGAATAGACCCGTTTAAGCTGGGTCGGGACAAGGCGGACTAGAGGGCTGCCCAGTTGGATGTCTGATACCGCCTGGGAGGCGTGTGTGCGTGAGTGTGTTTGATGGTAGTCGTTCAAGAGTTCAGTGCCGCCATGCCTTCCAAAAAAAAAAAAATATAGCTATTTTCTATTGTGTTATTCATGATGCTATTCAAAAAATAATAATTAATAACCTAAAATATTTAAACTATAAATTAACCCTCCAATCTTCCAATTCTCCCATTCATACCCACAGACACTGGTCAGCAAGAAGGCTTTCAATCTTGTATGGAGGCTGTGAATTGTGATTCACATACAGATTCTTAAATGTACAAAAGGATCCTCATAACAATCCCCAAATCCCATTTCATTCACACTTTCTCTTCTCTCCCAGACCTCAAATCATGCATCACAGCCCTCCAATCATCAGCCACCACCACCAACTTACACCAAGGCAAGAAGCTCCATTCCTACATGCTCATCAATGGCTTCCTCACCTCCCCAATCTCCATCACCAGCCTCATCAACATGTACTCCAAGTGCAACTCCATCTCCAACGCCTTCTTCGTTTTCACTTCCTCCAATTCGCTCAACGTCTTCGCTTACAACGCCATCATCGCCGGCTTCATCTACAACGAAATGCCGAAACCCGCGTTGCGAATCTACGAACGGATGCGGGCGGATGGTGTTTCGATGGACGGGTTCACGTTCCCTTGCGTGGTGAAGGCGTTTTCGGGTTGTGGGGATGTTTCGGGATTCAAGATTGTTCATGGGTTGGTGTTTAAATGTGGGGTGGATCGTGATTTGTTCGTTGGTAGTGCTTTGGTTCATGGGTGTTTGAAGTTTGGGTTGATGGCGGATGCACGGAAGGTGTTCGATGAAATGCCTGACCGAGATGTTGTGTTATGGAACGCTATGATTAACGGGTATGCGCAGATTGGGGAGTTTGACGATGCGTTGGAGTGCTTACGGAGGCTGCGTTCGGAAGGGAATGCACCGAGCAGGTTCACGATGACGGGTGTTTTGTCGGTGCTTACCCTGAAAGGAGACCTTCACAACGGGAAGGCTGTCCATGGGGTCGTGACAAAGATGGGGTTCTTTTCGGGTATTGCGGTTTGCAATGCGTTGATCGACATGTATGGAAAATGCAAGTCATTTCTCGACGCTTTGGATATCTTCGAAGCGATGGTGGTTAAGGATATATATTCGTGGAATTCGGTGATTGGCGTTCACCAACAGTTTGGGGATCACGAGGGAACTCTAAAGCTTTTCGACCGGATGTTGCGTGATGGAGTTTTCCGTCCGGATTTAGTCACCGTCACCACCGTTCTCCCTGCGTGTTCCCATTTAGCCGCGTTACGGCACGGCAGGGAGATTCACGGGTACATGATTGCAACGGGATTAGGGAAAGACGATGACGATACGTACATTAAAAACGCGGTCATGGACATGTACGGGAAATGCGGAAGCATGCGGGAAGCTCAATTGGTTTTCGACCACATGGCCGTTAAAGATTCAGCTTCATGGAACATCATGATCATGGGTTACGCAATGCACGGGTTCGGCCACGAGGCACTCAACGTGTTTCGTGAAATGCGTGAAGCGAATTTGCCGCCCGACGAGGTGACTTTCGTTGGTGTTTTATCGGCTTGCAGCCATGGAGGTCTAGTAAACGAAGGGCAAGAATTTTTGAGCCAAATGGAGTCGAGATACGTATAGCACCAACAGTTGAACATTATACTTGCGTGATCGACATGCTTGGTCGAGCCGGGCTTCTTGAGCAAGCCTACGGGTTGGTATCGGAAATGCCGGTGAAGAGCAACTCGGTGGTGTGGCGGGCGTTGTTGGCAGCATGCCACCTCCACGGCGATGCAAATCTTGCGAAAATGGCTGCAAGGAAAGTGATCGATCTTGAACCGGAGCATTGCGGGAGTTACGTGTTGATCTCGAACGTGTACGGGACGATGGGTCGGTACGAGGAGGTGACGGATGTGAGAGATAATATGAGGCAACAGAAGGTGAAGAAAACGCCGGGTTGTAGTTGGATCGAGTTTGGAGACGGGATGCACGTTTTTGGGACGGGCGATCGAAGCCATCCCGATGAAGGATTGATTTATAGCGAGCTTGGTTCGTTGTATATGAGCATGGGTCTGTGCCACACGACTTGAATGGTGTAAACCGATCGAACCATATCCCTAATTGAAGTTTTGTTCTTCGAATTCGTATTGTTGTTCAAAGGATACATAGCTTAAACACCAATATATCATGATTGAGAAGTGGAATTGACTTCGTTTTAGGTTCCGCAGTTGCTGAATGATTTAATACAAAATGGTTAAGTGTCAGAATGGTTTATATGATCTAGTTCAAAACGAAATATGGTTCTTTGGTAAATGTTCTAAATAGACAAATTACACTAAATTAGTTTATAAAAGTGACTTCTATAAAAGATTTGTTACACTAAGGGGTTGTTTACTTAACGCTTACCCGGTAAGTGTTTACCGGGTGAATTCACCTTATGAGATGAACATAAAAAGGACTAGAATCTTATCAGGTAAGAGTAATGACATGAACCGAGAGGCGAAAGTCTTACCCGGTAAGTGAGATTGATGAACTTTGCCCGGTAAATGTTTATCGGGTAAATTGTTGCATTGCATAAGATACCGTTTAAAGAGACTCAAATATTTTCTCAGGACCTACCTATACATAAGGTATATGATATTGGTAAATGCTTACCCTGTAAGTGTTTAGTAACCTGACTCTTTATTCACTCAGTTGGTATGAGCTTAATCCATTTAGCTTACGATTTTCCATTTTCCACCCCTTGTTTAAACACTCCTCTAAAGCAAAGAAAACATGTACTCCTCTATAAGCAACAAAGAAAATGAAAACTGACCAAAATAGACGATCTTCCCAATCAACTTCACTTTTTACTTTTTTAGCCATTTTTGTAACTAAATTTCCATTTTTAACCAGAAATTAACCAAATGCAGGGGCGGACCTAGATAAGGGCCTACGGTGGCACGTTCCACCGTTTCATTCATCCTTTGTAGTGTAAAAAATTATAGGGTCGTGAATGGTGCCACCGTATTAATTTGTTCTGTGCCACCATATATATTTTGAAACTGCAGTAAAAACACAAGGTTTCTTTAGTAGAGTGGTAAGTTCCTTACTTTTTAAACTTGAGGTCATGGGTTCAAGATCAAGCCTAGAGATTCATTTTTTCTAAATTTTAGCTTTAACTTTATTTTAAAAAAAATTTGCTTGCAACAAGACTCAAACATGACCCTTTATCATTAAAAATCAATGAACTAACCAATAAACCAATATGGATTTTGCGAAAATATTTTTAAATACGTTTTTTATAGTTAAATTGTGCCACCGTTTGAAAACATTTCTAGGTCCGCCCCTAACCAAATGCCTTATGGATTTGCATAAAGCCTACTTTCAGATTAAGAAAACACTTTCCGCAAATAGGGGGATCCTTACTCGTCTTTATGTATTTGTGTCCTTACACAAATTTCACTTAAAGACTTTATTTTCTTTTATTATTAATATGAAATTTTGAGCGTGAGTACGATTAGGAAGACTGGCTATTCTGGTCAAGTTTCCCCAAAAGAACACGATGTCCTGCCATTGTAAATAAACTAATACAGTAGTAAAAGAAAGAGGATAAGATTATCATTTACATCGTTATGATAGTTTATTCAACACAACAAACAGTGGTCCGCATTCAATGGTTCGCATTCATTACGTCAACATAATAACAATACACATGGGTCAACATAATAACAATACACATGGGTCGCTGCTACTATGGATAAATTGTAACACTAGCACCAAAAAGCAAACAATAAGGTGCAAAATAGTTGTTCATATCATTTTAACAAGTTATTTAGCACAAGAAACAAATAAGGATGTAACTTAATAAACACAAAGATTGATAGAAAAACAACCAAACCACCCCTAAATTCCATTAGCAATTTAGCATCCCTCAGCAATCAGCATAGAAACAAGAATTGCTGAATGAACCAACCTCTAATCAAGTTACATGTTCTCACAGCTATAAACTACATTGATCATGAACAAGTCAATAGTAGAGCATATAAAAGGAAGAAGGATAGATTTCACAAGCTTTCTTTCTTTCTTTCTTTCGTTCTTGTCTTAACTACTACCACCCTATGTCAATGGAACAAAAAGTATGAACAAACTCGTCAAATTAAGCTTTTATAAACGATACATTTAAAATGGGTTTTAAGCAAAACAAAGCATAAAATAGGGTGTGGTGTGTGGTACATTTCACATCCTGTAACTACTGTATCCTCCTAGACCAGAGCCGCCTCCATATCCTCCACCATACGACTGTCCTCCATAAGCCGATGATGATGATTGGAACGATGAATTGCCCCCCAATTGTGAGTAAGAAGACCTCAAACCTGACTCCATCTTCCCGTAGCTGCTTGGAATTGATTCTTTGTGCCCGTTTACACATTCCTGCCAAAACAAATTCAGATTTATACCAATACCATCCCTCTTTTGTATCCTCTCTCTCCCTCTCTCTGTATATATATAGAGAGAGAAAGGTTCAAATGGGAAGTGCTAAAAAAATACGAAGTAGAGAAATGATCTCAACTGTTGATACGGTTGAGATCATAGTTGACTAGTCAAAGATTGCAGCTTTGACCGGTCAAAGCCGTCATCTTTGACTAGTCAACTATGATCTCAACCGTTGATAGATGTGATTCATGGAGGGTGATTGGTCTAAGCCGCCTTTATTGACCGGAATGAGTGGTGGAGAACACTTTTCTACTTTATACTTTTTTAGCATTTCTCATTTGAACCTAATATTATATATCTATATCTATATAGGGGTGGGTTCAAATGTGAACCACTTTTTGGTTGTGAACGTGAGGACAACCGAGAGCGCGACACGTGGCAGATGACTAGGCGCCACGTCAAGTCCACGGCGGATGACTAGGCGCGATTCATGGGAGGGCATTGAATTAAAGAGGGGGACCACACTCAAAGCCGCCACGTGTCGCGCTCTCGGTTGTCCTCACGTTCACAACCGAAAAGTGGTTCACATTTGAACTTTCCTCTCTCTCTCTCTCTCTCTCTCTCTCTCTATATATATATATATATATAGAGAGAGAGAGAGAGAGAGAGAGAGGAAAGTTCAAATGTGAACCACTTTTTGGTTGTGAACGTGAGAACAACCGAGAGCGCGACACATGGCGGAGACTAGTCAATAAAGGCGGCTTTGAGTGTGGTCCCCCCTTTAATTCAATGCCCTCCCATGAATCGCGCCTAGTCATCCGGCGTGGACCTGACGTGGCGCCTAGTCATCCGCCACGTGTCGCGCTCTCGGCTGTCCTCACGTCCACAACCAAAAAGTGGTTCACATTTGAACCCACCCCTATATATATATATATATATATATATATATAAATAATGAAAAACAAGAGAAATTCCGTCACACCTGAATAAGTTGCTGAGCTGTCTGAACTTGTGATGATGTTCCTTTTATTTCAACTGTAATTTCATCTGGTAGACCTCTGCTCTCTTGCACAGTAAGAATTGCACCACTGGTCCGACGAATATATGCAATATTTGTCCCTCCAACTCCAATGATATCCTCGGCATAAACTAGTGGTATTTGCATCGTTTGAGCTATCTGGTTAATGTAAGCAAAGATAATTAATTAATTAGAACCCAGGAATTTGAGTACCTTTTTGTAGATAAAACTAAACATTCTTCCAAGATTTGTCCTACTAATGCTTTGGTCCAATTGTAAAATAACTAATACGGCCTCTAGGTAGGTTTAAGTTCCAATTTTCAAGTAATATGATCTCAGAACTCCAAAATAAAGGAATTATTTAGGTGTTAGTAAAAAACAGAAGTGAACAAATAAATATATGACTGCTGACCTGAGTTACAATAGGACCACCAAGTGCAGGAGAACGGGTTGTGGGGGAAGCGCAGGATCACGACCATACAGTGAAAGTCCATGAGAAGAAAATTGCGATTCTCGTTGGGGTTCACGGTCAAGAAAGAGAGTCTCCCTCCTCACTGGAAGAGAAAAATCACCACCGATTCCATGCTGTTGTGACCCAGTTCGCATCATGGGTTTATCAGCCCATGTCTCCACTTGCGGTTCTTGTGTAGCTGTCGCATTGTTCTGTTACAAGGCACTTTGCTATTAGCAATTCACAGAAAATAATGAATATGGTAACCAAACAGCAGACCCAGACCCACAATTACTTACAGCCTTTTCAAACAGAGGAAGAACGCTACGATCAACCAAAAACTTCCTCAAGTGTCCCACCACAGCTTCTAAAGCTTTCAGAACCTTGAGAGCTTCTCCCTGCAAATCCACAACCCTCTCATCTGGGTTGGAAGATATTGCCAACGCTTCATCTGTTTCCAGAAAACAACGTTCAGAACCAAAAATGCATGCTAGATAAAAGAAAGATCTTTTATCTTATAGAACATTTTTTATTTCAAAGAAGAAAATAATACAACCTGTGAGCACTCGCACAGAACAACCGGTGCTCTCCTGTATCGACTTGATTGAAGATCCTTGCTTTCCGATCAGACTTATTGCTTGCATTGATGGCACCAACAATCGGATTGAGCAAAATGGGACGGATGCCATACCCTCATTCTCGTTCTCAGGAAATCCGTTGACACGTTTGAATACTCTTATTACAGCATCCATTGCAGGTGAGAGAGGTAACTCTGTTTCTTCTTTGCCAGATATTAAGACCTAAGAGAGTTACCAGTCAGTAGAATGCAACTCAGAAAAGTCGAAAGCAGAAACAGGGATGGAAAATAAACAGCACATTTTAACACTGGCTGTGAGAACAAAAAAATAGATGGCATGTAGAGGCTCGGCACTATTAACTAGAAGAGAAAGAAAGATCCAATTGACATTCAGATTTTAGCATGACAAGAGGAGACAAATCTTCAGCTTTACAGCCGTAGACACAAAATTACATATCTTTCTGGATACGAGTAATGACTTGTTCTGGCATACTTTGAAGCTTCAACAGCACACATATATACAGAAGTAGCTAAATACAATGCACCTTTGAGATTTGATTGTAAAAAAGAAAAATCAGGATGTGCATAATAAAGATGAAATTAGCATGAAGCCTTGTAACTTAAAGAGATGATAGTGTTCTTTTATGAATTATGTTTTGGACTTTTGGTAAAATACACAAAATATTCCTTTTCAAAAGACAAAATTTTCCGAGGAATATGAAGCAGAGGAACAGGTGCAAGAGAAGTCTGTGAACATATCAAATGTGTGGGTTATGCATTTCATTTGAGAAATACCAAAAATTGTGCACGACAAACACAAACAAACGCACATTGAATAAAATGAACAAAACTGTCAACCTTTTCCTCAAAACCACCATTAGTATGGGTCTGGTTTCTAAGTCTGGAAAGTAAAAGGTTCAAATGAAAAAAGCATGAGCATATCTGGTGGAAGAGAATATAAGCATATATGGTGAATACTTCATCCAATTCACATTGAATGTGGGATGTGGCAGTCTAAGGGGTCGTTTACTTGACGCTTACCCGGTAAGTACTTACCGGGTCAATATACCTTACGGGAGAACATGAACATGACTACAATCTTACCCGGTAAGAGCGATAGCATGGACCGAAAGTCTTACTCGGGTAAGTGAGATCCACAACTCCTACCCGGTAAGAGCTTACCGGGTAAATTGTTGCATACGATACCATTTTATGAGACTAAAATGTTGTACCATATGGTAGGTGATAGTGTTCAATTTTACCGGTAAGCACTTACCGGGTAAGTGTTCAAGTAAACGGCCCCTAAGTGTCTAACCCATGAACCAGTGTTGCACAGCAGCACAATCTCCTCACTAAGACGCATAAAAGTAAATCAAGATTGTCAAATTAAATGCAAGAAACATGACTTGTTAACAGTGTCCAAGTAAATTTTGCAATAACATAAAGCAAGATGGAGACATGTCTAAAACATCAAGCTGTAGGTATCATTGTGATATGAATGATACTCTAAATATCTTTATGTATGCGAACAATTTATTGGCATATATGTACATAAGTTCCAATGCCTTAAAGTTAAAGCAACATATAGTAAGCTTCATAGTTCATAAACATTTAACTCTGGGGACCTATTTTGTGAATGTCTAAAATGCCATAAGAGTGAAATTTGTGTAACTTGAATGAAAACAGACAGCAGAGTAGCCCGGCTGTAATCTAATAAAGATCATCAATAAACCCGGCTGTAATCTAATACACTTATGGCAGAAGAAACCCCAATACTCCACATCTTTGTTCACCACAAATACCAGAGTGTCAGATAAGTGATGTTCCAGCCTTTTGTTGTGTTCATGTAAGTTCAGTGATAAATCAGTAACCCAAAAAAATCAGACACTGGTGGTAGAATTAAAAAAAAAAAAAAAAAAAAACTAAAGAATGCTGTAACAACTATGAGGACCGAGGAGAACAGTTCCATTGTTAGCGGCATGTAACAATCTAATAGAGTTCTCTCAGTTGATAACTTGGTAACTTCTTTTAAATCATAAAGATTGGAAGAGAAGAAAAATATACTAGTTAGCCATGCACAAGATAACTACTAGCCTGAAACTCAAAATTACAAAAATATCATAAAGAAATAAAGCAAGGACCTAACTAAAAATCCTTGTCACATAGCAACAAAAATCATTGTGAATCCAATGCCATTAACACTCAAACACCCCAATAGTTACATCACCATAGCATGGGAATAAATCTTTCATATACATCATACCAACTGTTGTTATACATCAAAAAAGTAATATTTAGTAATAGCAATAATATTTCTTCAAACATCAAGAATACAAGCTACCATAATGCAACATTAACAGAATTACCAATACCAGGACCAAAATATGTGCATATTTCCGCCCCTCACTTTCTACATGTTAGTATTGAAAGTCTACCAAGACTGAAAGGACAGCAGTAGAATCTGAAAAGAATGCATGAGTCATGACAATAATATATTGAGCGAACTTGTCCCTAAAATTTCAAGAACCCCACCAATTACTAGTTTTGTTCAGTCTTCAACTCTAGGAAGCCTCAGGGTAAATGGACCTTGCAGCAAAACGAAGCCATATTTCATTCAAGACATAATGACAAAGTTTATTACAAGGGTATAATAGTTACTTCTCTGGGGTATGTATCATCATCACACGTTTACGTCCCTTCTATAGAGGCTGTCTCATAACCTGTCGAAAGAGAAGAGACAGAATGATCTCCTCATCAAATAGGTCCTTGGTTAGCTGATGCTATTTAGAGGGTATATGTTTCAACACCAAACATCAACAAGGTTGCTTAATAGTGAGGAAAACCAGCTCCATGGAAAGTGCTAAGAAATTAGAGAAAATAATAGTAGAAAGAATTTAGAAGAAATGGAATTGAAGAAATCTTATTCACGAATTGAATTATTGAATTGACAAAATAAAGTAAACTAACCTATTATATACGTAAAAGCCAACACCCGCTGGACATGCTAACAGAAAAACTAACTACCAAACTAATCAGAATTGAAGCCACAAGTCCACCACTAACAAAAAAGATTAAATCCACTCTACAAGGACTTTGAATGAGGCTCCTTGTGCTTTGTTGCAAAAAACCAAAGTGCAAAGTGCGCCTAAAACACCTATTTGCCTTTAAAGCTACACATGCATAAACACTTTGGTATTGACATCGTTCATGCTTGCTTATCACCCTCTATGTCCATTGTCATTGAAAGAGTACCACTCAATTATGTGTCCATTGGTCAGTTGAAAAGAGTACCAACTCAAGTTATGTGTCCATTGGTCAGTTGAAAAGAGTACCAATTTCAAGTTATGTAAAATCACTTCTCCCTATCTCTTTCTATGTGGACATGATTTTTATACAAATAATTCAAAATAATAATTTTTTTAGCATAGAGCTCAACAAACCATGTTTCAAGTTACACCTGTTAAATCTATCCACATGATTTACAAGAGACATAATTTAAACAGACAAGTACACATAAATGTCAGTCCTGAACCGTAGCGAAATACTTTAAACGAACATGGTGGAACTGGATTTCCACTGGAACAAGTGTGACAAGGGCATCAACTATGGTAGTATGCAGCACCATGGACATCAGGGTATGTTAGCTCGATAAGCACACCTTGCTATTTGCTCCTTGTAGCAAATGATAAAGAGCCTCCCTTGGGCTCACTCGAATAACATCCTTTTTGGATCAGGTTTGACACAAACAACCTTGTGTAGAACTTCAAAAGATGATGCAGAATGAATCATCTTAAAAGACAAATTCATCTTATCTTGATACTTGGTGCAGTAATATACCCACTACATAACATTTACTTGAAATTAGAAAATCTCATGATATGGAGATCATAAGGTCTCCTCCCCTTCTCGTGGTTAAGAAAATATCCTCTGTGATAAACAAATTTGCATAAAAAGAATAATTTCCGAAAAGTAAACCCATATCTCTCTTTCTACCATTCTTTTTATAGTCAACTCCAATTTGTATCAGGGATAGCTTTTTCCTCCAATCATATAAAGGGTTCATCCAATCCTATAGGGAGATATGAACTCAAGTACATCACTAATCAGTCAACAACCCCAAGCAAAACTAGTATCTAAAGAGATTGTTCAAAGCTCAATTGCTTATGGTTATACCTTGTAATTTCCACCACCAATCCCCGACCTTTTCTCGTACCTCCAGTGACTAACCTTTACGCTGTGTTCTCGAAACCTTTTTAACGAAGGAAAGGGAAGGAAAGTGAGAGAAATGAGAGGAAAGTTAAAAAAACTCGTGTTCTCGAAAAAACTTTAGGAGGAAAAGGGAAGGAAAGGGAAAGAAGGAGAAGGAAAGTAAAAAAAGGGGTCGTGTTCTCGAAACTTTTTTACGAAGGAAAGGAAAGGATTAGAAGGAAATAAAGATGACTTTCCTTCCAAAACTTTCCTCCCACATTTGGACGGAAAACTGAGGAAAGAAAGTCTTTCCTTTCTTTTCCTTTCCTTTCTTTTCTTTTCCATTCCTTCCATTTTCGAAAACACAAATAAAAAATTTACTTTCTTTTCCTTACTTTTCTTTCCTTTCCATCAATTTTTTTAGAACACAGCGTTAATGCCCATTCTTAAACCTGTTTTGTCATATGCCTCAATGTAGAGTGACTCATCAACTCATATAACTATAATGAACATTCGGCATGCAAACCGTAGCCCTAAATGCTAGTGGAGTGGCTGATAAGATGAGCTCACATACATGGAAACCAACTCCAACAACGACAAAGACATCAATTTTTTTGCCACTTCTGAAGAATTGATTGGTTTGACAGTTTTCTCATAAAAAACGTGTATTTCCTAACATTGATTAGTAAAGTCTTCAAAGAACCACAAATCACATAAAGTTCCCCCCCAAAAAAACAACTCTTGTTGATTATCAAGCAATACAAAACCAAAAAGGTAGACTATGCTTATCAATTGAAGTAAATAATCACTGAAACAAACATCTAACACTATCTCTCTATCTCTCCTCTAAATGATAAAAACTCAAACAGGCCCAACTAACTAAGTTCTTCTCATTTAAGAAAATAATTTTCAAGAGAGGAGATAAAGATTATGCATATTAGAAGAGGCTGCTTTACATTCACTGTTGTGCATATGGTGTCATTTCCTCAATCTCAACCTACCTAAGTCTGAGTTTTGTTGGATTCAATTGACATTAAACACAATTACATCTGCTATTTGCCCTAAAAAGACAAGCACTCAATTATTCAAACCAGGAAACTAATCAATGAAACCAAATTGAAACAACTTACAATGCGATCAGGAGTACCAACAGGTGCATCGAGCACACGGATACGAGCTCTCGTATCTTCGCACATCTTCTTAATGATATCGCCTTTCCGTCCGATTATACTGCCAACCTTGAGCACCGGCACTATAAGCCGGAAAACGCACTCGCCTGGCCACCCAGGCCACTTCTTCTCCGCCGTCGTCGCCTCTGCCGTGGCTGAGTTAGTCGCCGGAGGAATTTTATCAGCTCCGGCCTCCAACGCCGCTTCCGCCTCCGGCTTGACGTCGGTTTCTACGACGGCTGTGGCGGTAGTAGGAGTAGTAGTGGTAGTGGTCTCGGATTGTGGTTCGGGTTTGGGGGTTTGTGCGAGGGTGCCATTGTCGGAGGGTATGGTGGATGCCATTAGTGAGTGTGTGTTTTAGTGCGTGCTAGGGTTTTTATGGAGGGAGAGGAAGAAGGGGGTTTTTTGACACAGGGAAGAAGGAAGATGGATGTTTGTTACATAACAACACATGCCATGGGGGGATCATTTTGACCATGTGATGTGCTATTCAAAATGTGAAATTACCATTTTGCCCTTTCTATTTGTATTTTTATATTTTTACGATAATATTATTATCTACCATGTATGAAATGAACAGGTTTGAACGAGAATTTTAAAAAGACTGGGTAAATGAACATATTTGAACCTTTGATTTAATTCGATCTAACGGTTGTATATCTGTTCAGGAGGAATAGTGTTTGCTAAAGTTAAATGCATGATTGTATAGGTGATTATCAGAAGATCGAAATGTATTATTAGAAAGATCGAATGAACGTTTTGTTTATGATTATGTCACGTAAATGAATTAAAGAACATATTTAAAGCAGTATTGAATCGATGATATGTAGCAAAGCCTTTTATGTTTTATTTTAAGCGCTGTGGCCGTAGAAATATCGTTTTCAATATTTGAGTTAAACTGACACGCCCATTGTGGATGGAGTTCGTTAAATGAATCACATTGAAAGTGAGGTGCTTCAACTTATGATTCTAGAAGCTTGCAAATAGGGGCTATTTTAAGGATTTCGGCTATCCCGTTCCGGTTGTAATCATTCCCTCCTACAATTCGTTGATGATGCTCTCATTTTCGCCAAATGGTCGCGCACAAATCTTATCACTCTTTACTAGCATTTTAAATGTTTTCTATGATGTTTCAGGGCTCAAAATCTATCTCTCGAAGTGCAATCTCCTGGGAATTGGAGTTTCGGACAGGTAAGTTAAAGAGATGTCGGTCATGATAGGATGTAGAACGACTACCTTTCCTTTTAATTATCCAAGGCTCGTTGTCGGTGGAAATATGAAGAAACAAAGCTCTTACACATAAGTGGTTGATATCCAATAAGAAGTTGGCATTATAGAAAGCTGCACTTTAATTAGTGTTATCGACTATTCCTTTATACGCTTTCTTTCTCTTTAAAGTTTCTCAAGAAGTGTTGAAGAACCTAGAGTCCACCAGAAGAAAAAAAATACGAGGTCGCAACGAAAATGATAAAAATATTTGTTGGGTTTCTTGGAACCAAATTCTACAGTCTAAATCAAAAGGGGTCTTGTTATCACAAGTTTCAAAATTAAAAACGAAGCATTGCTTTCAAAATGGATATGGAGATATTTATTGGAGGATTGAGCGGTTTGGGAAGATGTTATCAGAGATCTTTATGGGAATGATGGAGGTCTCAATAGCAATAGTTGTAGAAATGGCAAAAGTACCTAGGCCTTTATTGTTAATTGTTCTATAAACCTGATTATTGGGGCCATCTTTTGTCTCTTCTTTCAAGAAACTTTTGGCAAAAGATTCAAATTCCTTTTATGGAAAGATGATGTTGTAGGAGGGGGTTACGGCCTTAAGGATTTGTTCACTCGTCTGCATGCCTCGGAGATTGATAAAAATGTTCATTTCAAGGATAGATTGAAACTTTGTGATAATCTCTGTAGAGGTTTTCAGAATTGGTGATCTACTCTTAGAGGGAGATCAAATGTGAGCTTCTGGAGCTGGAAGCGTTGCTGCGTAATCTACGTTATAGTGATACAGGGCAGGATAAATGGATGTGGTCATGGGAAATTTTTGGAATTTTCTTGGTCAAACGTATGTCTAAGCTTCTAATGAATTCACATAGTAACAGAGGGACCGGTGATACTTGCAGATTTTGGAGTAACCTGATTCCAATAAAAAAAATTGTGGTGATTCTTAATCGGTTCTTTACCCAATCACATCAATCTTTTCAAAAAGAAGTGTTCTCCTACAATTTTTGGCTTGTATCTTGTGCGATAATTACACGGAATCCTTGGATCATTGCTTCTTTTCACGTACCTTGGCAAGCAAACTTTGGAGAAAATTTGGGTGTGGTAGGGATTTAAATCTTCTACGTTCTCTTTGGCCGATATGTTTAAAAGAGTGGTTCGACAACTGGCTCAAAGAAAAAGGTGGGGAAAAGTGTTTATGGCATTTATGGAAATGGAGGAATTCCACTCTTTTTGCCAAAGGGGATGATTGCGTTAAAAAGAAAATGGAGGATGTTCAAATCCTTTCTAAACTTTGGATAAGTAAGTAATAGGAAGCTTGAATTTCAACTGGGATAATTGGTTTACTACCCCTCTTAAAGTCTAGGAGTTGAAGGGTTTTTATTTTTAGTCTCAGCCTTTGAGACTCTTGTTTGTATGCTTTCTTTTCTTTAATAAATTGTGGTTGCTCTTGGTGGGTTGTGTGTGTGTGTGTGTTTAGGGGTGGGGGGGGGGGGGGGATCGTGTTTACTTTTGTCGTTAAAAAAATGGTTTTTGTGTAAGTCTTAAGCCATTGTTTTTTGCAGCTTCATGTTTGCATCCTTTTTGGTAGAGTTTCTTCGACAACTTTATACAATGAAAAATAGAAGAAAAAAAGGGTTAAGCACACCAACATGTATCCAAGTTGTCATTTTTTATCATTATATGTACTCAACTTAAAAACTTACCATTGTATGTACTCAACTTAAAAAATGTCATTTTTGCAGGTTCAGTACATTAAATGGTAAGTTTTTAAGTTAAGTACATACAATGATAAAATGTGATAACTTGAATACATTTTTGTGTACTTAACCCAAAAAAAAATTGTCTAATAAATTATAAAAATATTTCTCTACAAGGAAGACAAATGGTGAAATTCTTTAAATTTAAAAATTCTTCTGAAAGTTGTTTTAAAAATGGAATTAATATTGTAATATTTTTTATTCACACCAATATGAATAATAAACAATAAATGTTCAGAATAAAAAATAATATTCTATCAAATATAGAAATATTTTAATAAAGTAATTAATATTGGGTAACCAAAAAGAATAAGTTGTTAAAAAATCGTAATTCTTTTTAGAAATTTTGATTTTTAAAGAATCGGTTAAAGATGTATTTTACATATTGTATGCTTCATTTACCGTCACGAGGAGGAAGCCAGGAAGGTATATATAGGGGTGTTAAAGAGTCGAGTTTTTAACGAGATACTCGATTAATTTCTAGCCGAACTATTTGAGCATACACTTTTTCGAGCCAAAGATATCCATAAATCATATAATTACAATATAAAATCTATTAAGGGCAAGTCAAGCCAATAAACGAGCTAATTGATGTGAAGTTTAAGCTCATAAGCTACCATCAAGCTTAAGATTGAACTTGAAAAGATAATTGAGCTCAAATCAACTGTGGTTATAGTTTTCCAACTTGACTCAACTCATACCTGTTAACACCCTTAGGTATAGTCGTATAGATGAGGATGGCGAAAATAAGATAAAATAAAGAAAAAAAATCTATAACTTAAAGGTGCAATGTTAAAGAAATATTAACCTTTAAAAAAGTACAAGTAAAATAGTTTATGTAATATAGATCACTCGCAATCTCGATTAGACAAAATTTGTTCAACCAAGTCAGAGCGGAGTTGATGATGAATGTTGTTTCATCTTATCTCAGAATTTCTTTGAAAATATACTTGGAATTCATGAATGAAACCTTGAAATATTTTTGTCGAGTTATCTACGTCTTCATCGATCCATTTGATCATCATATCACCTCCATTCTCAACAATCATATTATATAATTATTAATATATCATTCATCATTTAATTTTAATTACATGTAGAAAAATATTTAAAAATAATTTAAACATAATAAATTAATGAAATAATTAAAAATCAAACTTGTTAAAAAACAACTTACAAAATTTGTATAAGAATTTATAGTTAACCAAAACAAAAAACATTTTATAATAATTATTTTATTTAATATATATGTTTTATAGATTTATTAAAAGTAAAATGGTTAAGAAATAACAAAAAAGTAATAAAATAATAGCAGAAAAGGAAAAAATTACAAGAATTCAGGTTCTTGTTCAAGCATCTGGGTTCCAATAAGAACCTGTGACTGAACAAAAACATCTGTCCTACAGTGGAGGTTCTTATAAAAACCCCGATAAGAACCTAGTGAAAAACCTCCATTGTGAATGCTCTTAGCAAATAATATTGGACATCATTGAGGCATGGTTTCTCATCTACACTTGTTAACAAGCTATTCAAGCTCAACGTTGGTCCGTTCTAAAACACAAAATAAAGTCTTTTTAGCTTAACAAGTTAAATCAAGTGTCGCTATTCAAAGTCCAATCAAATTGAGTCGACTCAAGCCGAGCCATTCAAACATAAGCTTTTTCAAACCGAACATGTTTGTAAAAATAATGTAATCAAATATAAAAATTTTAAAATCCACTACTAACCCTAAAAAATAAGCGAGTTAATCGATCTCGTATTAAAACCCATAAACGAGCTTATACTTGCATCTTATGTTAGTGTAACTCAAGATTGTTAAAAAGAAGACCTTGAGCTCGAACATCAAAAAAAAAATATTCGAGATCAACCATCTTACAGAAGTTATTCAAGCTCCAGCCAAATATTATTTTCTCCGGCTGAAACTAAACAAACTTATTACTCTATTTAGGAAAAGTAAATTTAACATCATCATACCAACCTAAATAATGAAAGCCAAATCAAAACGCACAATTTGGGTTCATAGTTGAGCTCAGCCCATTCGGGCTCGGCTCACACAACCCTAACGGCTCAGCCCATTCGGGCTGGGCTCACATATAATCCCAATGGTCCAGCCACCCACATTCAAGAATACTGCTAACAGAAAAAGAAACAGTAGTTGGATGAACAAATCCAAGAAATAGTATAAGTATACCCTCTGTTTTCCAAAGTATAGACAAAAATAAAAATCTTAATACTCAAATTCTCTAAACATTCAGTAAAAAAAAAAACATAAGGGAAACTGTAAGTAAACCCATCTTCTTTCAAAAGTTACCCTTTTTAACTCCCTTTTTATCACACAACACCATTGAGAAGAATACCGCCATAACTAGTTTTAATGTGATGAAACAAGAAACAAACAGACTATACAACTGTTTTAAAATAGTCGGGATCTCGTCTTTATTTACCCGATTCTAAACAGGAATGACGTCGAGCTTCGACGAGTCTTCACATCTCAAAACGATGCCCTCCAAGTTCACGGGAAGGAGGCAACTGGCCCACTGACATCCAGTCGGGATTGGCCCAGATGGCGGAACGATCATCAGCACATTTTCGTTTCTCTGCACGACTCCCATAACGCTCACCGTGCTGCCTTCTTTAATATACCTATACAAGTTCCAATTTACAATTAAAACAAGTATAAAAATCGATGATAACAGCCATGTTAGCTGAAAAGCTAGTTTAGATGACATTGTAAAATGATCTAAAAAGACACGTCAAAAAGCATGGGTCGAGTTATATACCCTTCTTTGAGGCGCATCACACGATCTTCGCTAGGGATATTTTTGTCATCCAACCATCTGATGAATTGAGGAGATGAATCTTTGTTCGACTGATCAACTTCTACAACAACAGATTCATCGACATATGGAGTCACCCGGGCACCATAACCGGTCTTAACTAATGCCCTCAACCCAGATTGGAAGTCGGATATATAGAAATCCACCACATGCTTCTGTATTATAACATTATGCAACATTTCAGTAACAGCTATAATATTTCTTTTTCTTACGCTCCAATTTTATACTAACAATGGAAAAAAATGAAAGCATCACAAGAATCAGAAATATGAGATTCGTGCTATATATATAGAAACACCGCCTGTCTGACTACCATCATCAGAAAAAAAGAAACCGATGCCATCAATTTGGTCTTTATTAAATAAATGCTATTTGGATATTCTACGAATAATTTCTTTAAATCATGTTTCAAATAAGCCAATGCAATTTTCACAGGCTGGAAGGAAGGATATTTTATGCTAAATCAATCACCTGCATTTCCAATTTTCTATCATTTCCTGTAAAGTTCAATGTGGTCATCAATTTCTTTACAAAAAGTTTAGAATCTTCATAATCATGAAGTAAACTTTATGATTATGAGAAGTCAACACGTCTTCTTTTTGGAATGTAGCAAGTGTTATTAAATCCAGAAGAGAATATTTGCTTTATGTAAAGCTAAATACACATGCAAAGCTTAAAATATTAGACTTGTGTCAAGTGAGCATACAAGCTGTATAATTGATGATAAACTAAAAATAATAATGGTTTAAATTGCAATAGAACACGACTGGCAATTTGTAACGAGCATGCCGTAAAACTTAGTCACCCAAAAATCAAATATGACGTTGCATGCCATAAAAGGAATCTGTGTTTTTCTTACTAAAAAAGGCCTTGAAATCTGAATATTTTTGTAGAACAAATTAGCACCTAGATATTAGTCACTTTTCTCACCTCCATGGTTCGCAGACCCCAGGTAAAGCGACGATGTGTAGGGTTTGCAGGTTTTGAACCCCATCCTCGATATTCATATAAACTTGTGGATGTATAAACACATCTAGGAACCCTTTGGAACGATGACTCCAAAGGAACATTTCCGCAAGTAACCACCTTCAAGAAATCAAGGTTTTCATGATCAGTAGAAGCATATATATAAACATATGGAATGCTAGTTGAATATCATATGCAAGAATTTAGAACATAACTACATAAGCAAAGCTAATATGTTAATTTGTGCATAGATTAATTATAACTACATGAAAATAGAAATCATATGAAAGAATTCACAAATTTTCTGAAACTAGAAATTATGGCTAAAAATGTAAAAATCTAAAACTGTATGCCTTCAACTTTTTGCACTATATAAATAATTTTCTCCAAAGTAATTAATTAACATTGCATTCTTCAGAAGGAAAACATCAAGAAGTTTATAAGCTGGGTTGTAAGCTATTTGGAGCATAAGATGTCCAAATTACAGAACTAAGAATAAATATAAAGTTAGGAATTTATATAGACATATATGCATAAACATATGTGATTAAATGCGCAACATACCCCAGACACCTTAACGAACTGTCCATTCTTAGCCGTTCTAAGCTCGGCATCTGGATACCCATCGATAAAACTAATCGCAGATTTTGCTCCCCAGCATGCACTCCAACCAGAGGCCGAACTGGCAACACAAAAAAAGAACAATCACAACAATGAGATAAAACAAGATTGCTAACATCAAAAAACCATAAAAGATTTCCCAAATAAGCCCGTCACAGATAGCAAAATAAACCTCGAGAAAGAACGTCCATCCTCCGGACTAAGACGAGTAATCGCCTGGTTCTTAGCCATCGCGCTTCGTGACTTGCCAGACCCTGTAGACTCGGGTGGACCCGTTGCCTTCCGTGGTGCACCGGATGAATTAAGGGGTCCAGATGTGATGAGACCCGTGGTCGGGAGAACCGGAGGGAGAGGTCCAGAGTTGTGTCGAGAAGTCGGCATCCCTCCACCTTGAGGACCAGAAGACTTCCTTATCGGTTCACCGTGTTTATTCAAAGGACCGGAGCTAGTTTTCTTCATCGACGTCGAACCAGGAACGCCCCCACCAGAAGTGCCCATTCTATTGGCGGAATTCGACGACGCTTGACTCGTATGCGAATTCCCACCACCAAAAGACCCCGTTCTCAAAGGCGCGCTAGCTATCGGTCCGGATTTTCTTGGCCTGGAGCCACCGTGATCCACATCAAACATTTTGCCTAATTCTCCCGATTTTTTTATGTCACCACCGGTGTAGGGCACCGCGGTGGAGGACATAGTCGGAGCCCGTTCTTTCGGCTGTTCCGGCCGACCAGATACGTATAAGCCATTGTTCAGTTGATGAGATGGAAACCGTGAACTCATAATAGGTCAAGATTTAGAATAAATCAACAAACGGAATGTGTGAACAAAGAATTCCTTTCGTAATATTCAGCCTAATGCACGATCAAAACCTACACGGCGATAAAATCATAAAACATAGCGAGTTTAGCCAAAGTACTTGAACAAAATGAACAACATAATCCAATTCAAGATTTCTATTTAACACGAAATCGGGCATAGAGCAAAAGGTCAAGATAACAACTTTAAGTACATAACAAATTAACAATTAACAGTAAAGGAACATTGACATAGTTACCCCAAAATAAAAGAGAAATTAATTGCTGCATTTATTTGTACTAGATCAATGAAAAACAATCCATGGAGCCAAATTGGGGCACAATTGATAGTAGTAGTACACTCATGGGATTCAAGTTCAATTCATACATTAGATTTACATAAAACAAAAGATCAAAACCATATGATTAGATACAGATTACACATGAGAAATTAAGAACAAAAAATCATCTAATTAACAAATCTGAACCTAAAAAATGTTAAATGAAGATTAAAATTTTGTCATTATTGGATTCAAATCAGGAAAATCCTCATCAATTAAGGCAAAATTCAACTTCATATCAGGATCCAACTTGCATCAAAAACAAGTTTAACAGTGAAATCAAAATCCCCCAAAGCTGGAAGATGATCAAGTTGACAAAATCAAACACTATGAGTGATATCTTATGGATCCAAATCCAACACAACAACCCCAATTTTTTTGCAAACTGGTCAATGTGAGAGAGATCGGAGATGCTAATAAGTTCTAATACCCTAAAAAAATCCCAATTTTACAGCAAAAATTACAGCAAAACGAAGTTGTTCTTCCACATCAAAATCAAAATCTAAATAAAAGTGAAATCATAAACAACAAATAAAAGTTGAATTTGTACCTGCATTCTGGAATGGTGATCAGAAGCCCTAAAACATCAGCAGAATAGGGGGAAAAGGGGGAAGAAATCAAAGGGGTTTTTTGCAGGGATTGAGTGAAAAAATTAGTATTTTGTGCATACCTTGGGAAGAAGTATAATAGAGATGGTTGATCATGAGAGAGAGTAGAGAGAGAAAGAGAGTTTTTAATGGGGGTTTGTTTGTTTTGATTTGCAAGGAACCCTGAAAGAAACTGTGCTCAATATTTCTCCCAATATACTTCAACTATACATATACACACATAGTATGTATATATATATAGAGAGAGAGAGAGATAGAGAAAGAGATGTATAACATCCAAATTGAAAGATTGACAACAATGGCCCTTTCTCCTCCCACTTGGAATTTCTTGCTTTCTTAGTTTTGTTTTCGTCTTTTAGTTCGTGACCGACTTTTTTAAACTTACAAGTTCGTGTTTCGTTGTTAAATTGGTTTTTTGATTCGGGAACTTTTTTCTTCAACTCGTAGTTCTTTTCCGTTTGTTGGTTCCATAACGTATTCCTTAGGATCGAAGTTCATCTTTTAAAAGTTTGCATCTTTTTTGTTTAGGAAATTCTGTTTTTTCTAGTATGATATATCTAGGTTAGCTTCGTTCGCCTTAGAAACGGGTGATAAGTTTATGAGAGTGAAGTTGTTCAATGGTTTGTAATTAATTATTGATTATGCAATGATGAAACTAATATTTGTGTTAATCTACTACGAGGGTGAGATATGGAAAGCATTTTATTGTTTCTTCGGTACTTGATTGTGTCAACTTGCGAGTTTAAGTCATACAGTGTTATAGAATTCTGGTTTTATTTGTATATGCTAAGTTGCTAACTGATATCTCGCTATAAAGAGCTCTTGCTATGTAAGATGTAATGATGAATGATAGTATGGTAATACATTTGTATAACGATATCTTCATATACATGTATCTAGATTTTGCATGCTTATTTTGGGATTTCTCTTGATGATGATCACTCCAAATTGATTCGATATAAGGTAAAGTCCAGATTTAGCAATTTTATTACATGTCATTCATAGTCACCAAGACGAAGGTTTAAGCCATAAGGCATGAAAGTGTAACATAACTGAACTAAACGACAATAGTAAATCACTAAATGGCATGTGTGACATAGTTAATATTAATCGACTAAACGACATTAATAAAAGAATCTATCGTTAAGTGTCATGTTAAAACCATTTGCCCCAATACTATCAACTAAACTCCACAACGTTTAGGTTGTTAGTTTAAGTCACTTAAAAGGTTATGACGTGTGAACTTATTTGTTACTAAAGACATAACAGTACATGAGGATTATAATATATTAAGAGCTTATAAAACATTAAAGGTGCAAAACAAAAGATTAGGGACTATTACTACCATTATTAAAAGTATAGGGACTTGTTATGACCTTTCCTGATACATTTTTCACGGATTAATAGGATATTATAGGACCAACACAATTTCACCTTTTTCTCACGTCTCCAACTAATAATTTAAGGGAAAATTGCCGAAAAAGGTAACATAAATGTCAAAAAAATCCAATCAAGGGAACGCACATTTTTTTTTGCCGAGAAAGTACTATGCATTTGATTTTGTCAAAAAAAGGGAATGTGACCTGATTAACTTGATGATTGCTTAGTCAGCAGGTAACCTGCTGACGTGTCTATCCAAGTGGCAGTCCAGTGAGCACCATCAAATTGCCGAAAAAGGTAACATAAATGTCAAAAAAATTCAATTAGGGGAACGTACATTTTTTTGGCCGAGAAATGACTATGCATTTGATTTTGTTAAAAAAAGGAATGTGACATGATTTAACTTGATGGTTGCTTAGTCAGCGGATAACCAGGTGACGTGTTTAATTTGTCCAAGTGATAGTCCAGTTAGCATCATCACACCTTTGATCAGCGTTGATCGGAGTTGACCGCCACCACCACCCACTGCCACCACCACTCATCGTTACCCACCGCCATCGACTGCCATAGCCACGCACCGCCATCGATTGCCATCGCCACGCACCGCCACCGACTACCACCCACCACTCATCCCCCCTCTTTTTTAGAATTCAACATCTAATTGCATATAGATGAGGTAGGCGAGTCAAGCAGACAAGCACCACCACCACCCCCACCACCCACGTCCCCTGCCGCCCACCACCACCCGCTGCAACCCACGACTCCTCACCACCCACCACCCCCACCACTCCCTGCCACCCACTCCCACCACCACTTACTGATTTTGCCGGAAAAGGTAACATGAATGTCTAAAAAATCCAATCAGGGGAACGTATATTTTTTTGCCGAGAAAGGACTATATATTTGATTTTGTCAAAAAATGGGAAGAGTAACCGGTTGTACAAGTTACCGGTTACTCTTTCCCTTTTTTTGACAAAATTAGATGTATAGTCCTTTCTCGACAAAAAAAAAATTACGTTCCCCTGATTGGATTTTTTGGACATTTATGTTACCTTTTTCGGCAATTTTCCCATAATTTAAATCCATTAAAACCCAAGAAAAATGACGTCATATTTAATTTGTTGACTATAGAAACCAAGTTCACTTTTTTTAAAGAAAAAAACAAATTCACTAATTCTTAAATTAATATATTGATATGTTGATTATGATGGAGATTTCTATATTTCAGTAGTATATAAAAGAGGAGAAGAAAAAAATAAACTTACAAGTTACAATATTAATGAAATAGTGAATTTGTATAATAATAATTCAACGACTTATAATGAGAAAAGATTTCTTTCTATAAAAAAATTATCACTTGCGATTATTTAATTTGTATTTATAGCAAAAGTAGTTACTTTATAAAATCTCTAATTTAGAATATATAAATAAAAACTTAAAAACTTTTTCTACCATTTTTTCTCTTTTTAGTAGACTCCCGTAAAAAAAATTAATCAAAAAAGGAAAAAGAAAAAAAATACATAATTGAAAAAGATAAAATTAATATTTCAAAATTAACCTTAGTAGATTAGATGGTTTTATTATTTCCTTATTTGTTCTGAAGGAGAAGAATACAAAATTATCATATATAAAAAGTTTGTTGAATTATTAAATACTTATAATATTTTAGTAATACAAATAAGGTTAAAGTTTTCAAAAATAATAATTTATTAAAGCTGAATTTAATTCATTTATAAAGTTTTAACTTTTTATTTCTTTATTCTTTAAAAATCATAAAAAAAACTTCTTAAAAATGCTCTTGGAACACAAATTAACATATTCATATTGCTTTATCAAAATATCAATACCAAATAACAATTAATATATTCTTGGAAATCGTCATTGACCGACAGAATTTAAACTATGTCACTATTTTGTTTAAAATTACAAGATATATTTTTATTTTAGAAAGTATTACCTTGTGTAAAATATGAATTAACATAAAATATGTTATTGTTATATTTATATACATTTAACCATATGTTAAAGAGTAGATCAATATATTTGAAAGAAGTATGCTAATGTTGAATTTACTTTTATGTCAAATATGAAATTAAATTGTTTTGGAACAAATTGATAACAAGTGTACCCTCTTTGCTTTTATTAGTACAAACCTTTGGAATAGTCTTAGTGCTAATTTTGTACATATTTCTTTTTGAAGAAAGTTGGAGTAAAGAAGTTCTTTTGAGTTTGATTTCACAAGTTCATGCCAATGATAGGTTGCAAAAGAGTTTGTTGATGACATAGTTTTCAAGTTTTGTTTGGTTATGAATAAATTAAACGCTTTCGTAAATATTAGGGTAGTTTCTTGATTTGTTCACTCAGATTTGTCATACCCTATTCCTAGGTGGTGACTCCTAAACCATAAATACCATGATTATAAAAGTCATTTGATTGAAAAGTAGAATAATCACATTTTAACTACAAGAAAATTATATAATAAAGTTATTTGATTATATCTTTATTTGTACATACAAACATACTCAGATGTCGCGGCTTTTGTTCCCCTAATTTGAAACCTTCTCTCTACCTTTACAAGTGTCTCGTAATCGATCTTAATACTAAAATCACTTTAAAGGCTTAGTGAATCCAAGATAGTAATTTTGGTAAGTGGTGATAAATGTAATTTTTTTTGCCATTTTGGTAAAGAAGACTAAGCATATTGTGCCAAGAATCTAAAGTTGTATTTTATGGGTTCTCATAACACAAAATGGAAGTAATATTGTGATTCTTTTTTGGTAATTGTGGACGTCTAAGTGAGCAAGCTCATATATCAACAAATTTTATGGGATCCTGGAGAATACCTAGGAAAATCAAGTGGTCTTGGAGGAACTCAAAACGATGAACTTTGTGGAAGAATCTCATAAACGCAAGACTTAGGGGGTGTTTACTTACGACTTAATGAGCTTAATGGTGTATTTGGCTTATTCACTCAGCCCTTTTATGCTGTTTACCTGTGGCTTATTCGCTCAGAAGTTGGCTTATTCGCACAGCCAGAAATGTTGTGTTGTCCCCATTCAGCCAAAAAAAAGACATCCCTACCCTCCATTTTAAAAGAAACGCCTCTTCCAAATTACAAAAATACCTTCATCATCCATCTCCATCTCTAAACTTCATCTCTATCATCACCATCTGCAAACTTGATCTCCTGAAATCTTTTAGCAAATTTCAATTTTCCTCTATCGTCACCATCTCCATCGTCATTGTGTATATGAATTTCGGTATTGTCCTTCAAAACACAACCAATCTCAACCTGCAAGTAAAACCCCTTTCTCTCTTATTGTATCATCGTTGCTTCTTTGTGACTCGTTCCTCGTCATTGCTTCTCTCCAAATCCAGATGGTATTGACCTTTTTTTCTTCTTCGTTTTATGCATCTAGCGCCGTCTAGATTCCATAAACACATCCACCAAGAATTAGGGCAAAGTTATTAGGTATATAAATAATTATATTACATGAATAAATTTGAAAATTTGTATCAACAGGTCTTGTAATTTCAAATTAATAATATTTAAGTTGATTTTATCATTTTAAAAATATCAAATATAGTTATATTTATTGAAGGGTAAAACAGTAAATTAAATAATTCAAACAGTTGGTTCAAGAAAACAAGTAAACAACAACACGTATTTATTTAGACAGACAAATTTATCTAGAAAGACAAATTTATCCATACAGGGGTAAATTGGTCATTTCTGACATTCAGACAGTCGATTCAGATAAAAAGGTAAACACGAGCATCAATTTATCCAAACAGACAAATTTATCCACACAGACAAATTTATCCATACAGACAGACAGACAATATTTGGTAAACAGCCCCTTATTGTCCATTGAGCTAGCTTCTTAAGGTTGGATTGTGAAGAATTTGGTTTTTTAAACACAATATACTAAGAAGTTTAATATTTCTAAAGAACGATTTTCAGAACAAATATGAGTCGAACATTAAACAGTCTTCATCAACAAAAAAGATTTTGCAGTATGGAAAAAGTAGCCAAATAGTCAACAATCATTTTGGCATAATTTTTGAACTTGAACATCTGCAATAGATTACCTGTGAACATCTGCTTTGACAATTTCCTTTTAAACAATGATATAACACTTTAGTCATCTTATTAAAAAGTTGTTGCCCAATATTTTGGAGAATTTTTGAAATTCATCAAGCATTTTCTATCCGCATATGAAAGGTTATTTAAGAATAACATTCTCTAATCAAAATAAACTCGTTAAAAACAGAGAAACCTCACTTAAAACTTTTTTTTTGGAACCGGCGAAGTTAAAGTTAGTTGTTAGCTTTGTACTCAGGAACGTTAGAACGGGTCAGGTAACTCTAGCGGCCCGCAATCGCCTCCATTTCCAACACCATAATTCTCCTAAATTCATCTGAAGAAAAGTCTCTTGCAAGGCTCGAACTTGAGACCTACAAAGGCAAAACTCCCGAAGGTTTCCCTTGGTGGCTAACTGAGCTAGCCCAGTTGGTTTAACTTAAGACCATTGACATTTGGCAAGCAAATGAATTTATGTGATCGGTACGTATTTGCTCTTTTGTAGGAAAACAAAGATTTTGCAATGTAAATATTGTTATGCTATATGAGTTGTACCGTAACAACTTCCATGTGTTAGATTGTGAGTATCGAAAGGTCTCGATAAAAGTTGAGCTACGCATAGTTGGTTGAATCTAGGGGGAGCATTGGACCCGCAAGAATCAGCCCAAACCGGAACCGTACCGGACAGGCACCGAAACCGGAACCGAACGGTATTACTTATACGGTCCGGTTCTTGGTCATAAGAATCGGCCATTTCCGGTTCCTGTCCAAACCGGGTTCGGTGCCAAATATGAGGGTAAAAAATGGGACCGACCTGGAAGTTTAAGATACAATCTAATATTTTTATTATAATTTAAAAAAAATCTAATTCTAACTATATTATTCAATAAGTCCGCAAAAAACACTTGAGAAAACATCACCCATTAAGAAATCCATCAAAAAACCATCGACCATCACCATAATAACTATATAAATAGTTATCGTTCTCGTATAAATATCTCTCTCTCTCATATATATATATATATATTATAGATGTTTTATATTTCATGGAATCATGGTTGTCAACTTGTCGTACATTAAAATAAGTAAAAATAATAATATAAGATAATAAAATATGTTTTTGACCTATCATGAAATATCACACTATAAAATTCATTTACACGGTTCCAACTTCAACCAGATTTTTGATCGAAAAACCGGGACCGAGACTGGCACGGGTATTACCTATAAGGTCCAGTTTTCGATTGTAAGAATCGCTCATTTTCGGTTCCAATTCCAAACTGGATTCGAACCCAATGTTCATCCCTAGTTGAATCCTTGAAAATATCGGTATTTGATTTCACTTTTCTAACTCTTTATATTTACGCATATCTTATTTTGCGCATTTGAGCATGAAATCTATTGAAAGACATGCAAATTATGCCAAACAAGCTTCATCCAAATGTTGCCCCAAGAAACATCTTAATCATAACAATAAATTTTCAAAATATACTAGATAATATTTTTTTTAATTGCTAAAACATAGATTAAATCACGTAGTATTCAAGAAATAACAACCAAGTCATACAAATATAAAGCTTTAAGGAAATTTGAATTCTATAAACTTTACAATTGAAACCATGTACGAAATACGATAATCATAAGTCTTAGGGACCAAATGTAACTTAAACTTTTAACAAAATATAAATAATGTAAATTAAAATGCATAAAAAATCTACAATGGCTAAAATATTACTATTTATTAAGATAGACAACAAGTCAGGTTTAGACTAAACACCATACCAAACTTAGAACTAACTTTAGTTTAGCAAGTACAACCAAAGCAGCATGGCCAAAGCCCCAATGCTTGTAGAATACTTAGGCGGCCGAATGATGCGACGTGCTACATATATCCAACAATCTATGCAACCAACCGATACCTATTGCCTCATCTATCAAAGCACACGGGTCCTTGTTGTTTGATTGGATCCATAGAAATTTAAACCGAAACTTTGTCAATTTACTCAAATCAAGCATCCTTTACACGTATTAGCTTTGAAATCATGAGCTTGGTTCATTTAGCTAACAATAGTACGTATCTCATGAGTCGAGACTATGATGAATTAGCAAAAGAACTATGTAACCCTTTCACTCGAAGCTAGCCTGTTATTTATTAAGCTTTTCGCACGATATCATTTCATATGTAGTCGGTTGCAATGGTGAATGCTTTATTTTGCTTACATGCATATAATTCAACGTGTATCCATATGTTTAAGTACCTTTGTTGCATGTGATTATAAATATTGTTATGATTTGAGTTGTTATTTTCTAATGATCATTATTAATCATACATAGTCTAAGTCTAAGAAAGTTGGGTGTGAATCATGCATATTTAAGCATCAAAGAATTGAATTTTTTAATCATTGCAAGCTTGCATTCTACCAACCTTGTTTAGAGAATATGAATACAATATTATTAATATTTTTAATCAATCATCATTATTTTTTTCAATCTCACACATACACACATACATGTACTGTGGAAAATTCAAATGTGAATCATTTTTTCATTGTGAACGTAAGGACAGCCGATAGCGCGCCACATGACAATCTGAAAAACACGCGGCTAAGCTTTATACATAAAGCTATCATTCAGACTAAATAAAGCTTTATGTAGTATGAATAAAACTTAGTTGCATTTTGGTGGGGAAGACTTAGCGGCGAGTTAGCTTTATTCAAGTTTTATTCAGTTTGCATAATAGCTTTATGTAGTATGAATAAAGCTTGAATGAAGCTAACCTGCGGGCTTTATGCAGACTGAATAAAGTTAAGCCGCGAAAAATCGAGCATTGTAAACAAAAACAACATGAGATGGTCCATGATTCTTACGAATCAAATAATTATTCAAATCATAAAATAAGACACACTTCATAATTATATTTTAAGAATATCTTTTAACTCATAACTCACTTTCAAGAATCATGGAATCCTATAAGTTAACAAGATTCCGAAGATGACAAATTACATAGAATTAATACCATAAGATTTAAAAGAAAAATAATGTCCTAGAATTAATCAAGTATAACTATGTAATAATAACTATAAACTAATCATAATGACAAAGTCATCAAAAAGTTAAGCCACAATTAAATATTCCACTAATTAATTGACTTAATTATTTAACAATCAATAGCTAGCTTTTGGTATGAAACAATCCAAAAGCATAATTCAATGACAATGCTTAAAAAACAGAGTGCAGAAACAACAGAGTGGTCCTTCCAAAATAGAAATGCTTGGGGCCTCTCTCTTGTCCCTTCCTTTGTTTCCATTCTTCTCTCCCATACCTTCCTTCATTCCACACTTTTCTACAAAATACACAAAAAGGAAAACCTCTTCATCATCTCTAGAGACATATTATATACATATGCTCAGATTTTAAGAAAAAACAAAATTAAAAAACTGAAAATACATTGGTAATAGTAGACAGACGATATATGTAGATGAAAGTTCGGCTGCAAACTCAAGTTTCATTGCGAACGTAAGAACAGCTAAGAGCACGTCACGTGACATATTCACTCTAAATAATCATGTATTATTTGAAGTAAATAACACAACATTCAGTGTTAGTACAACATTCAGTGTTATTCAAATTGAATAACACTGAATGCTTTATTAGTTATTCTGAATAACACTAAATGTTGTGTTATTCACTATGAATAATACTTAATTAATCAAAGTGAATATGCCATGTGCTGCACTGTCGGCAGTCCTCACATTCACAATCAAATTTGAGTTTCCATTTGGTCAGGTTCAAATGGGAAATTAAATTTGATTGCGAACATGAGGACATTCAAAAGCGCATCACTGTCCTATTGAACATTACAAGATTATTCAAACTTGAATATTATGCATTATTCAAGGTGAATATACAGTATTCAGACATAATGTTGTATTATTCACCTTGAATAATGCATAATATTACGTTAGCATAATCTTGTATTTTTCATAACGAATACGCCCTCGATTGTCCTTAGTCCTTACGTTTGCAATAAAAGATGAGTTTTCAACCGAACTTCCGTCTACATACATACATACATACTGTCTAGATGAACAGCTACCAAAATATCCGTAGTTCTGTTCCGAATTCTCTTTCTCACTCTTTATATATGTATAGAGAGAGAGAGAGAGAGAGAAAAAGAGGTGGATCTCTGGCCCTTTTGCAGGACTAACAAACAGATCTCTTCCCCATACCCGTGACTCCATACACATACAAACACACACTGCAGACTCTGATTTCGTTATTGGATAAATCTTCTTCCATCCAATTCATCATCATTACTTCAATTTTTTTGGATTCTGTGCATTCAATCTTCTTGATACACGCACACCTACTAAAAATGCACACACATATATAATATATATATATGTATCTATATGTGTTTGTATCTCAGTACGATTCACTTTCCTCATTTAGCTAACTGTTTTTTTTAACAAAGTCTCTGATTTTTCTTTCATAGTTTCAATCGACTATGGCAGTCTCGATGACTTCAAGGTTGGATTTTTTTTAATGGGTTAATTTAATTTCATCAAAATCAAGTAGGGTTTCTGTTTATTCATTCTGCCAAGTTTTTGTTGTCATCTATTTATTATTCTAAGTTTCTTTCTTTGGCCCCTTTCCAAAGGAAACCCTACTAAAAAATTAGCACTTTTTTAGGTTATTATCATTTTTAAGGTTTAGGGTTTTTGGGTTTTTTTATTGAAATCATTTCAACTGCTTTACCAAATATTTGGGGATTTGGGTTTCTTTAAATCTGGTTTGATTTATTTTTAGTGAATTCTTGTTGAAACCCAGAAACAAAAGCTATCATCTTTCCCTAAATTTTGAATCTTTTTTGGGGTTTTAGTCTTTTTCTTTTCTTGTTTGATTAAATGGGTGGATGAATTTTGGGTGTTGATTGAAATTCTTAAAAATCTTGAAATCTTGAAATCTTGAAATCTTGAAATTCTTGAAATCTTGAAATGTCATCTTGTTTGAGTTCAAGGGCTTGTGGGTTTGATCTTGAACATATGATTAAATGGCCATGTAGTACTTCAGGTAGAACTAGTTCAAATTCATCATCTCCATCTTCAACCTTGTCGGAATCGAGCGATTCTCCGACCCGAAAGCCGCGAACACCGCGAAAAAGACCGAACCAAACCTACAATGAAGCAGCTGCTCTGCTTTCCATGGCTTGTCCCAATGTTTTCACTACAGTTCACCTCACAAACAGAACGACTTTTCTACCCAAACACCATCATCATGGCTTCTTCAACAAGCCGCCCGAGTTGATCTTACCGTTTCCCGTGATCGAGAGCTCCGGGTTCCTCCTCCTCCGCCGCCAACGAACCGCGAACAAACCCCGCCCGATAATAGTTGAGCCGAACGTCGCGGATTCGTGCCGGATTTCGGAGGAATTCGAGTCGAATTCTGTTTATGATTTCGACACGGAGTCGATGCTTGACGAGGAAATGGAACAGGGGATTGATAGCATCATGGGGGATTCGAATTCGATACCGGAATTCGACGAATCGAACGATGTAATCGCATCTCGATTCGACGCTTGTTACGGGTACCCAATTGGGTTAGGATTAGTCCCCAATTCGGAGTTGGATTCCGGGTTTTTGTTAAGAAACGGAGAGAGGGCATTGAGAAAGGGCGATGACCAGAATTTATCCAGTTCTCCGGCGGTGCAGATGGTGAGCGTATCGCCGCCACCTGCACCGCCTAAACCGGAGAAAACTCCGGTTGGAAAAAAGAAGAAGAAGAACAAGAAGAAGAAAGTGGAGGAATTGATGAAACCGGAATCGGAATCGGAATTCCGGCAGGGGAATTGTAATTCCGGAGATGGATTAATGTTGAAATTGGATTATGAAGCCATTATGGATGCTTGGTCGGAGAAAGGGTCGCCGGTGCCGGAGGACACTCCGCCGGCAGCCGACATCCATGTAAGTACTCTTTTAATTCCTTCTGTAGACGGTATATTGGTAAAGTTTTCTTTCATGCCGTTGATTATAAGCTAACGAATAGCTGATAAGCTAGCTTATGAATAAATTATGTTTGGTAAAAACTAGCTTATGGGTATGTAAAGTGATCAAAAAAGGATATTTTTAAATTTAATAATTAATATTAATAGGGGTATAATTGGAAAAAACTACAATAAGCTCCTCATAAGCTACTCAAAGTAGCGTTTCAAAAAACTAGCTTATAAGCTAGCTTCTGATACATGTTTGGATGGACTAGCTTATAAGCTAGCTTATTTTTGCCAAACACAGCCTTTATATGGGCTGCTCGTGAATGCTCGATACTGTCGAAAAAACGTACATGTATGTTTGTAGTATTCGTTCGTTAGTTTGATGCTGGTATGACTTAAAAAAATATATTTAGATATTTTATAATAATTAAAGATAAAAATGTAAAAGTCGAAAAATAATTTTCTAAAAAAAACTTGCACATGGGTTGTTTTACCAATATGTTATTATATAAAGTTTCCGCAATCATCAATGGGTCGTACAATTTTATCATTTTGTGTTTCTAGTTTGTAATAAAATATCAAAATTAGGTTTGATATATATTCTCTATTAGTTTTTTTTAATTGTGATATTGTTAGAATTGATACATCATGTGTATTATTTTGTACGTTCTAATAAATTTCAATGTTTTGTTTTATATGAATTGGGTTCATTAATTGAATCTTTTTGTAATCTTTGTTAAATAAAGTGAATCTAATAAATATATAAGACAAAATACACAACCAATATTATATTAATTAATAAATATAATATATTTAGATGAAAAAAACGTTAAACACAAATTTCTCATTAGTTTCATAAATTTTAGACCAATAGGTTTTTTTTTTCTTAAACTTGTTAAATGAGCTTTGTTTTATTAATCATGGTTTAAATTATGAATTAGATTTTTAAGAAATTATTATTCAAGTGATGCTTCAATAAAATTCATTAGTTTTTGACTTCTTTCTCCTATATTTTCCAATCTTTAACATGTTTTTTAGGTAATTTCATATCATTGTATAATTTATCAATTGTCTCTTTTCTTCATGATAGAGACTAGGCTTAGCTTAAAAGTGAATAGTAGTTTATAAGGCCACAAAAGTGAGAAAGTGAGTAAAACATTTGATTTACTTTCAATTGAATTTATACATGTATTTCATTATTGTACTTAAAATTTGAATAGATAATGTGTAAAATTGACTAAATTAATGTAAACAATTCATAAAAATAAAGATAAAAGTACTTCAAAGTTAGCTAAGATAGATAAAACTTATGTTGCGTTTGGCAAAAATAAACTAGCTTATAAAATAGTATCTGTTTGAGTGGATCATAAGTTAGCTTATTGAAAAGCTAGTTGATGACTTGATGTTGCCTTTCAAGAGCTTTTCATAACATTTTTCAATTATACTCTTATTAGTATTAACTATTATATCCGAGATACCTTTTTCGATCATTTTATATATTCATTAGTTAGTTTTATCAAATATAATTTATTCATAAGCTAGCTTACCAGCTATCAGCTATCTTATTAGTCAAGAACTAGTTTATTGACTATCAAATATCAGCTAGTTTGCTTGCCAAGGACAACCAAAGAGCTAAAATATATTCATATCTTAATAGTTAATTTATATAAAATTTTGCCAACCGGGGCTAGTCTAATTGGTAGAGGAGGTCACCCTCTTGGAGTAGAAGTCCAAGTTCGAATCTAGACAGAGCGTTTCTAACTAACTGAGGTGTACACTAACAGCTAATTAGGATGTTCCTTACAAAAAAGTTCTATAAATTTGAATTTAAAAAATAATTAAGAAATGGTGTAATTTTATAACACGTGACTGAAAATCTCATCGTTTTTATGCATTGGCAGGCAATAGCGGCCCAGATTGATTTATTCTCAGAAAACGGTGGGGTGCCGGAATCTGGTGCAACGCGGTCTACGGATAGCAATCATTTCAAGAAGATCCGGTACCAGGTCAAAAATGCCAGCTCTGATGGACGGTCCAGATACAAGGTTTAATTTCTTCTATCTTCAACCCAATTATTTATTTACCAACAACCTTCAATCATTAGATTTGTTCAAATATTGTCATTTCTATTTTTATCAGGGACGATTTGTGACAAAGTCAAATTCTATCGCCTTGGACGAGGAAACATGAAAATCACTTTAACTCCTCCATTTTATGTTGTATTTGCATTTGAAGTCTTTTCCTTTTTTTTTCTACATTTCAACCCCATGTGATTCTGTCCTTGTGCACGACAATAATGCAACCACGATATGAAAAAGGGTAGACGTTGCCCTATTAGGCATCCCCGCTGGATCGATACCATGATTGTAATGCAGGTGTTAAAATCAGTACATGTGTCTCGTTGGAAGAAGGGCGGTGCTCATGTTTGAACTCATGGCCTCATACATATGGATTACAACATCATCTCTAGTAACAGACCAGCGGGGATACAACGACAATATGTACATATGTAAGAGAAGGAAAGACAAGTTTAAAACAGTTTTGTTATCTATGTTCAAGCATGAGTTATTTTTTCTGTAAATAATTTGTCGGTTTTTGTTCTAAACATTTTATTGGGGCTTGTATCTGATGCAGAAATAACGACATCATGATATAAATCAATTGGAAATTATTATTTTCCGAAAAAATAGACAACAATCATTATATTATAACTGGTTTGATAGAAATCCTAGACTCGTTGTAATAAAATATTTATTGAAAGATTTAAGTTTATATGACAACTCTTTGTGTTTTACGTAAACGTTATGAAGAGAGTGTAGAGATTTAAAGAATGTAATATTATTCTCATTGGCAAGCACCATATACATTAAGGAGATTACAGAGACCTATACAAGCTAGGAGATAACTATTATATAACTAAATAGAGAACTAGGAACTAAAGTAGGAGTTGTCGACAAGGACTTCTAATCTAATCACAAGAGTTAGATAATCTTATCATGGCCATCTAATCACAAGAGTTAAATAATCTTATCATGGCCCCTAAAGACAAACGACTGAAGAGAAAATCTGATCTTGGCTATGAACATATTTAGGCGACATCGTGGCAGTGGTTTGGTCAGTACATCGACCGATTGATCATCGTTTGCAATACTTGTAACTCTTATAGTTCCAGCTTGCACTCTTTCTCGAATAAAATGGTAATCTATATCGAGATGCTTCATGCGTGATTGGAATACTGAATGTGCACTAAGTTTTGTGGCACCAATGTTGTCGCAATAGATGACTGGAGTATCTAAACATGTAAGGTTTAATTCTCCCATGAGATGGCACACCCAATCAATTTCTGTTGCTGTTTGTGCCACATATCTGTATTCGGACTCGATGGACGATCTTGATACCGAATTTTATGTCTTAGAGCTCCAGGAGATGGGATTTTGGCCTAGATAGACAATATACCATCCCGTAGAAATGAAGTCATCTCGATCACCTGCCCAGTCAACATCTAAAAAGGCGTGAAGTTGGAAGGCGAGTCTGAGTGGATGTTAAGACCGAGATCAATTGTACCATGAAGATATCCGAAAAAGGGTTGTCATTAACAGCTTTAAAGAAGCTATTCCCAAGTAGGTTTCGGGTTTAAACAAAAATCAAGTTTGATTCGGGTCACCCAAAGGATGATTTCAAGAACTTTTGTTGTACTGGGACCTGCTAGTAACATTTGACAAATCTTAATTAGGAATTAAATCTGTAATTGAGAATCATGGTGACCTGCTAGTCACCGGCCTGCTATCAAAGGTGATGATATACTAAATGGTAGGTTTTTAAAATTTCGGTACATTAAATGATAGGTTTTTTAAGTCCAATACAACACAATAGCAAAATGTGACACCTTGGATACATTTTGGAAAAACTAAACCCTTTTATAAACATAGGAAATATTGTTAGGGCGTCTTAAAACAAAAGAATGGCACCTAATTTCGAAGAATATGTGTTGGTCGTCGTATTTTAATAACATGGATGGTTAATTGCATTTCATCGTAATAGAGCCCGAATCTTGTATTTATTCTCAGAAAATAAATCATTCTTGGTTGTAATAAATCGAATTATATATCCATAGACAACCAAACTAAACCGGTATATATATATATATACACATTAGATTTAAATTCTCCATTAGATATCATTCGAATCAAATAAAACCAGAAATCTAGCATTAATAATTATCCTCCCTCTTTCAAGAAAACAAAGAGATTGATGATGAAACAAGCAAATTAAACATTTGTTAATATCAATAACAAAAAGAGGAAGAGGAAGAACAAAGAACAAGAACCCATATGATCAAAATATCTTGAAAGTTTTCTTAAATTTTAAAATTTAAAGATTAATAAGATTTTGAATTACCATTAAACAAAAATTAGGGTTTCCGTTATGGGTACATTCGAAAGCTTCAGAAGAGCCTATGGAGCTCTCAAGGATTCCACCACCGTCAGCCTTGCAAAAGTCATCAGCGATTTCAAGGTCTCTCTTCTTTAATTAATTTTATAATATATATATATATTTAAATTAAATCATAATGAATTAATTTTCCATTTTATTATTATAATTTCCATCTTATTTTTCATTCATTAAAGAATCTGGACATTGCCATCGTCAAAGCTACAAATCATGAAGAATTCCCTCCTAAAGAACACCATGTTAAAAGTACTGCTTTTATTCTTTAAATTTATTTTGATATTTTTTTTTTGTATTTGATTAATTGATTAACTAATTTGCATGTTAATTAATATAATTAAGGGATTATTGTTGGAACTTCTTTTGCTGTACCACGAGCAGACGTTGGATACTGCATTCATGCACTTTCCAGGAGATTAATGAAGACAAAAAACTGGATTGTAATAACGTCTTAACTCTTCTTGATTAATTAAATTCTCTTGTTTAATTTTAATCCCTTATATATATATATATGTATATATATAGGGGTGGGTTCAAATGTGAACCACTTTTTGGTTGTGAACGTGAGGACAACCGAGAGCGCGACACGTGGCGGATGACTAGGTGCCACGTCAGATCCACGGCGGATGACTAGGCGGGATTCATGGGAGGACATTGAATTAAAGAGGGGGACCACACTCAAAGTCGCCATGTGTCGCGCTCTCGGCTATCCTCTATCCTCACGTTCACAACCAAAAAGTGGTTCACATTTGAACTTTCCTCTATATATATATATATATATATATATATATATTCTCATAAGAAAACTCTGGAGCAATCACAGCCACTCATCTCGCGGTTATGGTGGACGTGATCACCGAGGATTGACGCGATTCATAGGAGGGTAGAGATTATTAAAGGGAGGACCGGTCAAATTAAGCCGCCTTTGTTGATCGGATGAGTGGCTGAGATTGCTTTTCACGTTCTTTTAAATTAATATGTTTCTCGTTTGAACCTTTCTCTCTATATATATATATGTTTTAAAAGCAATTAATTAATTAATGGTTTAATATTTACAGGTTGCAGTAAAGATATTAATTGTGTTTCATAGGGTTTTAAGGGAAGGTGATCCTAGTTTTAGAGAAGAGTTACTGAATTATTCTCGCCGGATTCATATATTTCAGATTCTGGAATTCAGAGATGATTCAAGCCAGCTTGGTATTTATATAAATATAAAGAAAGTGGAATGATTATATATACATAATTAAGATCATTTGATAAGTTTAGAACGGATTTCTCTCATGACATGCTTTAATTCATGAAATTAAACCAGCTTGTGATTGTTCGTCATGGGTTCGAAGGTACGCCATGTTTCTTGAAGAACGGTTGGAGTGTTATCGTGTTTCAGGATTCGACATTGAGAATGAACGTTTGACGACAGCCACCGGAATAGGCAAGGTTAGTCCTAAATAACGCTTATTAAAAGTTTACAACTACAACAAAATTAGGATTATAGGTCGCCTTGTGATGTCTACTTGCCCTAATAGACCATTTAGGGGACTTAAATTTACGAGAGTAAATGATAAAACATCATATTTAAAAGTATTATAATAAGTTTATAAGATCTTTTTTGGTATCTTTAACAAGTCTTTTGAGACATTTTAAAAATATAACAAACTATTTTATAGAACATTTTTTCAAATTAATTCAATGCCATATAAAATAATTAATACGGCGATTTATTTTAAAATAGTTCCAAAAGACTTGTTAAAGATCCAAAAAAAGGTCTTAATTATGAACTTAGGTTGCGTTTGTTTCATTTTAGGAATATGAATAGAAATGAAAATGGAAATTGATCAGCATAGGAATAATCAATGAAAAATAGTCAATGAAATGGAAATGTTGTTTAGTTACTCCAATATAATTAATGAAAAATAGTTTTTGTGTTTCGCTAACATCAAAATACAAAAGATGTTTTATTTAACATCAAGATATAGAGTGACGTTTAGGAAAACAAAACTAAGTTGAAATAAAAAAATTGTTTTCCCCAATTTGGTCAGGAATGAAAATTTATGGATCTAGGGTAATGTACCTATTATATATATATATATATATATATATAGAGGAGAGAGAGAGAGAGAGAGAGAGAGAGAGAGAGAGAGAGAGAGAAAGAGACAAATTCATACGGGAATGCTAACTTTAAAAAAAAACGTTTTTTATGTACAAAATTATATATGATTCACATAAAAAATCTACATACAAAATCATATATGATTCACGACACTTACCTGCAACTTAAGTTGCGAAAAATTCGTCCACCTCAAGTTAGTGGTGAATCATATATGATTTTGTACATAAAAAAGTTTTTCGTGTTTTCTTAAAAATTATCGTTCTCGTTTAAACTCCTCTCTCTCTCTCTCTCTCTCTCTCTCTCTCAATTTTCATAAAAATCCTCATTCCTTACTCCTCAATATCCCCAACCAAACACCCCTTATTATAGTACTTTTTTATAAGACGTTTTATGGTTTGGTGTGCTATAATTAACTTTTGTCCTATAAGCTAGTTTATTATGAACTTAGACATTTTTTATGTTGCATATATAAACCCAATTTTGTTGCACTATATATACATTAACGAAAACCTCATTCATGACAACAAAATGGGTGCAAATAGATGAATATTTGTGAGTTGCAGGCGTATAGTAGAATGCGTCTTATGAATGTTGATGAGCTACTCAACCAGCTACCTGCTATGCAACAACTTCTTTATCGCCTCATCGGTTGTCAGGTGCATTGTCGATTTATAAACGTTCGAAGTGCGGTTCGTCAACTTTGCTTACGTGCAATGACAAATATATTCTTGTGAAAGAATCTAGTTTTTCTGCTTTGGCAGCCTGAAGGAGAAGCCTGCCATAATGATCTTATACAACATGCCTTGGCTCTCGTACTGAAAGAAAGTTTGAAGATCTATTGTGTGATAAACGATGGCGTAATAAGACTCATGGAATCGGTATCATGTTCTTCGTTTTATTGCAATAAAAAGTGTCTTATAACAAGATGTGTTTTTGGGATACCTATTAAAAGTGTTATATAAAAACAACTAATATGGCGTTTATTTTAAAAATGTCCTAAGAAACTTGTTAAGTCGTCCAAAAACGTTTGATAAACTTACTACAATACTTTTAAATAAGACATTTTATTATGTGGTTTTATAAACTGAAGTCGATCTTGTAAAAGGTTCGTTCCAATCTTTTTGGAGGTCTTGTTACACATTGAACGACAAAACGCGTTATAAAGAAAATAAAGTATACTAGTTCACACCATTTGTGTTTTCGAGTTTCTTTTACGAAGGAAAGGATGAAAAAGGGAAAAAAATGTAGGAGGGAAAGAAATAATGTTGTGTTCTCAAGTTTCTTTTAAGGAGGGAAATGAAAGAAATGAACGGAAATAATATTGATTTTCCTCAAAACTTCCTCCTATGTATGGGAGGAAAGAGGATGAATGAAAGAAAACAAATAAGTGCCTATTTGTAAAAGTGACATCTTTTCCTTCTTTTCTCTTCCATTATAGAACATGAAAATTACTTTTCTTTCATTTCTTTTGATGTAAAGTGCTTTGTTGGTACAATTAACATTGTTGACGTCCTATAAATATGTTTTTGTTGTAGTGTAAAGAAGTAATTGCCTTACTAGCTTTTTTATATGACACTTTTAAAAGGTTTTCTATGTCATGAAAACAAAGTTTGTTGTAGCGTCTTGATATGTTGATTGAGTTTCATCCGTTTATATACGAGCTAAACGATCATCGATGTCGACCAGTTCTTCAATCTATCAAAAGACAAGGCGATTTCAGCTTTAAACATCTACAAGGAAGCCGGAAAACAGGTTTGCTATCGTTCTTTTATTCCCTGATACTCCTACGGCATTTTTTGATGCATTTTCTTATAATCCTATGTATAAATTAGGTCGAACAACTGGCCGAGCTCTACAACCTTAGGAAACATATGCGTCTTGCGATGAATATCCAGTTTCCAACATTGAATCAGGTTTGATTTTGCATATATATCGAAAACTTATTGAAACTAACTTGAATGGCCTTAACATTTTTTTTGAAAAGTTCAGCCTCCACCTTCATTGCTTGCAACAATGGAGGACTATGTAAAAGGAGTTTCTTTGAAGGGTTCTGGTTCTATTAAGAAAGTGGTGAGATCATTTCGACCATTTTCAGTTAACATGTTTAAGAGCTCAATAACTAACCAAATTTTCTTGTTTTTTTTCTTCGATTTGGAACTTAAGGAGCATCAAGATGTCGTAGAAGAGCAATCAACACAAAAAACCAAAGAAACTGATACTCAAGAAATCGAAGAAGTTGAAAAGAAAGAGGTGTTGCAAAATCAAGATCCCGAATCTCCTCGGCCCAAGGGAGAAGAACCACTCATAGATATTGATGATAATGATCCTCCGGTGAGTACAAAATTTATTCGGAGATAAATAAGTATTGTTCGGCGGAATCGGAGCATGTATCTCGACAAATTCTCTATAAGTTTTCTAAAATAAAAAAACAAAAGTAAAAAACAAGTAATGCACATTCTTTGCATCCCTTCCAAAATAACTTTAGAAATTTCTCCAAATATATAGAATTTTAGGTTCATGGGATTATGTTATAGCTCATTCTTCTTAAAGAAAAACTTTAAAATCTATATGAATTCTTTTGAAGATACTCTTGTTTTTCTTGGTCATAAGATTATGGATTTAATTAAAATCTTATATAAGGTTATATACATAAATGACCGCTTTTTGTAGGGCCCGAATGAAACAAATCCAAAAGCTGCAGAAGTAGAGGATAACAATGGATCACGATCGACTCTTGGCATAGTTCAACCTGGTAATATCATATCCCTCGAAGAAATCCTTAGTTCGTGACAAAATGACCTACTTTTGAGGGTTCACCCATATCCTAAAACTTAGAACATAACATGTGTAGATCCTTAACGCAATTTTTTTCAAAAACATTTCAAGATAATGATAAGAGAACAACATTTTGAAGCTCATTATATGCAGGTACAACATCTTTGTGCTACAATGAGATCGAAGAAATTTCTAGTTACCAGCTTGCCAAATCGGTTAGTGATGATTTTTCCTTTGTATCAATGATCATGAGATCATGATCACCGTTAACCAAATGTGTTAATGACTTGATCAACTCATAGGGTGGTGGTGATCAAATTGATAATTTGCCTTTGTATGGTTTGAACGAAAATGACATAACAAGGAAACAACCACAACCACAACCACAACCACAACACACATGCTATAACTCCGGGTATGAATGTCATGAACTACAACAAGGCCCCTCCATGACATCTAGTGGTGAAGTATTCACGAGACAAGAACAAGAGATGAACCAACAGTATCAACCACAGTATGAAAACCAATATCAACAGTGGTATCGTCAACAACAACAACAAAACGTGTTTGTACCAAATAATCATCAACAACCGCTGAACAAGTATGGACAACGACCTATGTGCAACCCAATAGTACCAAATCCATTTGGAGATTCTATTAATCATTCACAAGGAAATCGTGGATTAATCTAGACTCAAAATGTTTAATGTTGATTTATCTATGCATATAATGTAACCATATGTACATACGTATGTAAAGTTGATTAGACCTTAAGGAAATAACAAACGAGCATATTAAGTAGATGTATTAAATATGCATTTTATTTTTATTGTGTATCAACTAAATTTGATATGATCTTTAGAAGTCTTTGACTTTTGGCATGTTGTGATCTACAAAAACTTATTTCACAACATAAAACCAAGAACTTTTTTATTTTATAATCTTAAATAAGCAACAAATTTTGCTTACAACTTAAAAGAAATGATAACCATAAGCTTAGGTAGCCTTCTTGGCTACCAATGCAAAAAACCTATTTAACAAGATAATAAGAACAACATAAGGATACAAACATATCACTAACGCACAACCTTGTTACTACCCTTATCGTTTCTCATTTTCCGGCTAATTAGATGCATGATGCTAGTGAGCTAAAGTGTAAAAGCTCACAAAACTATGACATATAATCATTTGTAGGGGTGAGCCTCAGAACCGAGTATACGCTTTTGGAATCGAAACCGCTACGGAACTATTGGTTCCAGAACCAGGACCGATATGATTGGTTCTGGTTCCTAAAATACATAACCGATCGGGACCGGTTCCGGTTCTCATTTTTGTAGAACCGCTAACCGTCGGGTTCCCCCCGAAACCGGTTGGGCTATATAAATATATGTGTGTATATATATATATTGATAAAAGTAATTTTATATATATAATTATTATGTTTAATAGACTAAATTTGAAATTATTACTTTACCTTTTACGTTACACACTTACACATACACTTACGACCACTTTTTCACTCGACTTATTTATTCACTTTTTCGATATTTTTCATATCATATTTAACATTTCAAGTTGTATTTTTTGTTATTTTCATTTTCAAATACATGTCTTAACAACTTCTCCAATGTTTCTTCCTAGAAAGTGAGTTCCATATACTCTTTCTAGGATGAAAATGAAAATAATCACGACAATTGGAGAAGTTGTTAAGGCAGGTATTTGAGAACTTATTTTCAATATATACTACCCTAGAGTGTTGATTATCTTGAAAATTGTTAGCCAACGAGTTCCAAGCTTGAGCACCGGTGGAGCCCGGTTTGAGAATCATGTGAAAGAGATCATTTGAAGATGGTACCGTAGATCCATTGAAAAACGATGGCATCGATACGGGACCATAACTCATCGTTAACAACCTTCTCTTTCACTTTGTCTTTATCGGAGGAGGACGACGATGGTGGGATGATATGGTCGATAACCTGGAAGGCTCGGTAATGTGTCTTAAAAAGTTCAGCCCATGAGTAGTATTGTCATTTCTCCATCTCAAGGGTCACTTGGTGACGGTGACCGTCGGGTGTAGTTTGAATGAAGTCTTGGATGTTGGTGACGGTGACCGTCGGGTGTAGTTTGTGTTTGCCATTAAAAGAAGAAGAGGAATGATCGAAATGATCGGAGAAGAGGAATGCTTAATTTAGTTCTTAGGTATATATTCTTTTAAAAAATAATTACTTAGGATACGTAGAGTTGATCAATTTTATTTATTTTTATTATATGTTATAATATATATTTAAATCATAAATTTATGTATATATTTTCTAAAATTTATTTAACAAATTCTAAATTTTAAGTATACATACATATATATAATAATAATAATAATAATAAATTTTTTATTCTTTCAATCAATATATTATAATATATTTTTTTTCACTATCTTGTTTGAATTATTTAACATATTATATTATTAGAAAATTTATTTTAAATATATAATAAAATATTTGTTTTAATTATAATATAAAATATTTATAATTAATTATTTATTTAATATACCATTTTTCTCATTTTACAACTAATAAGCTAGTTTTTATTAAACGTAATTTGTTCACTGGCTACTAATTAGCTTATTAGCTATCAGCTAACTTATAAGCTAATTTGCCAAACATAGACTAAGTGTGACGAAAAAAATAAAAATGTATTTTGAATCACGATGCCAAACATAGCAATTGAGTTTAAATTATGAAAACACAAATAGTAGTGGTTTATGACTATGGGGATGAAAAATCCTAATTTCAAAATCACAAGTATTAAAGTATAAGTTTTCATTTACTGTAAGGGGTATTTGGTTCGTAAAATTGGATGGAATTCGAAGGAATTAAAATGATCAATTCCATATTCTTGTTTGGTTCACGGAATAAAAGTTAAGGAACCCTCCAAATTCCTTAAAGGACAGAATTTGCCATTCCATATTCATGTAATTGATTAATTATAGCTTAGTTTTTGCCAAACCTAATTTGTTCGTCAGCTAGCATATCAGCTAGTTTGCTAAGCATAACTTTAATCTAATAAAAGCATCCACAATGTACTCTTTAACAGGGGTTTCAGAGCTTTTTGGGAGCTTTTTCAAAAAAGCAAAAACCTCATTTTGAGGTTTTTTCACATAGTGTAAATGTTTTTCGAGTGAGTTTTTTCGGTTTTACGTCATAGCTCGTAACTGCAAGACTTGCTTTTTCAAAGTTTTTTGTATATAATCTGCTTTAACTTTATAAAATTTAATAAAAGTCTTGTATTAATTAGTTATATTTTTCATATAAAATTTTCATATTTAAAATTTATTATATATTAATAAAAATATTAAATTAATTATATACTTTACATATTTAAATTTAATGTCTCAATTTAAGAATTTTATACGATTTTTTACATAAAAATAAATATGTATATGTATTTGTATTAATTTTAATGGATTTATTTTTATAAATAAAAATATAAACGATATAAAGTTAAAATGATAGGACCCTGAAAATTCTGGAAAAAAACCTGGATGAAGTTTTTTACATAGTAGAGAATATGTAAAGGTTTTTAGGTTGTTGAGATGACAATAATGCCTAAGAAAAAAGCTGAGAAAAAACTTAATCAAAAATCCATTGCGAATACTCTAAAAACATAAATTATAGTAAATTATAATTTGGCCTCTATAATTTAAACATAATTGTATGACTTTCCCTGCTAAAATAAAAAGACAAAATTATCCTTAATTCAACGGAAAAGGTCTGACGAAGTTAATCATATGAAACGATTTTCAAAGCAAAACGTAAACAATAGAAATACCAACGATTTTCATAGCTACGGAAGTGTAAGGATCACTTTTCAAGAAATCGTATAAAGGTATAAACTACATGGACCAAAATCATAATTTACTTTTTTTTTTTTTTTTAATTTATAAAAGTTAAAGTCGGTTTATAAGTTCACATTTGGTTATAAAAGCATATATCCATAATTCCAATATCTTACCTATTATTATCAACAAAAACTGATATCCTTTTTCACACACTATAGAATTTATCAAAATCAACAATGGCTCGATTCATCTCGAAAACCCTAATCCAATCCACATCTTCTTCTTCATCATCATCGATGATCTCCTTGCAAGCATTGAAATTAGGTGGTGCATCACAGCCGAATCGGTTCTCTAGCCGATCTGGAAAAGCTCAATTGATCGAAGTGGACCTGGAATCGGAAGGGGAGGTGGTAGGGTTACGAAAGCTCGAAGACGTGATTCATAACATCATCGTTAGGCAATCGACTCCCGATTGGCTTCCTTTTATCCCTGGTTCGTCATATTGGGTCCCTCCTCGCCATCGCCGCGCTCAATCTCATCACGGTTTGATTCAAGTCCTCGAGAAGCAGCTTCCCGATCGTCCGTTGACCGAAGACGAATCTATGTCCTTTAGCTCATCTCGCGGTTGGCCTTCTTCGGCTTATTTCGTTGAAGGTATCGAATATTTGTTTGTTTTTTTATTGCCTATAAAGCGGTCGTCTTTGATGCAAGTTTCTTTGATGCAAGTTTTTTCGTTATTTAACTCTTAAGATGACATGATATGATTGATTGATAGTAGTTACCTTGAATTTTTGTGAGTTTACTTGTCATATCTCATGAGGATTAAGGATATATGTGCTTGTCATTGGTAAACCTGTTTCCCCTGTCTGATTTCACCCTCAATTATCATTTGGGATTTTTTGGGTGTAAAAAGAAGTCAAATTGTGGGATGGAGTGACATGTTGGTACTTCGTATGGAACTTCAATTTCGATTTGATTACGTTTGCGCAAAAATCTAGAAATCGAGTCACTTTTAGTCACGATTGAAGTTTAAGTTTATATGTAAGTATGTAACTAGCATAATGTTGTATACCTTGTAAAGTTAGTTGTATGCTTGTAAAGTCACTTTATTTTTCTTATTTTTTTTTTCTAGTATGTTCTATATTCATTTGATAGTCTCTCATAGGCCTATAATTTTCATGTTGACCTTTGTTATCTCCAAGTAAGTCATTAAGCACATTGCTGGTGGTCTTTGGCCCATATGGTACTAACCAAGTCTCTTTTTTTAGTGGTTGTGAATTCATGTAAGTGTGATGGTTTGTGATTTGAGCAAACATCTATTCGTATTATCTTTGTATGACTCAAGTAAATTCTCTTATCTTTTCATTTTTTATCAGGTATCATGATATTATATGATCTTGTCAATATAGGATAGATTACTCAACCAAACCAAACGAAACCAATAAGTCCCAAATGAAGGAGAGTGTGGGCAGGGTAGGAAGTATGTAGAGATTTTACCGAGTAGAGAAGTTTCGTGAAGACGACTGACTTGTAATTTTCTTTTGAGAAAAATGCTTTTGTGAATGTTAGCCAAATTTTTGATAAAAAGGAAAGCAAAATAAAATAAGAGAACAAAAAGGAGTTTAGGACGGTTGGGAAAAAAGTAACAAAAAGAAAAACAATAATAAGAAGCATGCAAGGACATTAAAAGCAAACTAGAAGGCAAGGAACCATTAAACTAACTAAAGAAAGTTGACCCTCCTAGATCTTTGCTACCTTCCCACCTAGCCTTTACCGCTCCACCCCTCCCCTGTCCCCCAAAACCACAAGCTTCTGGTGCTAAACATAATCTGCTACCCTAGTCAAGCTTATCTGAACACATATTTGAGGCTGTCTTCTGGAATGCTTCAAGTTGCCATGCCCATTATCAATTGTTCTTCCCATCTCGTCTCCTCCTTACACCCTCGACGCTAATACTCTCCACCTTAATTGGTGCTAACTGTAACTGCTACATTTGTGGTTATGCACAAACCATGGCAATCTCCCCTCTCTCATCTTATCATCACACTCGCTACTCCTAACTCTGCTCGAAAACCTCGTTGAATATCCTATTTAGTGTGGTCCTTCAACACGTCCATATGAGCATCCTTATTTCGGTCATCCCCATCTTCCTCTGACGTGCTTTCTTTATCGCATACAACATAGCTGGTCTGATAGCTACCCTCTTATGACTCATTCTCCTCGATCTCATCTTTAATTGCCTTTTAAAACGTCTTTTTGACTGAACTACAATGGTCTGATTCTGTTGAAGATGATACGAAAAACCCAGCTTAAGCTCTGCCCAGACCCGCTTATAACAATGCTGCGCCTCCAGCCTATTATGATCCTCAACAGCAACAAGGTGCTCCCAAGCGACCATGGGGACCCAAAAGAGCTCACTACCTGCCGTTGGCCCCCCATTCCTACCTTCCTCTCCGTTCTTCTGACCTGTAAAACCCTTTCTCTGCCCAGAGATAAACCCCTCCCTTGGCCTCCTGGTCTCGACTACTCAAAATCTGTTCGCCTCACTGATACGCAGGCCGTACCATAACTTTGTGTGATGTGATCTAGATGAAGATCTTATCAATTTAAGGCATACCTTAAAGCCGCCATTGTCACTGAAGCTACTGGGGACCTATAGTAATCCAATGTCACAATATGAAGGGGAACAAGTCACGAGTCAAGGACCTACACGGTCACGGACCAGTACAAACTAATCAGGACTTCCTATAGAACTTGCCTTTGAGGCTTAGTGGAACCTATTTGTCACACAACACTTCTGTAGCAGCTTTCTATTTTAAGCACCTCGCCTTTTTAACAACCACCTCCTTCTGAATCACAATACCTAGATGCTTGAAGCTATCACTATCCTTTTGGGTTTTCTTATATGCAAACATCTGCCCATCGTTACACTCTTTCCTGAAATTACACCAAAGGTAATTGGTCTTTGATAGATTAATGCACAAACCTCGAGTCTCTAAAGCCGTCCCTTTGTTGTTCTAGCCTAGCATTCGTCTCACTCTCCATTTCACCACCGGTACATCATTATCTGCAAAAACATACTCCATGGGACACTCTCCCTGTGGTTTCCTTGCAAAATTTCATCTAAAAGCACCTAAACAGAAATGGGATCAGTGCTCATCTCTGGTGCATTTCTTTGTCCACCTGGGATACTCGTCTCACCAATCAGAGCCCTTAGATAGGTCATTGTTCGCTTGTACGTATTACCTTAACATACCTCCATGGTACCTCTGTTCTCCTGGCCCTCCATGCTTCTCTAAATTACGACCCTGGGTACGCTGTAATAGGCATTCTTCACGTCTAGTGATACCAAGCGAAAATCTTTACTACGCTCTTTACATTTCTACACAAGGCGTTAGGTGTGTTGATTCAAGTCCTTTGGCTTCTTGGCAATCCTAAGGACAATATTAAGAGATCCTCTCCAACAATTGCACACCTGCCACTCGTACCAACCCAAACACTTTCATGCCTCATGAGGGATTTGGTTAGGGTATAATGGTATATGACCTTTTTGTTCTCCATCTTTCCTTGCCTCCCCTTTGCTAATCCTCCAACAAAAATGTCGATTGTGCATGTCCATACACTCTCCATACTCCCCTTTTTCTCGTTCCTCATTAAAAAGAAAATGGTCATAACTACCTCATCTCTCCTTTTTCTCCTCATTAATATATACTTTACACTCCCCAAATCTCAAACTCCCTAGCTTTAGCCAACTTGTAAAACAATGGAAGTATCTTATTTATGCCAAAGTCATGAAAAACAATGGAAGTCTTACATTAAATTTTGGAAGATGAACTCTATAAGAGTGATAGAAGGCTATTAGTAATAGGTACACGTGGATTGAATAGAGTAACACTAATAGCGAAGTAGTTGAGGCCTCATCCATGTGAAACCTGGTCAGGTACTAAATACATATATCTTGAGCTCACAATGTTAAGTTGATTCCAGAATCTCAACGGTTTAGAAATTAAACTACAAATTTAAGAACATTATAGGCTTTGATCAATAGTATTATGTTAAGTAGTCAAAACATCCAAAAAATAAATATGGGATACGATTGAATCATTCTAAGAATCTCATACGATGATACTAGTCATACTACAACATTGTTGGTCAATGCAATTGTACTTGGTGCAATACAAGGAACGTTTTCTTAGAATTATGACACAATGTTGATTCAACTGCAGGAAGTTTCCCTGTGCATCCTGTGGAGGCAAAAGTTGATAACAATCAGGACGACACGTCTCAGCTGCCTGAGGACGAGGAAGGATGAACTCACACAGCTACCATAAATGCCTGATTGCTCCAGTAAGTTTACCCTCCATTTACTTAAATGATAAAGCTTTATGTTCGAGTTTTTTTTCCCCAAAGAAGTGGGACCCACAGACCAAGCTTATTGGGGAGCTTGTGCAGTAGAAGCAAAATGTGACCTTTTTTAACATATCCTATATGGGGAATAAGCTCTTGAAAAAGCTCTATGGTGGATGCTCTTGTGTTAGCGTTGTTATTATTAGTTGAGTTTTGTTGGAATCTGCAGAATGCTTCCTAGTGTACATATTTATACAAGTTAGCCGTGGGTTGAAGAAAATGAAGCAAAGTTGTTTGTACAGTTAGAGCTTTCGTGGTTATTCTCATCATGTCAACTTCCCTAAGCAAGCAAGTAAGAGCAAAGGCGTAAGGTTATTGTAGTATCTGTTATAATGACTTAATGGATCTGCTCATGGTTTTTATTTTTCTCTTTATTTGTTCTCGAAATACCATTTGATAAGCTGCAAGGTTCATTTACTTGCTTATGTGTTGGCTCATGGCTGTCCTTTCAAATAATTAGTATGTAGATGTTTTAGGACTTAATGGGCAGGTTCAACTTGAGAGAACTACAAAAAAAGAGACAAAAGAACCCATCTGAACCGTTCATCTATTTTAATCCGGTGGTTGTGAATAATACGGACAATTATATTTTGTTACATTCTTGATTACAAGGGTGGGTGTATATTTGAATCTTGGTTATTTAATGGGGGTTCTTCTGTTCTTTTGTTAGAGTTCTCTGTTGAACCTTCCCTTTTGGTTATGTTTATTTTAGTTTTGTTGTTACTAAATTGTTGCCAACTAATGATATCTAGTTTGTGTCTTGTTGTCCTTTAGCACTATTATTCAATGTGGTAATACATTGGAGGATGGTTGTTTTCTTAATAATGAATTGAGTTGAATAAATACTATGGGCATTGGTAGGTGATATAAATAAGACATGATTCTTACCATGGCAATTTATACCTAAATAGTACATGGTTGGTATGTTTGTGCTTTCTGTAATCAAAGACAAATGTTTTTTTTTAACATTTATGTATACCCTACCCGAGTACATAAGATGAAAATAGTCATTTTGATTAAAAAGGTATAACTGTTCTTATAAGTTGAGCAAAGCTGGTTGGTAAAAGAAGGTTATTATGTTAGGTTGTGTTTTGCAAAAATAAGCTAGTTCATCCAAACATGTATTATAAGCTAGCTTTTTGAAACACTACTATGAGTAGCTTATGGATAGCTTATGGAGAGCTTTTTATAATTTTTCTAATTATACCCTTATTATTAATTATTAAATTAAAGATACTTTTTTTGGTAATTTATATACTCATAAGCTAGTTTTTGCCATACATAATTTGTTCATAAGCTAGTTTATCAGTTATTTGCTAGCTTATCGGCTATTTGCTAGCTTATCAATCAACAACTAGCTATCAACTACAAACTTATCAGCTAGTTTGCCAAACATAGCCTTAATCTGTTGAAAAATCTGGGAAAAACTTAATTCAAGATGTATAGAAGTTTTTTCTCGATTTTCGGTGATTCATATATGAACCTTATTTTTTACTTACTTTAAGTATTCGGCCTTCTTGATGGAACCTTCTACTGGTTGTGTCGTTATGAACTTAAATCAACCCTGTAATCTTATAAAAGTTATTGCTAAGGGTAGAAGATACTAAATAATACAAAATTGTCTTTATAGTTTATATTGATCGGGTGTATGATTATTAGGCTTGGATGGTATTTGGAATTCAAGTGTTTCAAATTGTAATAAGTAAATACCAACCTACAAAATTGTCAATTCAAGTGTTTCAAATTGTAATAAGTAATACCAACCTACAAAATTGTCATTTAACCAGTGGGATGTATGATTAGAGCATCTCCAACAGCATTGCTAAAAAAAAATTTTAAAATAAGAGAAAACAAGCTAAAATTTCTAAAAACATTTTCTATCATCTCCAACAGTTTTGCTATTTTAGAGAATCAATCATTATTTTTATTATTAAAATATTCAATATATTTAATATTTCAATAAAAAAAATTAACCAACTTTTAAACAATTGGTGGAATGGATTAAAAATAGTTTCTCTCTCTTCATATAGAGATTTTAGAGAAATCTCTAAATTTAGAGAAAACTCAAATTTTTTCTATTTTAGCAATCCATTTAGCAATGCTGTTAGAGCATTTTAGAAGAAAAAAACACCATTTTTTCTATTTTAGTAATGCTCTTGGAGATGCTCTTATTATGCATGAATGGTATTTGGAATTTGAGTTTTCCAATTTGGAACGGTTTAATTGTTGATTACAAATTGTAAAACAATTAATTTGTAAATTTCTATAAAGTTGAAAAATGGTTTACAAGTGACTCCAATTTTTGAAAAAAGAAAGTTTAAAAGATTTATGTAATACATAAACATAAGAACAATTATAATGTGTTACTGGATATTTTTAACCGATTCATATGTTTGGTATTTTAAAAAATTTCATTTCGATGCTTATTGCATATAACTAAACATTATTTGATTGAGGTCTCTAATAATGGTGTGGATTTTTATTTAAAATTAAAAAATATTAGTTTTATAATCTTTTGTAGTATTATTCATCTTGACTTCAATGGAAACACTATTTATGATTGCTTGTCTCAATTTGGGGGAAGTGGAGGCAAGTGAGCCAAGGATTAGGATTTATATTTATAAACCCAACTTTGTTAAAAGAAATCACAATCATTAGCTATTTTATAAAGATTAATATGATATCTACTTAAACCCGTTATAGAAAATTTCTAAACTTTGAGTTATTACACCTCAAATTATCAAAATAAAAAATTTAAAAACAAACAAAAAGGGAAAAAAATCAGATGATATTAAGCTAAACTTTTTTACATTTTGTTCCGTTTAGAGAATCTACAATGGAGGTTTTTTTTGGGGTACTTGTTGAGGTTTTTACAAGAACCTTCACCGTGAGATAGAAGTTATTGTCTAGTCACAAATTCTTATTGAAACCCAGATGATTGAACAAAAACTCAAGTTCTTGTATATACTTTTCTTTTATGATATTATTTTATTTATTATTTTTATTATTTCTTAATGATTTTATAAATTCAAAATATGGAAAATGAGATTTATATAAGAACTTCCATTATAAAGTTTTATCGAGATCCTTAAAAATTCTATATCATTATGAATGCTCTTCTGTTTATATTTTCTTTCTCTAATACAACAATAAATGTGTGTAAAATGATTATGAAAACACACATGAAATATTTGACCATGGTCCTGTTGAATAATTATTTAATAGTTTTATTATATAATAATGTGAAAACGCGTTTGACATAATTGTTTGAGGTAAATATTTTGTTGAAAAGAAAGACAACTTTTAAAAGGTAGGCAGGTAATTCAAAAAATTAAAATATTGTAATCATGAGGATCCACCATAAGATTTGCAAAACCAGTACGTCCAAAAAGATGTGCTATATATACTTTTCATTTTTAGTACCTTTTTTTAAATATTTTATTTAAGATTTTAAGAAAATTATAAACTTACTACTTATGGTTTTTATGTTAATTACGTCCTGAATTCGAAAATTAATAATAAGGGTGTTTATGGATTTATTTTTTAGTGTATCAGACCTCGTATCATAACATACGTTAAAGGATTCCGTTAAGTTAGAAGCATTTTGAACCCCTTTTATTAGTTAGAGAACATTTTAAACCATTTAGTTAATTTATGTCATGTTTTCCCCCACCTACCGTTTTCTTTCTTACTAAACTTCATGGGCATCTATTTTCAGTCAGTTGCTTTAATTCGATCATCTTATCCTGTCACTACACACCATCACATAAGACCATGGTTCTAAATAACTCGTTATGGCTTCGTTATGGTGCGTTATGACGTCAAGGCTTGGGGTTACCGCCACGTTAACCCCTGTGCCTCCACTCTAAAGCTTGGCTTGCTTGTAACGCGTTATGGCACATTACGACGCGTTATTTTGTAAGTCTTGCGGTTACTTTTATATATAACTTACAGAATAAATGGTAACTATGTACGAGACTTAAAACTTAAATAAACATTAAAAGTAAAACCTTAAATACGTAAATACTTAAGGATAGTTGAACATGAATTCTTTGAGAATTGAAGAAAGTAATGAGTAGGGATTCAAGAGATTTAATCCCGATTTTGCACCATGATATCATTTTTATAAGCTTAATATACTTTGTATCAATGGTTATTCTTAATTTGTTTTATCATATTATTCAAAACACTGACATATACAAGTACAAGTGTATGTGTATGCCGCCTTAGGGCATGCCATGAAAAACGCAATGGCCTCGCCATAACTCATAAGGCTTGAGGCTTGACCTTGCCGTTACGCCACGCCTTACGTCATTTAGAACCTTGCATAAGACATATGAGAATATACACACTTAACCAACCTAAACACAAACCTTAATCAGCAAACTCATCATATTCAAATTGACACTCAAGACATACCCTTACACCACTAATCTAAACGTTTAACACCTTTTGTGCCTCATGTCCACATGTTCAAGGTTATTCATGTATTATTCATCATGAATAATGTACTATTTATTATAAATAATACAATATTTATGATGAATTTGTGTATTATTCATCTTACATGCATGAATATTAGGCTACTAGCCATCCTGAATAATTGTATTGTTCATTATGAATAGTATATAAACGCCCACCTTTGTTATTCATACTAAACGTGGATATTCATAGACCTGGGTCGCACTCTTCTTTTTTCTCTATATGTGTGTGTGTGTGTGTGTATATATATATATAGGGGTCGTATCCGTTACAAACCACCTAGATTGTGCAAACTATACAAACCAATCTCAACCATACATTTACATGATCAATGGTGTAGATTAATTAGGTTCCTAAATTCTCTCAACCACATTTGAAAAATACTGCCTAAAAATTAGGGATACACAAAATCAATGGAAATAAATAGAAAATCAATGCTTAAGATTAAGTTTGTATAGTTTGCACAATCTAGGTGGTTTGCAACGGATACTTCCCCTATATATATATATATATATAGACAGACAAAATTTGATTTATATTTTTATAGACTAGAAAAGAAAAGAAAATTAAAACAGAAAAACACTCCTGACTTAACACAGAGTTTTTAACAAAAGTAAGGGTAAAGGACATAGTAAGATGAAACCACCATCTTACTAAGGCCCTCGGTACCGCCCAGTGGGCTCAGCGGGCTTCTCAATCAGTGTCGGCGGGTAGGGGGGCCGGGGGGGGGGGGGGGTCTCGGCAGGCTTTTGGTGTTGGTTTCAGGAAACCAGTGTTAGTATCTACGGGTTTTTTATGGGTAGCGATACTCCTATTTCGAGTTTATTGTGGGTTTGTGGGTAAAACTGATGTGGTAGGATAGGCTTGTAGGTTTTATGGTTTGTGCTACTCATAGCCAAATGAATTTTAAGGTCTAAGGACCTTCTACGTTACTACATCCATCACCAACATGAAACCTCATGCCTTTATAGTTTACTCCAAAACTAATTCACTAAAAATAGATATGATGTTGAACTAAAAAAGAAACAAATTTACATATACCAAATTACATGTATTGATTATAAGAGCATAGAGTGTATTCATGCGGAATCATTTTATGCTTTAACGTCATATCAGCTATGCCAATGTTATGTCAAGAGCCATACTACCCATGCTTCAATGTCACATGATTTTTATTTTGAAAAGAAACACACACACTCTCCCTCCCTCCCTCTCTCTGCATTGCAATGCTGCTCAGCAACGTGTTGCTGCGGTACAGCATGGCCAACTCAGCATGACGCTCCCATGCTTTTTTCTACGCCTGACCCTCCAAGAAACTAAGAGATACCAATTATTGATCTAAACATGACAATATTCAATAAATATTATTACGATCATTGGCACCTTAAATTCCGGTTATATATAAAATCATATAATATTATTTGATGTTACAAAAATATCTTAATACTATTCAAAGGATCTATTAGCTAGATTATGAACAACAGAACAAATTTGAACTGTACATGTGTTTTACATAAAATATAAAATAATATGAAATTTAATTTATTACTTACATAGTTTAATAAGAGTATAAGACCATCTAATTTTAGTTAATATTATTTTTTGAAAAATGGATTATCTTGTTAAATGCTCTCTTATGAAAGTGACTTTTAAAAACTAACTTTAAAAAAATCTCAGGATCAATTTGGAAGACATGTTATCATCAATTATAAGAATTATATGTATGAACAATGTATCACATTAGAAAAATATTATTGCAAGCTTTTTAGATTATTTTATATAAAAAAATGTTAAAATTTAAATTTCGTGCTTTTAGTTAATAATCCAAGAGGGTGTTTGGGATTCCATTTTTGGGTTCAAAAGTCATTTTCCCCAAAAGTCCTTATTGACTTCTTGGAGAAGTCAGGATTTTTTACTTCTCAAAACCTCCGTTTCCTTCCTTGTCCAAATGAAATTTCAAGAAGTCATTTTACATTGCCAAACACCATTTTAACTTATTGACTTCTTGGAGAAGTCAATAAGTTAAAAATGAGCTTTATAATGGACTCCCAAACACCCTCCAAGTCATATCCAAATACATAAAGAAAACAAGAACGTAAAGGTTTGGAAATAAAATATTTGAAATCAAAATATTTTGGAGATACAAAAATTACTTCATTAAGCAAAATTGGTTGTTCACTTAATTAATAACTATAAGGTAAGCAGAAAAAGTTGGATTTACCTATCAAATTGTTTTCTTGAAACCTATGAGAACACAAAATAACATTAAAATTTCACACTAATAGATTTTGAAGACACGAAAATTAGTGAATCTTCACACAAAAACACTATGAATGTTAACTTTCATAATATTTTGTTCTTTTAGAGGATGTTTGTTTTTATAAAATTACCTTCTAAAACCTCTTAAGTCTGAAAATTAAGAGGTTTGAATACTTAAGACTATTTGTTTTATTTTTAAGAAAAATGTCTGAAAACCTCTTACTGTCCACTAAAATTTTAAGAATTGTATCATCCACCTTTTATTTTTTAGATGTGAAATAAAACTTCAGACCTATAAAAAAACAAATGACACCTTAGTGCTATTTACGTAGTTTTACAGATCTTACAAAAACAACCTGATTTTGTGTGATCCCAACTAGCAAACAAAAACAACCATATATAGCTAAATGAGTAAACTTTTCAAAACATTAAACTTTAAACAAATGCTCTCTAAGTTTGGTTACACACATAAATCAAATAAATCTGTTTTCAAACTCATATAAATGATAAACCATATTAGTACTCTATTTATTTGTAGTATACTAATGATATCGATACGCTGTTTAGTCAAGGTCTTTGGAGGTTCGTGTTTAGATATAAGGAGGTTCCAAACTACTACTATATCTTACAAGTCAAAGTCAACAATAGATAAGATTAACAATCAAGATCAATAAGAAAACTGAAATTCTAACATTAGTTTGAAACATCATATATGAACCGCTGATAACTTTTAATCTCATATTATCTTATGAATTGCGTTTTATAGGAGAAGGATCTAGTGTATTCCAGTTCATTTTATTACAATATATGCCATCCTAATGTGCATCCACTTCACTTTCCACAGTTGATAACCATTTCTCACGATTCTTACGTTAATTTCAATTTCTCATCAGAACCCAACCTTATATATAATTATATAGCCAAGATTGAAATGAGAAACAGAGAAGTGATTCTAGTCTTTGATACAACTTATATTAAATTTGACTACTCAAAATTGCGGCTTTGACAGGTCAAAGTTTACGACTAAGCAAAAATTAGAGGGAAGTTTAGTAACTTTAATAAATAGACACCAAATGGGTTCATATGATTCACATACGAACTATATGTCCATATGTGAATCAACGTAATTTACTTATTAACTATTTTTAACTAATTCATATATGAACTATATCTTCAAGTGAATCTATGTAATTTACATATTAACTGTTTTTAATTGATCCATATATGAATTATATGTTAATATGTAACCTATGTAATTCACATATTAGTTATTTTTAACCGATTCATATATGAACTATATCTTAATGTTTTCGTATGAACCTCTTTCTTCCTCTCTCTCTCTCTCTCTCTCTATATATATATATATATATATATATAATAAAAGAGTAACTGACCTGCCACGTGTCGTGCTCTGGTGAGTCAAATTGCCACGTGTCGCGTTTTGGTGATATCAAAATAATAAATAAAATAATGTAGAAGACATAATTAAATCAAATCTTTTAATCCAAACTATAGATAAATATGAAAACAATAAATAAAATAATGTAAAAGATAAATACCACTTTCAAAAATACATAATTAAATGAAACGGTTTAAAAAATCATCTACATATATTTGTGTAATATTTAATATAATCAATATACGTATTATTATTTTTCATTGGTGATATAAAGAATTAAAAATATTCTCTCTATTTTCAAAGTACAATTTTCTAAGAGTTTTCCAAAGTTGAAAAATCTTACTTTTCCTATTTTTTTAATTGTTAAGAAAATTCCATATAACTTTTTGGAAAAAAATATACTCAAACTCTTTAAAAATTTTCATTTTTTAATCCAAACTATAGATAAATATGAAAACAATAAATAAAATAATGTAAAAGATAAATATCACTTTCAAAAATCCTCTACATAATTAAATCAAACAGTTTTAATCCAAAAATACACACCTCAATCTCAATCTATAAATACCTCTTTCAATCTCTCAATCTCAATCCATTGGAGTGTTAGCCTAGTGGTAAGGCTTGGGCACTACATAGTGGTGAACCTGAGTTCGAGCCTTGGGGGATGCATTCTGGAGGTACGGGGGCTTCGACCCCGGGCTGCATGCTTTAGCAGTCGGGCTTCGGCCCAAAATTGCCGAGGATTAGTCTGGGCCCAATGTGGTCTGGGATACCTCTTCCAAAAAAAAAAAAAAAAAAACTCTCTTAATTAAGCCACTACCAATTAAACATACACACACAAAGGTAATTAATCAAACGCTCTTTAATTTTTATTTTTTCTTACACATGATGATATGATTATGATGATTCTATTCATATTTATAGTCTAATTTACTTATATGTTTTACAATATTAAATATGTTAATTTTCGTAAAAATTAATTTATTATACATACATATATACATATTGATGGATGTTCTAAGGATTAATTAAAATGCAAATAATAGATTATATAATATAAGTCTAGTGCCAATACTTTCAAAATAAACAAATTACTAGATATAATACTCTTAAATATAAATTAAATTATAGTAAATAATTTAAACTAAATAAATCATATTTATAATATTAGTTTTTCTGGTATGAGTTATTTTTTAAAAATTATCCCGTGTATTAGACGGGATCAAATATAGTATATATATATATTATTGCAAATAAATTGGTGAAATCATTTCATTTCGTTTGCCAATTTTGTTTTATCAAATATAATAAACATTCAATACATAAATAAAAATATTTATTTATTTGTTTTCAGCAAAAGGAAGATTGGCTTTTATTGATTCGTTAGATACCCAAATTGATGAAATTACATTAACAAGAAAACAAGATGCTTTCTAGTAACACGTATATCCAAAATGGAATTAGAAAATTCATGTAATAATTTTTAAAACTACAAAATATAAATTTTATCATTGTGTTTTAATAAGAGGATAGAGTTGAATGGATTGCCATGGACATGATTGGATGATAGAAAGTAAGATAACTCGAAAGTGAGATATGAACTCTTAAAATTTTTTTTGGATTGAATTATACATGTTTTAGTTTAATACTAATATTTTAAGTTTATACTTTTAACCTATCTGATCATCTGTGTTTTTGATTCAAGCTTTGGAATAATGTTAAGAAGAATGATCTTATTTAAAAGAATTTTTATATACTATTGTAATTTAAGATATTTTTAATAATTGTTTTAGTTTGTAAGTCTTTTAATATAATATATGAAATGAAAAATACACTTAAAAATACATACACAAAATTTATATTTTGAAATAAATATATATTAATCAATACATTAAACTACCTTGTAAGAGAAAAATTACGTAAAATAAATCTTTAAGGTAGAAATTCTTATAAATCTCACAAATTTTAAAGTTCTCAAATAACTAAACTAATAATTAAAAATACTTAGATTAAATAATGCATTTTTAGAGAGAAAATAGTGTAAATGGAATAGAGTTGGGTTGCTATCACGGAGATGCCAAACATAACTATTCTCACATGGTATTGTTTTTGCTAGCGACAATTGCGGTGCCCACACACATGTGCTCATAATATATAAATATATTTACAAATTTAATTCCTATTTTTTTTAGGTTTATATTAAATAAATATCAGTTTGTGAATCGTGAGACAACTTTAAGCTTTATGAGATGATTTAAAATAAAAAGGTATGCTTTGCAAAATCAAATTTGTGGTTTTAGATTATGTGGTTCATCATTTGGTTTTGTAGTTACGGTCTTAGTTCAAGTGGTTTGTGGTTTCGTGATTGTGGTTTTGGTTTTAGTTCAAGGGGTTTATGGTTCGTGGTTTCGCGCTTGTGGTTGTAGTTTAATTTGTTGTCTGTGGTTGTGGGTTAGTTTTCTTGTAAGGGTTATGTAATCTGCTGTTCTAGGTTGCGTCTTGTAAAGTAATAAGCTTGTTTGTGTAATTGGTTGGTATTAATAAAATTGTTGCCAGTTCAAAAAAATAAATTCTTCACTAACACCTTATTTTCTGATATAATACATTATAATATGGTTTGTTAACTGACTTAATGCAAAAATAAACCCCAATTAAGTCTTAAATAATATGGGTTCAAATGTGAACCACTTTTTGGTTGTGAACGTGAGGACAACCGAGAGCGCGACACGTGACTGCTTTGAGTGTGGTCCCCCCATTTAATTCCATGCCCTCCCATGAATTGCGCCTAGTCATCCGCCGTGGACATGACGTGTTTCTTAGTCATCCGTCATGTGTCGCGCTCTCGGCTGTCCTCACGTTCACAATTAAAAAGTGGTTCACATTTGAACCCACCCCTATATATATATCATATACATAAAGGTACAAAGATAATGTTAATCGTTGATACTTGATATAACAAAAAAAGGTTCAATTGAATATGTATACCTGAAGCCATTCTTCTATCTATACTTTTATCAATTATTACATAAGAAAATGCATATGTGAACTTCCATTTCATTATTAGCAACTCAAATATGAAACATAGCTTTGCATGTTTCTCAAAGTCTTTTATCCTTTTCAATTGAGCATTTCCCTATATATGGAAAATAAGCCTCACGTGGCATAAAATTTGGCAAGCAACCCTCCCCTACATCTTCTTGACACGTTAGTGGCACTGAAGCAGATAGAAGCATGGATTCGTTAAATACAAACAATGTTATTTTGATGCATACGACAATTGAATGTGATTTTGATTTGCCACGACTATAGTATCTTCAATTCTAGTGTATTTCGGAGTTTAAAGTTGTAACCGACATATCATACGTAAAGAATTATCACATAATTAATGCAATTTAAAAGTGATATATATATAGACTTAGGATCATGTGAGACCAAGCTGTTATCGTGAGACCGCGTGAGACCAATACCTAACGTTTGAAACTTCACAAAAAAACACCGTGAATGTCCATAAAACACGAATACGCAGACCTAAAATTCACTTTCGGTGCAAAAAAATATCGAAAACAAGCTAAAAAACGTAACCTTCACAGCTCAAGTTCTGTGAAGGTTACATATATATAATGCAAACCTTCACAAAAAAAACAGCTGTGAAGGTTTCGTTTTTTAACCTTTTTTTGGAATTTTTTTTTTCAATAGTATTTTTTAGTATGTTTTAACGATGAATGTTCAATTTTTTTTACCTTCACAAATGTTTTGATGTGAAGTTTCAAGTAAAACATGTTGGTCTCACCGGTCTCACCAAAAAGGCTTGGTCTCACCGGAACCTAACCCTATATATATATATGGGTAACCACTTTTTGGTTGTGAACGTGAGGACAGTCGAGAGCGCGATACGTGGCGGATGACTAGGCGCCACGTCAGGTCCACGGCGGATGACTACGCGCGATTCATGGGAGGGCATTGAATAAAAAGGGGGGGGGATCACACTCAAAGCCGCCTTTGTTGACTAGTCTCCGCCACGTGTCGAGTTCTCGGCTATCCTCATGTTCACAACCAAAAAGTGGTTCACATTTGAACTTTCCCCTCTCTCTCTCTCTCTCTCTCTCTATATATATATATATATATATAGAGAGAGAGAGAGAGAGAGAGCAAAAAAAAATCCAGAGAAAACCCTAAAAATATTAAGAATTCTTCCAATTTTTCTAAAGATATAAAACAAACACATTATTTTTGAAGGGTGTCCAAGCCAAAGCCCGACTAATACCCGACAATTTTGAGGGCTAAACATGGACCCACTTAAATGTCTCTAGGCATGCGCACTAGAAGACTCGAACTCGGTTAGGGAACTATGAACCCTTCGAGCGATCACCAATCCGCCACAACACTGGAAGACAACAATCACATTCTTTCCCAGCTTATAAATTGGTAATTGATGAAATATAACCAAATTGGTGCGAAACAAACTCACCAAAAAACAATCATTTTGTCATCTTTAATTTAGCATTTATATTGATAGATTTTATCATTTGTTTTTCATAATAAAAATGATAACATAAAATGAAAGTAAACAAGAACTCGAGTTATTGTTCAAACATCTTGATTCTAGCTAGTAAGAACTTATGGGCTAGTTGGAGAACAATCTCTATTCTATAATAAAGGTTTATGTAAAAACTCCAACAAGAATTTCAAGAAGAGCCTTAATTATAGACGCTCTAACCTTTTTATGGTTATGATTTAATTATATATGTTTATATATAAAATGAAAAGATCAAGAGAAAACTTTAAGAAACCTAACTATTGATCTAAGGCTTTGATTTAGATCATCCAATGGTGTCAACTCGTTTAGGAACCATTTGGTCATGGAAAACTGTTTTTATTTTTCTAAAAAACTTTTTCAAAAAATATACTCCCTCCGTCCCAGAATTATTGTCCAGTTTTGACTTTTTAAAGTCTTTCTTTTTCGACTTTGGCCTTAAATATTTTTGTTTGTGTTATATAATGGTTGATGCAAAATATATGAATGGCTTATGTTTTTAATGTATTTTTCATCGATATAATTTTCATCAAGTATTATATAACACAAACAAAAATATTTAAGGTCAAAGTCGAAAAAGAAAGACTTTTGAAAGTCAAAACTGGACAATAATTTTGGGACGGAGGTACTAGTTGAGTTTTTTTAATTTTAGTTTTTATAAAAAGTTTAGAAAACATATTTGGTTGAAACTTGAAATGATGGAGTTTTCATTTTTCATTTTAGTAAATTAAAATTTTTTGGAAAACTATTAAAATCAGTTTTTTTCTAACTTGCATAGAAATTAGGAAACAAAAAAATTTCATTTTTCTTGAAAAACTTTTGAAAACTAAATGAACTAAACGCATTTTCTAAAATTTTATTTTCCTTATAATTTTTATGAAAGTTTTTCTTCAACCAAACACACACTTAATATCCATTTTGTTTCCAGCATAATTAGAGTAAATTGATTAAAACTATAGAACAATGAAATCATGATCCCTAGTACTCTGTAAATTTTGTTTAAAAAGTGAATTACACTGGTGGTTCTTGTGGTTTGCTCAAATTTTGGATTTGATCCCTAAAATAAACCATCTACACGAATGATCCCTAACTTTTCATTTTTATAACATCGTTAGTTTGACCAATGCTAATCCTAAAATGTGCCCTTCATGCGAGGGGCCTTTTTGTCTATTTACCTCTTTCTTTATGATCACTATCCTTCGAAGCAAGTCTTTGGCTCAAGAAACTACTTTATCCCCTATGGTTGAGCTGCTTCTCATAAAAGAAAGTCCAACTCAGTAAATGATAGATCAAAAATGAATTACTAAAAAAAAGGAAAGAGATGAAGATGGCCATAATTGGATTTAATTTTCTTCATGGAATACATGGACCAACTTCACTACCTATCCCAAATGGGTATTAGGAAACAATCGAATGTGGGTGGATTACATTACTTTGTGGTGAAGCATGCGCAGTTCATCTCAAGGATGTCATTGTTGTTCTTAGTTGTGAAAGCATGTTTGCCATTAAATCGGTTCATAACAATTTTATTAACTTAACCAATGTAAATCTATGGTTTGCACAATTTGTAGAATTATGGTGATTTGCAAATGAAACCACCCTTATATGTAAGGGGCCATTTACGAGAGAACTAATTATTTTAGGGTGTTGCTATGTTATCCATACCCCTTTATCTATTTTTCACTCATATAATCCATAGTTCCATACTCCCTTCGACTTTAGAGTACTCTAGACCCACCTAGGCACTCACATACACCTGTTAATGAAGGTATGGATAGAATTTGCCTTATTTTATGGTATCTATTCCCTCATTTCACTAATTAATGGTTTAAAAGTTAAAAATTAATAACATAAACCCCCACCCCCACCCTCTAAAAGAAAAGTCTTGGAAAACCATCCCAAAATACAGTTTATGTAATAAAATGATTGATTGAAACTGGATTTCACAGTTATTACAAATTATCAAATTGTGATTAAAATTAATTAAACCCTATATATATATATATATACATATAGAGGGAGGTTCAAACGAGAATGACATCAATTTAAGATAATACGGGAATAATTTTTGTGTACAAAATCATATATGATTAACAAAGGAAAAATTCAGGTACAAAAAACATGTACAAAATCATATATGATTCATATAGTAAATTACATATGATTCATGTTGTTAATCATACATGATTAACAACTGCGCGGGTTACATGCGACTTACAACCAGCATGTAACCCGCCTGCGTCCCCTTTTTTTTCCTCTGTACTTAATCATATATGATTTTGTACACAAAAATCATTCTCGTATTCTCTTAAAAAGATGTCATTCTCGTTTGAACCTTCCTCTATACATATATATATATATATATTCAAGATGATGTTGATTTGTAAAGTGGCAAACACATTCGTAAGATGTCATTTTCAATTTCATGTGAACGATAAATAATTAGATCAGATATCTTGTTAAACTATTACTTGATATAAGACTACAAATAAGTGATATAAAACCTATAATTTATGTATATAGACATGAATATAAATTTAAGTCATGAAAATGAACTACCATATACTGTTACTACGATTTTGCATAATTGCATGTCATATCATATTCCTATAACCTTAATTATGACTTATATATAAAAACGTAAATCTATAGTTTTTTGTACATATTAAGCACATGCTTTGCATAAAGCACTTGTAAATATTTTACTATCACTGTGAAAAATTGAATGGCTGAAACATTAAGACAGGAGCAGTTTGGCACGTATGGTCCATCTACTTTGTTATTGATCTGAATGAGACTTAAAAAATTATTAAAATAATTGCCCGTGGTTTATATTTTGAAGAAAATGTCGATAGAATGTTTTCTTTTCCATCAATGACTTATATTAATGGAATAATGGTTACGGATTTTTCTGAATATTCTATAAATAATATTGACAGAGAAGTCTTCCAGTACGTACTGTGGCGGATTGGTTATCGCTCGAGAGGTTCATAGCGCCCTAACCGAGTTCGAGCATTCCCGTGCGCATGTCTGGGGACATTTAGGTAAGGCCATGTTTAGCCTTCAAAATTGCCAGGGATTAGTCGGGCTTTGGCCCAGACACCCTTCAAAAAAAAAATTTGATAGAGAAAAAAGAAAATTTTAATACCCACACATTGACACTTTAAGGTATGTAGATTTGGATCGTATTGGAATAAAAAAATGTTCAATTGATGTACAAGTAATGATTTTACATGACACAGTTTGTCTCGTGATTAGAGCATGTCGCTTATTTAATTTTAGTAAATGACGTACAAGTCGGAGGTTGAATATAAACAACCTTTCAATCTCCATGAATGGTGTTATGATTAGTGTACATCTTATTAATTCTATATCGTACTTAAAGTAATATGCATAATTAACTAGTACTTGACGTATAAAAATAGTTTTTATGATCCGTGTCAAATTAATGTTGTATAATATGGTATAGATTAATAAGATACCTACATTCAACTAGCAAAATTTCAACAAAAAACCATGCGTACTATAAAAATGACAATATAGTTGACAAAAATGTGTAAAAGCTGGACAACATACCAATGGTTGATGTTATTTGACTATTGATGATATTGTAAATTTTTATTTTTTTATTTTTGCTAATAAATCAAAATAAAAGATTCATAATTAAATTCTTTACAAGAATAATTTTTAAAAAAGTTAAATAAAACATACTTTATTAACATTGTCACAAATGGTATTAAATTATGGAATATAGATGCATTACATCTCATTTAAAAGTAGGGTTTGAGAGAAATATTATATTATTTAAAAGTAGGGTTTGAGAGAAATAAAATGTTCAAAGATTATTCCTCTACCTCAAAGTCAAAGGACATAAATGCAGTAAAGTTTCTTTGAAAATGAGAGAAAATAGAGAGAAAAAAAAGAATTATTAGAAAAGCAAGTAACATATGAAGATAGAAATAGAAAAGATGTCTTCAATTGTTCAGAGTGGTGGATGTTGGATATTTATCGAGCGGGTGTATTTTTAAATGCCTGCAAAGTCGTTTAGTATGGTTTTAGCTGAATTCCGCAAATCCGTTTGGCAGACGCACGGAAGCCTTCTCTCTAATATGTAGTTCTGCCCATGATTGTTCAAGTCGATAATAATCATGTTTAACAATCAAAACAATAATGTATATACGAGAAAGAAAAAGTTAAAACAAGTAGTTATAGTACTAAAGGTAAGCAAGAAAACATTAACAACTTCAAACAAATCATATGATCTGTTACTCCAAAATCCTCCCCTTTTGACCCTTAACGCTTAAAACAAAGTATATGATCAATTATTCCAAAATCCCCTATCTTTGACCTTTGTGGCAACAATGTCACTACAAGGTTGTCTTTCTGTCTTTCTAACCATCTTTTATAAAATCTGCTATCCTATTCTTATGTCTTTATAAAATTTAATTATATATCATGTTTTCTCTAATGTCTAAGGCCATCAAATCTAACATCAACAATTCATCTTATGCCCTCGTACATAGTGTTAGGCTTTTAAATGAGAAATACATTTATGTTGAGAATATGAGAATCAACTTGATCTATTCGATTAAAATTTTATTTCCCTGGCCTTTTATATAAGTGAAAGACATGTATGTAATATATAATAATATATAAAGGTCATTTTGGATTTTTTTTTCTTCAAATCTCATACTCTATCTTATCCTTGTTCCATAATTGTTTTTGGATATTAATAATTATCAATATCTCGTACAATCTTTCACCATGAAATCACTGGTGACTTTACAATCCAAAAATCGAAATAAATAACACTTACCTAAATCTCATTGTTGAACACGAACATCGATGTTATTCATTGATCGTTTGAACAGAAACTAAATGCATAAAATTGCAAAGAACCATAAATAGATGGTGATAATCATGTGTATATTGATCATTAAGTGAACTTGTGAATCTTAATATCAATTTACATATGAATTCTAATTATAACTTGTATGTGATTTACTACTTATATAACTCATTCACATCCGAGCTTATGAATCATAGCATAGATTCACATATAAATTTTAAAACTGAAATTGTAACATAGATTCACATATGAATCTTAACATTGAACTGTAACCTATGTAAGAATCATTTTAAACTTGTAATCCAAATTCTTATGGGAATCTAAAATTTTATATGTATTTTTAATTGAAAATGATGAAATCTTGTTTTACTGATGCATTTTATCTAAATAAAATATTAATTATTTTTGATAATTTATTAAAAAGGAAAACGAGTAAAACTTTGAAAAGAAGTGGATTAGTGATTTGGTTGCATGAAAATAAAATTTGATTTATAGTTTATGTCATCATCTTAAGGTTTGTAAATTTGGTCACCGGTTTATCTCTATTTATATATAGGATTTAATATCTTGATCATTGAATGTATAATGGATGAGATATCTTCACAACTTCTCAACAACTATGACGTTTTCATTGAATTCTCTTTATATATGCACTTACATATATAGATTTGGGTCATTAGTTTATTTTCGTAAGACTTATAAGACTATATTTTTACACTTAAAACTTTACAATAAAACATTATGAAGATAAAAAAAATCCCCACCTTTACCACAAAAACATTGTAAAGGTTACCTACACAACGTTTCTATAAAATATGAAATGTAAAAATGTGGTCTCACGAGTCTAATAAAAAATAGCTTGGTTTGGGTCACATGACCCCAAATCTTATTTATATTTATAATTACATTCATAATTGTTGCGCACCCACTTAGACCCACATATACGCGCACACACACACACCCAAAATAAAAGCAAAAAGGTAGAACGACAACATATTATGTTTATGCAAGATGCATAAACAACGTGAATCCAACCAATCTAAAGCTAAACACAAACCAAAAAAGACCCTAATCCTAAAGATAGCAAATTTCCTAAAGAACTTATCCATACAAATCAGGTCATGAGCAACTAAAATATTACAATTGATTTAAGATCTAGAAGAACACAAAAAATTATACCTTAAAACCTAGATGATGTCTTCCAAATAGTTCAACAATGAAGAAACACAACCATACCACCTCCAAAGACTTTACCAAATGATTCAAGATCTAGAAGAACGCAAAAAATTATACCTTGAAACCTACATGATGTCTTGCAAATGGTTCAACAATGAAGAAACGCAACCGTACCACCTCCAAAGACTTTTCCAAACCTGCACATTCGAACTTCGAAGGACAAGATAAGAAGCAATGTTAAAAAATACGTCTTAGGGCACAAATCGTTGTCCATGTCAATGGCTAATTCGTGTAAAACACCATGAATTCCCAATCTTCCGCTACCTATGGGCCATATTGAACATTTACCGTGTAAAGTGCTTACCGATATCATTGACCTTATTGATTGAACATGCCAAGGACAAAGAAGCTTACCTGGTAAGAGACAAGACAAAAACCCTATAGTCTTTACTAATGCTACGTTTGGCAAACTAGCTGATAAGCTAGCTGGTGACTGATAAGTTAACTTATGAACAAATTATGTTTGGCAAACACTAGCTTATGAGTATGTAAAATGAGCAAAAATGACATCTTTAATAAATAATCAATTATAAGTATTTTATAATATAATTAAGACAAATTTTGAATAATATAATTAAAACAAATTTATAAAAATATAATATATTAAATAATACAAACAATAAAAAATTATATAATATAATGTATTAAAATAATATAGAATTGTTTATTATTATTATTATTGTTGTTGTTGTTATTATTATTATTATTATTATATATAGACAAACAAACTTTAGAAAAAAATCAACATTATCTCAAAATTAATGTAACACCCCGATTCCTAATTTAAGTTCCAGTAGAGTTTTGAGTTACTTTGGAACCTTAATTGTTATGTTTTGTAGGAGCCGAGGGTTAAGATGTTAATACTGAAAGTGCAGGGTGTGTGTGGGTAAGTGTCTAATCTAGGGTTAACCTACATCTCCCTCTATCCCAAATCAGTTTCCAGAATACGTATTTGGGAGAGGAGAGACAGCTTTGGAGAAAAGAAGCAAGGGTGCAATTGGAGGCCTAGTATCGACCAATCAAGAGAATTGTTCGTGTAATCGTGATTAAGGTATGAATGCTTTACTTAATGGTAGTTTAATTGTTGGTAAATTTGAGCAAAGAGTCAAGGGTTGAGAAGTATGTGGGGGATTGATCAATTGATCAACCTATAGTATGAATTGGAGTTGTTTAGATCGAATTAGAGACGTGTGAATGTCCCTTATCGATCCTAGTTCTTAAAATCCATTGATGTAGTCTTGTAGAGCTCGAAAAATCGAGATCATAGCAATTTGAATCGGCTAAATCGGAGTTCGTATGAGAGAGTTATGTCCAATTGAAGAAAACCCTTCTTTTCTTCTCGTGCTGATGGTAACGGCGGGTAAATCCGCGGGTAAGGTTACCAGCGGTATTACCAGCCGTTTAGGCTGAGTTGTTTTTCCATTTTTCCGAAATGGATTCGTTTGGGGTTCTTTTGCTTAGTTACCCCTAGTACTTAGTGAAACATGATGTTTCATGAAGTTGGTGGAAATTGGTCGAGGGTAGATGCGTCTTTTTGCATTAGAGGGTCGAGTTACGATTAAGACTCATTTTCGGGTTGTGTTTGATGAATGTGTGTATGTATTTATGCTTAGGTGGTACGAGGTGACTATTGAACGTATTTTGAGCTAGTTGTGATCATAACCAAGGTGAGTTCACTACCTAGCTATGTATCGTTGTGTGTTTACGATTATGTTGCATGTGATTATGTTATGATGATGATGATGTATGTTCCCTTCGGGGATATGTGGACCGAAGGTAGTAGCAATACTCCTCGGGTAGAGTACCTATGGTGGTAGCAATACCCCTAGGGAATTCTCTCCTTGATCCGGGTTAGCCGGAGAGGAGATAGTGCGAAGATGGCACGTACGTGATTATGTGTATATATGATTGTGGATGTATGATGGTAGATGGTTAGGGTGTGTTCTCACTAAGCGTTTCGCTTACCCCGTTGTTGTTTAATCTTTTTAGTTGCAGGCATTTCCCGAAAGGGAAAAGTTAAAGTTCGAGGCTCCGGGTTCCGCTAGTTCAGTCTACGAGAAGAAAGGTGAAGAAATGGTTGTACAGAAAGTGGTTTGGTTTTTAGCGGTGCACCGAACGTTATCTTGTTAGTTTGAAAAGTCAACCTCGTTTTTCCTAAACGCATAAACCATGTTGTACTTGGGTTTGGATTCGGTTTTATTTAAAACGATTTTTCAATGTATCCATAAAATAGTTAAAACTTAGTTGACACCTCATGGTGTTTAGATGTTACTTTTGAATTAAATTTTGGACAAGCTTCCGCATTTTTATAAAGTTGGTTACTTTTCCCGTTAAAGATGTATTTTCGAATTTTGGGTGTTACAAGTTGGTATCAGAGCCTAGGTTTAAGGGATTCGGGTATTCACATATGGTGGATACTTGAACTTAAACCAAAGCTTTTGTTTTCCCTAAGATTAAAAGTAACCAAAAGGTGTTTTACGTGAGAAATGGTTAAAGAGACTGAACTGCGAGCCGGAGCATCAGAACGGGGGTGAGCACACTAAACCTTACCTATGTTGAGTATGATGATGTATGTGATTATAATTGATGTATATGATTATAATTGATGCATGTGAAAGCTATGTGTGATGCTAGTGATGAACATAAGATGCATGATAGATGTGTATTACTATGAAAATGATAGAAATGCAAGTATTGTAGGTGCTCCTTGTATAGGCTAGTAGTATCTTACTACGAGTGGAAAAGCATGTTGAGCTATTGACATGATGTAAAGCATGATGATTATTGGTGTAATGATTAATGTATGTATGAGCCATAAGGGTATATGATTGATGACATGTGATATGAGCAAATAGTAGTTGCATGCTAGACTAATGCTATGTAGTTATGTGGAGCAGGTATCTTATGATAGTTGCTATGTAAGCTAATGTACGCATGTTAAGCCTTGTATAGGCTTATGATGTTGTAGTCATGAGTAAGTAATTGGTGCTTGTTTTGTGATAAAGTGATAGACGAGCTATTAAAGCTCTAGTGTAAAGGTCATGTATGGGGCAACTAGTCAGGAATTGGGATTTTAGTGATGGTGTCGAGGCTAGATATGTAGGGTGTATTTATAATGATACAAGGGCCCGTATCGTTGCAAATACATTGTGCATATCAGGGAATTGACATAGTTGCTAGAAGTACCATGAACCAACTAGGTTGTGTTTGGGGTAGCATGATGGTAGGACTTGTGTATGTCCTTAAGGTAAGTAGTTGGACCCCTACGAGGCGTGTGATGAGTGGAGAATGTGAAGCCAAGATCTTTGACTTGAGCTAGTAGTTTGTACGTGAAAAGAGGTAGAGTGGTGGTGTTTAAATAGCGAGTTTAATTGGATCAGTATGGTTAGACCACCCAATAGTATGATATGAAAGGAAAAGTGTAGTGAGGGCTGTTGACCCAAACGTTGTAGACGAGATGGGAAGGAAAGAGGTTATCTTTAAAGTATGATGATCTTAGGATCAGTATGGGTTGTATACCAAAAAGGGGTATCCTGGTTACGTTAGAAATGGTGATGATTGTGTATAAGAGTGCATGTTTAAAGTCAGTGGACTTAGTTGACAAACCCGTGAATTAGGATGCCTAGTGGTGAAGTTAAAACCAGGTTTGTATCGGTGCGTGGGAGATCCTGTAGAGAACCCTTTAGTGTGTCCTTGTTGAGTAATGCTCTGGGGTTCGAAATACGGTTATCTATTTTGGTGTATTATAAGCACCGATACAAATTTGATTTTGGTGGAATCATGAGAAGTTTTGAGTTACTGATAAAGGTAAAAGGGTAGAGTAAAAGAGATAGGGGAAGTTCCCATGGGTTACTTCCTAGCTTTTGAATGTACGGAAAGAGAATTAACCCAGGTGGTTCACAGCAGTTAGAAGCAGCACCAGTCACATGAGTCGGCGTGCAGTAAGCTCTCAGCCTGGTCAGGCTAGAGCATCCGGATACTGGATTTTTGGTATGACCATCGTCGAAGTTCGAAGGTAAGAAGGATCCAGTGGTTAACACCCATCGGCATATTGAGACAGAAGGTGCCTTCCACACTGGTTGGCATGACAGAATCAGAGGTCAAGTCGTGGAGAGCCAGTTTAGAGAACCCACGGAGGGTTTTGTGAGAGTCAATTGATCGGTAAAGGACCTTGAAGCAAGTGGAAAGTATGATGTGAGAGTGATTCTCTGGCTTTCCAGAGAAACACCATGTATGTCAGTTAAAGATGGTAACAGCAAGGTGCACTGATCTTATCAGGTGTACGAGATAACTTGTGTTAGAAAGTCCGTCAGAAGTAGAAATAGCGGACGAGTGGCACTGTTGGTGTAGTGACGCGTTTTGGGAGAATGTATTAGAGATAGGTGGGATCAAACTGTTTTAAACCCGATCCCTATCTCTATGTAGAAGGTAAATGTGGTAGTTAGATTAGACGGTTTGAGTTGAGGTCGAGTTTGCATGGATTGTGGGGAATAGTAGATAGTAGTTCGAACCCTAAGTGGGGGAGAACTGACTATTGAAGGAGATGAAAAGAGACCACCGAAGGTATGTACTTTGGCTAAGGCCAGAAAGCATATTCTTCATGGAGGTAGTAGCTACTCAGTGTACGTGATTATTAGTCGAGTTGAGATAAAGAAAAAGAAGGAAGCAATCGTGCCTATGGTCAGCGAGTGTCTGGATGTATACCCGGATGATTAGCTGGTATTTCTTTCGAGAGGCAAGTGAGTATTATCGGGAGCTAACCAAGCTTTCGGTAAGAGATAGATACCCGCTGCCGAAGATCGATGATCTCCTTGATCAGCTTCGGGGAGCCATGTGGTTCTCGAAGTTAGATCTTCTCTTAGGGTACCATCAGTTGAAGGTTCGAGGAGAAGAGGTGTGTAAGACGGCCTTTTGTACTCGATGTGTGCATTTCGAGTTCATTGGGATGCCATTCGTGTTGACGAACGTGTCGATAGTTTTATGGACCTGATGAATCGGGTCTGCAGACCAACGAAGGAAGGTCAGTGATCGTATGCATAGGCGATATGCTGATCTATCGAGATCGAAGGTGGAGCTTGTGGAACACTTTTGAGATGTGTCCGAGATTTTTCGCAAGGATCGATGAGTGTAGGGAAAGGAAGACAGTAGCGAGCATGGCAGTTTAAGGTGGTACTTACTACCACAAGTTAGTCGTATTAAGATGCAGTGTGAGAAATAAATGGGTGTTGTGAAGAGTTATAGTGTGTGTTATGTTGTACGTGATGGTAGAGGATAGATGGCTCTGTTGAATGTGAATAGCATGTTTTGGGTGCTTATGGGTAGCCTTGTACTCATAAGGGTCCATGGGATAGCATCGTTTCCGTTAGAGGGGAAGATATGATCAGTTCCGTTCTTGGAACGGAGAGCAGTTAGATGTGCAGATATGTTTTGTTGTGGAATCTGTCGTAATCCGTAGGAAATGACATGGTGATAGGTGTGTTCTAGGTTGTGACCCGGATTGGGAAACTCCAAAATAGAACCGTGAGGGAGTAGGGGTGACCGGTGAGGTCTCTGTGTCTCCAAAGCGGACAGTTTTGAACCACGGTCACCTGGACTGTTGCAACGAATTGTCGAGTCAGGTCTATAGGTCGACGCTTAATAGATTGGTGATCGTGATCATTGGTAGATGTTATTGTAGTAAACCATGGAGCGAATGCTTGATTGTTCGAACCTGATGTCGAATTGGGTTAGGGATAAAAAGTGAATGTAATTGTATGTGTTGGGATGATAGAGTCTGAGATAAGAGAAGATGTGATGGTAGTGAGGTGCATTAAGTGCATGAAGAGGGCGAGCTTGTTGTCTAGATTAATCTTTACTTGACTCTTGTGTTTCCTACACTGGTGGTTACACCCGTAGGCTTCGAGAGTCAAGTATGAGCTGTCAAGACTGGGTGTTTGGGGCTAAGAGAAGTAGGTGTACGGCGATATAAGAGATGTTGATAGAATTTGTCAATACAAATGTGATAGAAGTAGAAAGGGTAAGAGTTATATCGACCCAATAACCGGATGTGTGTTAGTTGGCGTTACGGCTTGGTAGTTAATAATGATGACCTCGCTGGTAAGTATATCTAAGCAGCCATAAAGAAAGGCAATTAAGATAGAAGGTTGAGTTAGAGTTAGAGTTACTAGTGGGAGGTGAGAGCATGCGATGAAGGATCTGAGTAAAAGTTAGTAGTATTCTCGGAAATCAGTATATCCTATGGGAGATAGTGGACAGATTTGCGGTCGGACTTAAGTTAGTGGGTAAGAGGAAGTGCTTCAGAAGGTGTCACCATGGAAAAAGGTGATACGCTTTCAGAAGCGTGGCAATCGAGTTTGAGATTCATCGGACCGTTCGAGATGGACGCACATGTAGGGAGAGTCGCGTATCAGCTTGAGTTACCGTCAGAACCCAGTCAGATACACGACACTTTCTATGTTGTATAACTTCAGTGGTGCTTAGCAGATGAGTCGGGTTGCATACCGATTGATGACATTCAGGTAGAAGAGCGACTTAGCTATGTGGAGAGGCCAATAGCAGTCTTGGAAAGAAAGACCAAGACGCTGAGGAGCAAAGAAGTGGGTTTAGTAAAGGTCTAGTGGGAGCATCTAAAAGGCTCAGAGTGGACGTGGGAACTGGAGGACGAGATGAGGCGGAACTACCCTGAGATGTTCCGAGATTGAGCGATTTCGGGGACGAAATCCCGGTAAGTGGGGGAGAGTTGTAACACCCCGATTCCTAATTTAAGTTCCAGTAGAGTTTTGAGTTACTTTGGAACCTTAATTGTTATGTTTTGTAGGAGCCGAGGGTTAAGATGTTAATACTGAAAGTGCAGGGTGTGTGTGGTAAGTGTCTAATCTAGGGTTAACCTACATCTCCCTCTATCCCAAATCAGTTTCCAGAATACGTATTTGGGAGAGGAGAGACAGCTTTGGAGAAAAGAAGCAAGGGTGCAATTGGAGGCCTAGTATCGACCAATCAAGAGAATTGTTCGTGTAATCGTGATTAAGGTATGAATGCTTTACTTAATGGTAGTTTAATTGTTGGTAAATTTGAGCAAAGAGTCAAGGGTTGAGAAGTATGTGGGGGATTGATCAATTGATCAACCTATAGTATGAATTGGAGTTGTTTAGATCGAATTAGAGACGTGTGAATGTCCCTTATCGATCCTAGTTCTTAAAATCCATTGATGTAGTCTTGTAGAGCTCGAAAAATCGAGATCATAGCAATTTGAATCGGCTAAATCGGAGTTCGTATGAGAGAGTTATGTCCAATTGAAGAAAACCCTTCTTTTCTTCTCGTGCTGATGGTAACGGCGGGTAAATCCGCGGGTAAGGTTACCAGCGGTATTACCAGCCGTTTAGGCTGAGTTGTTTTTCCATTTTTCCGAAATGGATTCGTTTGGGGTTCTTTTGCTTAGTTACCCCTAGTACTTAGTGAAACATGATGTTTCATGAAGTTGGTGGAAATTGGTCGAGGGTAGATGCGTCTTTTTGCATTAGAGGGTCGAGTTACGTTTAAGACTCATTTTCGGGTTGTGTTTGATGAATGTGTGTATGTATTTATGCTTAGGTGGTACGAGGTGACTATTGAACGTATTTTGAGCTAGTTGTGATCATAACCAAGGTGAGTTCACTACCTAGCTATGTATCGTTGTGTGTTTACGATTATGTTGCATGTGATTATGTTATGATGATGATGATGTATGTTCCCTTCGGGGATATGTGGACCGAAGGTAGTAGCAATACTCCTCGGGTAGAGTACCTATGGTGGTAGCAATACCCCTAGGGAATTCTCTCCTTGATCCGGGTTAGCCGGAGAGGAGATAGTGCGAAGATGGCACGTACGTGATTATGTGTATATATGATTGTGGATGTATGATGGTAGATGGTTAGGGTGTGTTCTCACTAAGCGTTTCGCTTACCCCGTTGTTGTTTAATCTTTTTAGTTGCAGGCATTTCCCGAAAGGGAAAAGTTAAAGTTCGAGGCTCCGAGTTCCGCTAGTTCAGTCTACGAGAAGAAAGGTGAAGAAATGGTTGTACAGAAAGTGGTTTGGTTTTTAGCGGTGCACCGAACGTTATCTTGTTAGTTTGAAAAGTCAACCTCGTTTTTCCTAAACGCATAAACCATGTTGTACTTGGGTTTGGATTCGGTTTTATTTAAAACGATTTTTCAATGTATCCATAAAATAGTTAAAACTTAGTTGACACCTCATGGTGTTTAGATGTTACTTTTGAATTAAATTTTGGACAAGCTTCCGCATTTTTATAAAGTTGGTTACTTTTCCCGTTAAAGATGTATTTTCGAATTTTGGGTGTTACAAGTTGGTATCAGAGCCTAGGTTTAAGGGATTCGGGTATTCACATATGGTGGATACTTGAACTTAAACCAAAGCTTTTGTTTTCCCTAAGATTAAAAGTAACCAAAAGGTGTTTTACGTGAGAAATGGTTAAAGAGACTGAACTGCGAGCCGGAGCATCAGAACGGGGGTGAGCACACTAAACCTTACCTATGTTGAGTATGATGATGTATGTGATTATAATTGATGTATATGATTATAATTGATGCATGTGAAAGCTATGTGTGATGCTAGTGATGAACATAAGATGCATGATAGATGTGTATTACTATGAAAATGATAGAAATGCAAGTATTGTAGGTGCTCCTTGTATAGGCTAGTAGTATCTTACTACGAGTGGAAAAGCATGTTGAGCTATTGACATGATGTAAAGCATGATGATTATTGGTGTAATGATTAATGTATGTATGAGCCATAAGGGTATATGATTGATGACATGTGATATGAGCAAATAGTAGTTGCATGCTAGACTAATGCTATGTAGTTATGTGGAGCAGGTATCTTATGATAGTTGCTATGTAAGCTAATGTACGCATGTTAAGCCTTGTATAGGCTTATGATGTTGTAGTCATGAGTAAGTAATTGGTGCTTGTTTTGTGATAAAGTGATAGACGAGCTATTAAAGCTCTAGTGTAAAGGTCATGTATGGGGCAACTAGTCAGGAATTGGGATTTTAGTGATGGTGTCGAGGCTAGATATGTAGGGTGTATTTATAATGATACAAGGGCCCGTATCGTTGCAAATACATTGTGCATATCAGGGAATTGACATAGTTGCTAGAAGTACCATGAACCAACTAGGTTGTGTTTGGGGTAGCATGATGGTAGGACTTGTGTATGTCCTTAAGGTAAGTAGTTGGACCCCTACGAGGCGTGTGATGAGTGGAGAATGTGAAGCCAAGATCTTTGACTTGAGCTAGTAGTTTGTACGTGAAAAGAGGTAGAGTGGTGGTGTTTAAATAGCGAGTTTAATTGGATCAGTATGGTTAGACCACCCAATAGTATGATATGAAAGGAAAAGTGTAGTGAGGGCTGTTGACCCAAACGTTGTAGACGAGATGGGAAGGAAAGAGGTTATCTTTAAAGTATGATGATCTTAGGATCAGTATGGGTTGTATACCAAAAAGGGGTATCCTGGTTACGTTAGAAATGGTGATGATTGTGTATAAGAGTGCATGTTTAAAGTCAGTGGACTTAGTTGACAAACCCGTGAATTAGGATGCCTAGTGGTGAAGTTAAAACCAGGTTTGTATCGGTGCGTGGGAGATCCTGTAGAGAACCCTTTAGTGTGTCCTTGTTGAGTAATGCTCTGGGGTTCGAAATACGGTTATCTATTTTGGTGTATTATAAGCACCGATACAAATTTGATTTTGGTGGAATCATGAGAAGTTTTGAGTTACTGATAAAGGTAAAAGGGTAGAGTAAAAGAGATAGGGGAAGTTCCCATGGGTTACTTCCTAGCTTTTGAATGTACGGAAAGAGAATTAACCCAGGTGGTTCACAGCAGTTAGAAGCAGCACCAGTCACATGAGTCGGCGTGCAGTAAGCTCTCAGCCTGGTCAGGCTAGAGCATCCGGATACTGGATTTTTGGTATGACCATCGTCGAAGTTCGAAGGTAAGAAGGATCCAGTGGTTAACACCCATCGGCATATTGAGACAGAAGGTGCCTTCCACACTGGTTGGCATGACAGAATCAGAGGTCAAGTCGTGGAGAGCCAGTTTAGAGAACCCACGGAGGGTTTTGTGAGAGTCAATTGATCGGTAAAGGACCTTGAAGCAAGTGGAAAGTATGATGTGAGAGTGATTCTCTGGCTTTCCAGAGAAACACCATGTATGTCAGTTAAAGATGGTAACAGCAAGGTGCACTGATCTTATCAGGTGTACGAGATAACTTGTGTTAGAAAGTCCGTCAGAAGTAGAAATAGCGGACGAGTGGCACTGTTGGTGTAGTGACGCGTTTTGGGAGAATGTATTAGAGATAGGTGGGATCAAACTGTTTAAACCCGATCCCTATCTCTATGTAGAAGGTAAATGTGGTAGTTAGATTAGACGGTTTGAGTTGAGGTCGAGTTTGCATGGATTGTGGGGAATAGTAGATAGTAGTTCGAACCCTAAGTGGGGGAGAACTGACTATTGAAGGAGATGAAAAGAGACCACCGAAGGTATGTACTTTGGCTAAGGCCAGAAAGCATATTCTTCATGGAGGTAGTAGCTACTCAGTGTACGTGATTATTAGTCGAGTTGAGATAAAGAAAAAGAAGGAAGCAATCGTGCCTATGGTCAGCGAGTGTCTGGATGTATACCCGGATGATTAGCTGGTATTTCTTTCGAGAGGCAAGTGAGTATTATCGGGAGCTAACCAAGCTTTCGGTAAGAGATAGATACCCGCTGCCGAAGATCGATGATCTCCTTGATCAGCTTCGGGGAGCCATGTGGTTCTCGAAGTTAGATCTTCTCTTAGGGTACCATCAGTTGAAGGTTCGAGGAGAAGAGGTGTGTAAGACGGCCTTTTGTACTCGATGTGTGCATTTCGAGTTCATTGGGATGCCATTCGTGTTGACGAACGTGTCGATAGTTTTATGGACCTGATGAATCGGGTCTGCAGACCAACGAAGGAAGGTCAGTGATCGTATGCATAGGCGATATGCTGATCTATCGAGATCGAAGGTGGAGCTTGTGGAACACTTTTGAGATGTGTCCGAGATTTTTCGCAAGGATCGATGAGTGTAGGGAAAGGAAGACAGTAGCGAGCATGGCAGTTTAAGGTGGTACTTACTACCACAAGTTAGTCGTATTAAGATGCAGTGTGAGAAATAAATGGGTGTTGTGAAGAGTTATAGTGTGTGTTATGTTGTACGTGATGGTAGAGGATAGATGGCTCTGTTGAATGTGAATAGCATGTTTTGGGTGCTTATGGGTAGCCTTGTACTCATAAGGGTCCATGGGATAGCATCGTTTCCGTTAGAGGGGAAGATATGATCAGTTCCGTTCTTGGAACGGAGAGCAGTTAGATGTGCAGATATGTTTTGTTGTGGAATCTGTCGTAATCCGTAGGAAATGACATGGTGATAGGTGTGTTCTAGGTTGTGACCCGGATTGGGAAACTCCAAAATAGAACCGTGAGGGAGTAGGGGTGACCGGTGAGGTCTCTGTGTCTCCAAAGCGGACAGTTTTGAACCACGGTCACCTGGACTGTTGCAACGAATTGTCGAGTCAGGTCTATAGGTCGACGCTTAATAGATTGGTGATCGTGATCATTGGTAGATGTTATTGTAGTAAACCATGGAGCGAATGCTTGATTGTTCGAACCTGATGTCGAATTGGGTTAGGGATAAAAAGTGAATGTAATTGTATGTGTTGGGATGATAGAGTCTGAGATAAGAGAAGATGTGATGGTAGTGAGGTGCATTAAGTGCATGAAGAGGGCGAGCTTGTTGTCTAGATTAATCTTTACTTGACTCTTGTGTTTCCTACACTGGTGGTTACACCCGTAGGCTTCGAGAGTCAAGTATGAGCTGTCAAGACTGGGTGTTTGGGGCTAAGAGAAGTAGGTGTACGGCGATATAAGAGATGTTGATAGAATTTGTCAATACAAATGTGATAGAAGTAGAAAGGGTAAGAGTTATATCGACCCAATAACCGGATGTGTGTTAGTTGGCGTTACGGCTTGGTAGTTAATAATGATGACCTCGCTGGTAAGTATATCTAAGCAGCCATAAAGAAAGGCAATTAAGATAGAAGGTTGAGTTAGAGTTAGAGTTACTAGTGGGAGGTGAGAGCATGCGATGAAGGATCTGAGTAAAAGTTAGTAGTATTCTCGGAAATCAGTATATCCTATGGGAGATAGTGGACAGATTTGCGGTCGGACTTAAGTTAGTGGGTAAGAGGAAGTGCTTCAGAAGGTGTCACCATGGAAAAAGGTGATACGCTTTCAGAAGCGTGGCAATCGAGTTTGAGATTCATCGGACCGTTCGAGATGGACGCACATGTAGGGAGAGTCGCGTATCAGCTTGAGTTACCGTCAGAACCCAGTCAGATACACGACACTTTCTATGTTGTATAACTTCAGTGGTGCTTAGCAGATGAGTCGGGTTGCATACCGATTGATGACATTCAGGTAGAAGAGCGACTTAGCTATGTGGAGAGGCCAATAGCAGTCTTGGAAAGAAAGACCAAGACGCTGAGGAGCAAAGAAGTGGGTTTAGTAAAGGTCTAGTGGGAGCATCTAAAAGGCTCAGAGTGGACGTGGGAACTGGAGGACGAGATGAGGCGGAACTACCCTGAGATGTTCCGAGATTGAGCGATTTCGGGGACGAAATCCCGGTAAGTGGGGGAGAGTTGTAACACCCCGATTCCTAATTTAAGTTCCAGTAGAGTTTTGAGTTACTTTGGAACCTTAATTGTTATGTTTTGTAGGAGCCGAGGGTTAAGATGTTAATACTGAAAGTGCAGGGTGTGTGTGGTAAGTGTCTAATCTAGGGTTAACCTACATCTCCCTCTATCCCAAATCAGTTTCCAGAATACGTATTTGGGAGAGGAGAGACAGCTTTGGAGAAAAGAAGCAAGGGTGCAATTGGAGGCCTAGTATCGACCAATCAAGAGAATTGTTCGTGTAATCGTGATTAAGGTATGAATGCTTTACTTAATGGTAGTTTAATTGTTGGTAAATTTGAGCAAAGAGTCAAGGGTTGAGAAGTATGTGGGGGATTGATCAATTGATCAACCTATAGTATGAATTGGAGTTGTTTAGATCGAATTAGAGACGTGTGAATGTCCCTTATCGATCCTAGTTCTTAAAATCCATTGATGTAGTCTTGTAGAGCTCGAAAAATCGAGATCATAGCAATTTGAATCGGCTAAATCGGAGTTCGTATGAGAGAGTTATGTCCAATTGAAGAAAACCCTTCTTTTCTTCTCGTGCTGATGGTAACGGCGGGTAAATCCGCGGGTAAGGTTACCAGCGGTATTACCAGCCGTTTAGGCTGAGTTGTTTTTCCATTTTTCCGAAATGGATTCGTTTGGGGTTCTTTTGCTTAGTTACCCCTAGTACTTAGTGAAACATGATGTTTCATGAAGTTGGTGGAAATTGGTCGAGGGTAGATGCGTCTTTTTGCATTAGAGGGTCGAGTTACGTTTAAGACTCATTTTCGGGTTGTGTTTGATGAATGTGTGTATGTATTTATGCTTAGGTGGTACGAGGTGACTATTGAACGTATTTTGAGCTAGTTGTGATCATAACCAAGGTGAGTTCACTACCTAGCTATGTATCGTTGTGTGTTTACGATTATGTTGCATGTGATTATGTTATGATGATGATGATGTATGTTCCCTTCGGGGATATGTGGACCGAAGGTAGTAGCAATACTCCTCGGGTAGAGTACCTATGGTGGTAGCAATACCCCTAGGGAATTCTCTCCTTGATCCGGGTTAGCCGGAGAGGAGATAGTGCGAAGATGGCACGTACGTGATTATGTGTATATATGATTGTGGATGTATGATGGTAGATGGTTAGGGTGTGTTCTCACTAAGCGTTTCGCTTACCCCGTTGTTGTTTAATCTTTTTAGTTGCAGGCATTTCCCGAAAGGGAAAAGTTAAAGTTCGAGGCTCCGGGTTCCGCTAGTTCAGTCTACGAGAAGAAAGGTGAAGAAATGGTTGTACAGAAAGTGGTTTGGTTTTTAGCGGTGCACCGAACGTTATCTTGTTAGTTTGAAAAGTCAACCTCGTTTTTCCTAAACGCATAAACCATGTTGTACTTGGGTTTGGATTCGGTTTTATTTAAAACGATTTTTCAATGTATCCATAAAATAGTTAAAACTTAGTTGACACCTCATGGTGTTTAGATGTTACTTTTGAATTAAATTTTGGACAAGCTTCCGCATTTTTATAAAGTTGGTTACTTTTCCCGTTAAAGATGTATTTTCGAATTTTGGGTGTTACAAGTTGGTATCAGAGCCTAGGTTTAAGGGATTCGGGTATTCACATATGGTGGATACTTGAACTTAAACCAAAGCTTTTGTTTTCCCTAAGATTAAAAGTAACCAAAAGGTGTTTTACGTGAGAAATGGTTAAAGAGACTGAACTGCGAGCCGGAGCATCAGAACGGGGGTGAGCACACTAAACCTTACCTATGTTGAGTATGATGATGTATGTGATTATAATTGATGTATATGATTATAATTGATGCATGTGAAAGCTATGTGTGATGCTAGTGATGAACATAAGATGCATGATAGATGTGTATTACTATGAAAATGATAGAAATGCAAGTATTGTAGGTGCTCCTTGTATAGGCTAGTAGTATCTTACTACGAGTGGAAAAGCATGTTGAGCTATTGACATGATGTAAAGCATGATGATTATTGGTGTAATGATTAATGTATGTATGAGCCATAAGGGTATATGATTGATGACATGTGATATGAGCAAATAGTAGTTGCATGCTAGACTAATGCTATGTAGTTATGTGGAGCAGGTATCTTATGATAGTTGCTATGTAAGCTAATGTACGCATGTTAAGCCTTGTATAGGCTTATGATGTTGTAGTCATGAGTAAGTAATTGGTGCTTGTTTTGTGATAAAGTGATAGACGAGCTATTAAAGCTCTAGTGTAAAGGTCATGTATGGGGCAACTAGTCAGGAATTGGGATTTTAGTGATGGTGTCGAGGCTAAATAAACGTGACAAACCACTCTTATTCATTAAGTGTTACTGGAATTAAGATGATTATCAACAGACAACAAATCTATTTTCATAACCAATGATGTTATTCAATAAGATAAATAGATGAATATCTTACCTATAAGAGTTCGGGCAATAAAAATTTGATAAATTTGTCCAAATGAAAAATGTTCGACTTTGATATGTACTATTTTACATTAAAGTGGAACAACATTCTCATTTTCCCCAAAATGGGGCAATATGATTAACCGAAATTGTTAATGTGATTAACCTAAATCGTTCAAGGTGGTCAATCAAACGTGATATCTTTTTATACAAGGCTTCTAAAAGAAAAAAAAAACAATTACAATGATTAAAATTACAACTATTAACAATGGAACAATAAAAAAGCCATAGACAAAAAGAAAAACAAAAAAACCAGTTTTTTAGTAAAAAAAAAATCACCTTTATATTCTAAATTAATAAGTAATTACAGAATGGCAATAAAAATTCCACTACACATGCTCCATTGTTTTTCAACATTTACATTCTCCTCTATTTATATTCTATTTAACATTTAACAACATAAAAGAATCTATGAAAACAATATTATCTTTAAAAAAAATACAATTATAGGAAAATATTAATAATTTGATTCTGTTTGAATAAAGACAAAATCTTATTATTTTAATATTAACCCAAATGAAATCTAATAGTATTGATTTTTTATGGAAATTCTTTGATAATAAACTGAAGAGTGAAGACCACCATCAAGAATCTGCAGTTGAGACCAATAAATCAATCTGAAGAGTAATTAATTTTAGCAAAAAGACTCCTCCATCTTCCCTCTCATGTCTCTTGTGTAAAAACCCTAACTACCCTTCATTCTCATTCTCTCTCTCTAACACCCACTTTTTCACTGTAAATTTCCTCACTTTCCCTTTTCTTGATTTTACAGATTAATGAGCTGTTTTCTATTTGTTAAACTAAATTAAGTTACTTTGGGTTAATGTGGGATTTTGATTTGATCCCTTTTCTTGGTTCAATGTGAATAAAGTTTTTTACTTGTGATTTGGGTTTTCTTTGATCTTTAATGGGTGGGTTTTGATTTTTTTAAAGAAGAACAAAAAGTTGTTTTCTTGATTTGTTTCTTGTAGACATTGTTTTTATGTGGTTGAATGACTGTGTGTGAGTAATATGCAGATTGATTGATCACATGGGTTCTCAGATGTAACTGAAAGTGACTGCTTGCTGATTGAAATCACACTGGTATTATTTCATCTCTTCTCAGTTTCTTTAATAATAATTTTCAACCATTTTTAATAATTTATGAGTTTGTTGTTGGATAATGAACTTCATTTGTTAGACTCAAGATTATTGAATAGGTTTAAGTTTCTGGGGTTATTTCTGTTTTTTACTTTTCTTATCTGTAAATGATCCAATAAAATGGGAATTAAACCATTTGATCATTGGATTTGATTTATGTTTACAGTTGTTGTTTTGGTTGAGAAGTGGATCAGTGAAGATGATGAGACTTGTTCATCTGTTTTTATTCTACTTGGTCTTTTGGTGAGTGTGAAATCAGAGGTTTATATTGTAACCATAGAAGGAGAGCCTCTGATAAGTTAAAAAGGCGGTGTTAACGGTTTCGAACCCACTGCTGTTGAATCCGATGAGAAGGTCGACGTCACCAGGTTCGTATTTCTTAAATACTTTTTTACCAACTACTTATTATTAAATGCATCTTATAAGATAAGGTAGTTAGGTTCATATTAAAGAAAGCTAGAAAGTTCCAGATCATATATGATTAGATATGATATATCATATTTAATGACTTATGTTTGTTGTTTATTTTGATCCTTATAGTGATTTGGCTATATCGTATGTCCGGTCACCTTGAACAAAGGCACGATACGCTCTAGAAACATTGTTCGATGAAGGATCCTACAAGAAGCTATACAGCTATAAAATCTTACAAGGTTTTGCTGTCAGTTCTCCGAACAGTCACAACTGGACTCTTTTTACTTTTCCTTTGGTACTACTAAGGCTGGTTTGGCAAACCAGCTGATAAGCTCCTTTTACTAATAAGCTAGTAGTAGCTGATAACTAGCTTATGAACAATTATGTTTGGCAAAAATAGCTTCATGAGTATGTAAAATGACCAAAAGGGTATCTTGGGACATAATTTAATTTAAAACGGTATAATTGGAAAAAGCTACAAAAAGCTCTTGAACGCTACTCCTAACTAGCGTTTCAATAAGCTGCTTATGGTACCATCCAAACATGTTACTACTGCAGCTAGCTTATATTTGCCAAACACAGCCTAAAATATAGAAGTTGTATAACTCGAGTGCTTTTGTAAATTGTAATGCTTTTTTCTTACACATTTTAAAAATATTAGTAGGCAGAAACGCTTAGGCGAACCCCAGGTGTGAAATCGGTGGATAGAGATTGGAAGGTGAGGAAGCTCACGACACACACCCCGGAGTTTTTGGGCTTCCCACCGGAGTTTGGCCGACAGGAGGTGGATTTGACCGAGCCGGAGAGGAAATCGTGATCGGCTTTGTGGATTCGGGGATTTTCCCGCACCATCCGAGCTTTGAAAATCAGAATAGCGAACCCTATGGCCCTCTTCCCAAGTTTAGAGGGAAATGTGAGGTTGATCCTGATACAAAGAAGAGTTTCTGCAATGGAAAGATCGTTGGCGCCCAACATTTTGCCGCAGCCGCCACCGCCGCTGGCGCTTTTAATCCTTCCGTTGATTTTGCTTCTCCTCTTGATGGCGATGGACATGGAAGGTTTGTGTAAATACTTTAATTTTCGCTCAATCTACTTCCATTTTTTATTTGGAAAATGCTTTTTTTTTCCGCTCGCAATCTTTGGTAAGGTGGGATTTACTGTGTCTGTTTGGTTTTAAATCTGATTGTCGCTTATTGATCAAATTTGTATCCGTAAGGGGCTTTTTAGGTATTTAATTATCCATTTTTTTAAAGAGTACTGAAGTCTAAATTCACGCCTAAAAAATAAGAGGTGGATGGTGCACCTCTTAAAAATTTTAGAGGACGGTAGGAGGTTTTCAGACCTTTTCCTAAAAATAAGACAAACGGTCTTAAATCTGCTAACCTTTTAATTTTCAGACTTAAAGAGGTTTTAAGAGGTTCTTTTAAAAAACAAACGGCCCCTAAATGTTACATAAAGTTGCATTTATTGGCCCTCTGTAAAGTGCTAATATTGTTTTCACAGTCATACTGCAGCTATTGCTGCGGGAAATAACGGGATCCCTGTACAAGTTCAAGGATACGAGTTCGGAAAAGCCAGTGGAATGGCTCCGCGTGCGAGGTGAAGTTTTTAACCTCTAAGTTATATAATCTTTATTGTTTTTCTTTTTACATTTGAATAAATGGTTCATGTGTGAATAGGATTGCTGTTTACAAGGCACTCTACCGGAACTTTGGAGGATTTGTTGCTGATGTCGTTGCTGCCATCGATCAGGTTTGCTGATATCTCGTTATATGATGTTATTTACAAAATATGCGTCAAAAGGCATTGGTTCAAAGTGTTATTTTAACAGGCTGTTTACGATGGCGTTGACATTTTGAATCTCTCGGTTGGGCCTAACAGTCCACCTGCGACCACGAAGACGACGTTTTTAAACCCTTTTGATGCTACACTTCTCTCGGCTGTCAAAGCTGGAGTTTTTGTGGCACAAGCTTCCGGAAACGGAGGCCCGTCAGCCAAAACGGTCGTGTCTTATAGTCCATGGATCGCATCTGTGGCTGCTGCTGTTGATGATCGCCGATACAAAAACCATTTGACGCTCGGAAACGGAAAGATCCTCGCTGGAACGGGTTTATCATGTAAGTTTTTGGTTGTGTAATTGGTAATCCGTTGAAAGAATGTTTTACAAGACTTAAGTTTAATGGACCAACCAAACAATTGTGTCCTATGAAAATGTTGCAATAAGTTAATAAGACGCTTTTGGGCATCCTAACAAATTTTTTTGGTGGTATAAAAACAATGTGTCCTATAAAAATATGTTTTCACTGAATGTTTCTAAAGAATATTCTGTAAAAATATCTAAGAGTAAACTTCACTTTTAGTCCCTAACATTTATCGATTTCAACAGATATCGTCTTAAACTTAAAAAACTTGGATTTGCTCCCTCATGTTTTTTGTCATTTCGTAATGTTTTTTGTTTTTTAATCATTTTTTTGATGACCAAAACACTCCTCATCGATAAACATTCGGGACCAAAACTGTTATGAAATAACAAACATGAGGGACCAAATCCAAGTTTTCAAAGTCTAGGGACGATATCTGTTGAAATTGACAAACATTAGGGACCAAAACCGTTATGAAATAACAAACATGAGGGACCAAATCCGAGTTTTCAAAGTCTAGGGACGATATCAGTTGAAATTGACAAACATTATGGACCAAAAGTGAAGTTTACTCAAAAATCCAATAGAAACATTTTTTACAAACTTTTTAGGCTGCTTTTTTAGGGTCTTATTGAAGCACTTTTACATATGATGCACAATCGTCTGATCCTATAAACTTAAGTCTTATAAAATAGTATATTAAGATATTTAGACATATTTAACGTTCTGTAAAGCCAATTTTGTTCTAGTGTCGATAGGTACCAGTTGGGCCAATGGCTTTTGGTGGTTTGTATAATAGTTTTCATGGAAATGTTGGTATTTTAGAATCCCTGTGATTTTTTCTAACTTATCGTCAAATCAATGCAGCGGCTACACGTCCGAATCAGAAATATACCCTGGTTGCAGCTAACGATGTCCTGTTGGATTCTTCGGTTGTGAAGTTTAGTCCATCGGACTGCCAGAGGCCGGAAGTTTTAAACGCAAATATGGTGAAAGGAAACATCCTTCTGTGTGGCTATTCTTTCAATTTTGTCAGTGGTTCGGCATCGATTAAGAAAGTTGCTGAAACGGCAAAGACCCTTGGTGCAATCGGCTTTGTTCTTGCTGTAGAAAGCGCGTCTCCCGGAACGAAGTTCGATCCCGTGCCTGTTGGCGTGCCCGGGATTCTCATCACCGATGTTAGCAACTCAATGGTAATTAATACTCCCTTTTACGTATATATGCATAGGGGAAAGTTGCTTTTAACTATTCATGATGAATATGCCTGATTATTCATCATGAATATCATGCATTTTTTAATATATTCATCATGAATATCATGCATTTTTGAGTATATTCATCATGAATATCATGCATTTTTGAATATATTCATCATGAATAGTTGGGTATCTGGTTGTCAAAATATTTATGGTTCTCATTTGAACCTGCTCCTATGGTCATGATTGTTCGGATTATTTGATATAGTATTAATTTGCGTGTATGGTTATAGAAACTTATAGACTATTACAACGTCTCGACTTCAAGGGATTGGACTGGACGAGTAAAGAGTTTTAAGGCAACAGGAAGCATCGGAAACGGTTTGGAGCCAATACTTCACAAATCAGCACCGATGGTGGCATTGTTCTCCGCTCGAGGCCCGAACATAAAAGATTACAAATTTGAAGATGCTGATCTTCTAAAACCGGATATTCTAGCACCCGGTTCTTTGATTTGGGCTTCGTGGTCTCCTAACGGAACTGACGAGGCTAATTACGTTGGTAAGTACTTGATTGCAACGTTTCCCGTTTTTTCCTAGATGTTCCTTGAAAATTGCAACGTTTTTATTTTCCATTAAGGCTTTAAAAATCTCTGTTTTTGGTTGGAGCAGGGGAAAACTTTGCTATGATCTCCGGAACTAGCATGGCTGCACCTCATATAGCGGGGATCGCAGCTCTTATAAAGCAAAAGCATCCGCATTGGAGTCCTGCGGCTATTAAGTCGGCCTTGATGACAACGTCAAATACTCTTGACCGAGGGGAGAGGCCGATTCTGGCCCAACAATATTCGGGTTCTGAAATGATGACTTTTGTCCCGGCCACACCTTTTGATTACGGAAGCGGCCATGTCAATCCACGAGCTGCTCTTGATCCTGGGCTCGTGTTTGATGCAGGTTCGTTGCGTTATTTTAAAAAACCTTAGTGCCAGCCACTACCATAAAATCGGGTTTATTGGACGACACCTAAGTGTCGTAATATGCTACATTATGGGCATGTTTGTTAGCAGCTTAATGAGACTCATAGCTTATTGAGTCAGGTATACATGATTGTTTGATAATTGCATTTGAATTTATGGTTTTCGTCCCTATGGTTTACAACTAATTTCTGTTTTCGTCCCTCATACTTGACATGTAAACCACTGACGGAGTTAGCTTTAGGGACGAAAGCGACAATAAAACACAAGCGTAGTTTTGAAAACACAAGGACGGAATTTGCAATTTTAAATAAACCACAGGGATGGAAAACATTGCTTACTCTTATCTTTTTATTAGACACTTTCTCCAGTAACGTCGTATAAAAAGATTAATACGATGCTTCAAAAAATGTTCCAGAAAACTTGTTATGAAATCATCCTATTAACTTATTACTTATATTTGGCGTGTTATAAAACCGATGATCTTTTTTCACGTCTTATTGCTTATATTTTCAGGTTACGAAGACTATCTGGGATTCTTGTGCACAACACCCGGAATCGACTCCCACGAGATAGGAAACTACACACATCGACCGTGTAACTACACACTCGGCCATCCATACAATCTAAACTATCCGTCCATCACGGTCTCCCATCTCGTGGGAACTCAAACCGTCACAAGAACAGTCACAAACATAGACGAAGAAGAGACGTACACGATCACCGCTAGAATGGCACCGGCCATAGCCATCGAGACAAGCCCTCCAGCCATGACCGTGGGACCAGGCGCGTCGCAAAAGTTCACCGTGACCCTCACCGTCCGATCAACCACCGGGGCCTACAGTTTCGGGGAGGTCTGGTTGAAAGGAAACAGAGGTCACAAGGTCCGGATGCCGGTTGTGGCCATGGGCTATGATCGCTAGTTTGGGTTCCGTGGTCGGTCGTATTATATTCTTTTATAAAACCTTTGGGAAAAAAATCAAAATAAGGGATGTAAAGAGAAAGTAGTACAAGGGGGGAAGGCTGGCTGCTGGTGGTTTTCTTGTGTTACTATTAAGTTTTGCTGCTGCTGAATTAAGTCCAGCTTGTGCAGGTTGTACCGTATGCTTCGTTATACGTACGTTGGTCGGTTGGTTGGTTGGTTGAAAGAAATGGTGAAAAGTGTGAGGGTGGAGGAAGGCATTTGGTTCATTAGTTTTGAAGGATTTTGAGTTTGTAAGTGAGACTACATGTATGGTATAAACACTATGTTTTATGTTGTTGATGTAAATGAGAGTGAAATAGATGTTTGTTTTACACTAACTTTACAAAGGATTTAAGTATATAACCAAAAAGGGATTTAAAACATGTAATATAACACACACGTAAATATAGGGACGGAGGTCCAGGGGAAATCCTCAAATAAAGGAAAAACCGAAGAACACCAGTCGAAACAGGATCCTATGTGTGTGTATATATATATATGTGTGTGTGTCTATATATGTACAAAGAGTGCTAAAAATGAGAGGTAGAGAAGTGATCCTAGTCTTTCTTTCATTTGCAGGTTTGGCTGTAAAACATCTAATAATTTCTTACACGGGTATACAGAAGATAGAGGGATAGATAGGTAAACTTTACAAATAAGTTCATATATAAACTAGCGATTCATATATGAATTATATCTTTATATGTGAATCATAAATACACATATGCGAATTATATGGGTTCATATATTAATATATAATATATAGTTCATATTATTTGTGGATGAGTTAAAAATGATTAATATGTGAATTAAACAACTTCACCTATGGAGAGATAGTTCATATGTGAATAAGTTAAAAATGGTTAGTATGTGAATTACACGGGTTTACACATGAACATATAGTTCATATATGATTCAACTACAAATAATTAATACGTGGACAAGTTGCCAAAAAAGGTAACATATATGTCCAAAAAATCCAATCATGGAAATGTACAATTTTTTTGCCATAAAACGATTATGCATTTGATTTTGTCAAAAAAGAGGAACTTACCACCGGTTACTTGGATTACCGGTTATAACATGATGAGGTGTCAAAGTTTGATAATGTGGCAATATACATGGCATAAATAACTCTAAGGCAAATTGCCGAAAAATGTAACATATATGTCTAAAAAATCTAATCAGGGGAACGTACAATTTGTTTTTGCCGTAAAAGAATTATGCATTTGATTTTGTCAAAAAATGGGAACTTACCTTTGAGGTTAAAAATCATACGTGTAAAAGGTAACCGGCTCAAGCAGGTTAACAATATGAGTTTCAGGTAAGTTCCCCCATTTTTTACAAAATCAAATGCATAATCCTTTCTTGGCAAAAAAAAGAAAATGTACGTTGCCTCAATTGAATTTTTTGGACATTTAAGTTACCTTTTTTCGGCAATTTGTCCTTAATACGTACATTGGTTCATATATGAACAAGTAGTCATAGATTCATATATAAACTCGGTTTCCATCTATTTGTAATAGTTACGAAACTACTTCTCTATTTTTGGGAGATTTTGACTAGTTAAAGCTATAATTATTGACTAGGCAAATTTGATCTTAGTCGTACGAAGGTTAATATCACTTCTCTAATTCTCATTTTTTAACACTTAGAATACAAACCATGTAAACCATCGACTTATTTGATTAAATTTTTTTATTGAGCGTTTGTTACATTTAATGCGTATCATATCATGTACACAAGTTCAAACTTCAACCATCGATATGATATGGTCAGTAGTCATTGACATTTATGGTGTGGGAACACCTTCATAATTTAATTAAGACGATGGATGTCATAAATGAAAGATGTGTTTTTGGCGTATTTATATATGAAATCATAAATTTTACAATATTTTGGAGCTATAACATTTTGGTAAAAACGTAGCACCATGTGCCTTTCTAAAATTTAGGGTCGGAATTCAAGATGTTCAAACAGTGATGTGTTGATATATTCAATCAGTGCTGATAATACAAATCCTAAATGTAAAAACATAAAATTAACACTTGCGAATCATGCATCGAGTACATATTTCTAGTGGTACGTAGTATTCATTATAAAAAATAAAAATGACATCTTACACTTTGTAGTAACCCCTTTGGTTTTTATATCACGAATAGCGTTCATTTCTTTTTAAAACTGATGGCACATCTTTTTTGCATCAAGTTAACAACTTTGGTAAAATAAAGAAAATAGCACATTAAGTATTTCATATTATGGTTCATTAAAAAATGAGTAAGGATCCAGATACGAGAGATGGGCCTATTGATAAAAACGGGCTGAGGTTAAATGTTGGACTTAAATATTCAAGTCTAGAACCAAGGAAAAATGAAATCATTTATATATATTAAAGGAAAAACCAAGGAGTATGAGGTGGCACTTTCTAATGCCTAGGATCTCATTTATCTTTTTTCTCAAATTTTTGGTTTTTTTAATTGTTTAATATTGTAAATGACTTTTCTACCCTGATTTATGGATGTACAATTCATTATATACAAGGTCATTTTGATAATTTTACATATTTGCATGTAAGATAACTCCAAATAGCCTCTTCAACTTCATCATAATTAATTTATTCATTAATTCTCATTAATTCATTGATTAGAGATAATCTCATGATAAATAGACACTATTCTAGCTACATCATTGTAGTCAGAAATTTTGTTTTACATCAAATTCAACTTCATAAATCGATATTCAACATCATCGCTATCAAATTCTTCATCTACGTTGAGGTGTTTTCTTATCCTTAGTCCTTTTGGGAATTTTATCAATCTCATAAAGCATTTGGTGATGTTCTTGGTTTAGCTTTCAATCTCTTACATGTATTGCATAATAGCACTCGGTCATGTTTGTGGTTACCTTTGATTTTTATTGAAGATATATAAGAACTAACTTTGTCTTTTGATTATGTATTTGAGTTTTTCATTTTTATATGTAAGGGGAAGTAAACGTTGAATTTACCGATGACTAAATTGCCATGAATAGAACCTTGGTTTGTTTTCCACTTCTTAAATCTTGAAGGATTTTTTGTACTTCTCTTTCAAATTTTAGGGGTTTCTTAATCATGATTTCTATGGTTCTTATACGTTTTAGGGATTTTTTTTGCAGGCCTTCTTCATCCGTTCCCAACTCTTGGTATGTTCTTTATATGTCTTATGTTTTGTTTTGTATTTAGTCATTTTTACTACAATATATACATATTGATGTGTATTATTTTCAAATAAAGTTAAATGTCTAAAATTTGAATTAATAGATAAAATTTGATCCAATATATAAGACTACAAAAGTTATTATTATTTTAAGTTTTTTATTAAAATCAATATATAAATGTAAAGGACATTATAACCAATATAATATTTAATATTTTCCTTTCTTTATAAATGAAATAGTTATTACATTTAATATCATCGAATAAAATAAATATACATTTAAATATGTATCAGTAACTCTCATTAATAAATAAAATGCTTATTACATTTAATATCACAAAAAGATTAAAAAATTACGAGAATCAAAAAGCTTTTTCATCTACATCATAGTTAATTATTCATTAATTTATTGGGTAGAGACAATTTTTATGATAAATTATTATTCTACATAACAAGAATTGGATGATAGGAAATTTTTTGTTCCACATCAAATTCAACTTCGTGAATAGATATCAACATCATCTCAGTCAAATTCTTCTAACTTGAATTTTTTTCTTATCGTTACTCCTTTTGGGAATTTTGTCAATTTCACAAAAAATTTTGGTCATTTTCTTGCTTTAGTTTTCAATCTCTTACATGCATTCCACAAAACATATGGTTATGTTCATGATTTTTGGTTTTATTTTCAATTTACAACATTTGATGCCCTTAATTTCTATTGAAGGTAAGAACTAACTTTGTTTTACGATTTTGTATTTGGGTTTCTATTTTTATGTTGTAGGTGGATGTAGACATTGATTTGTTGGTGACTAAAATCTCCATGAAGAAAACCTCACTTTAATTTTTTCTCCTTAAAGCTTGTAGGTCTTTTGTATTTCTATTATGAAATTTAGGGGTTTTTTAATCATGATTTCTTCGGTTTTAATATGTTTTAGCTAGGGATTTTTTTTTTGCAAGCCTTTTTTTTTTGAATGAAAGCTCAGGCAATTTTATAAAACAAAAAGAAACGAACAAACAAACAACCAATCCTGGTGACGAAAACAAACAAAGAACGAAACAAGCCCAAACCAGGCAACAATCAACCAAAACAAAGAAAGACAAACAGACTCAAACAACGAACTAAAATAGATCACATTGAGCCTTCTCCACCAGCTAATCCAAAAAAGCAAATCCACCCAAAGCACTCGCATCCACATAGAGGCCATCATCAAGTCCCGGTTTGTAACCGACCATCCCTTGCTAACTCCACTCGAGCACGCACAACAGAAGTAATGTCCCGAGCAATCTGATCAGACGTGTGCTTACCACGGCCAAAGATCCTTCTGTTTCTCTCACGCCACACCATATACACCGAAACCGAAAGAACCATCTTATGAACATAGGGGACGTTGACCCTAGCCGGATCCGAAATAGCCATCAGAATGTTATCCCAATTATCCGGAAATGAGGTCCAACAGAATTCCATCTTCACTTGTCTCCAAATAGACAAGGCAAAAGAACAAGAGAAGAAAAGATGCTCATGAGAATCTTCACACACCTCACACAGATTACATTTCAAATCTGGAGGATCATCCTTCCATGACCGTAGTCGGTCTTGCGTTGGATGTCTACGCAAGCATGCTAGCCAAAGACAGAAAGCGTATTTTGGAATATGGTCTTTATACCAAACCATACCATGCCAAGGAACAAGCTCATGTTGTCCGTCAAAGGAGGAATAAGCTTTCATCACCGAGAAGTCTGTCATGCCATTACCGCCATCATCCCATTGCAATACATCCATGTCCGTCGAAAGCACCGGAAGTGTAACGGAAAGCAGCTGAGGGAAACGTGAAATCCATTCCACCGGCCAACTCCCCCCCCGTAGACAATAAAAACTCCCGAACCGAGGTGTGTTTAGTAAAACCAGTTGCATGAATTCTTCTATAAGAAATAAGGGTTGCTAAAGAACCACACGGTAGCCAATGATCCTCCCATGCATTGATGCTCTTACCATCACCAAGACGCCATCTTGTAAAATTCTTCATCACATCCCGAATATCCATCATTTTACGAAAAACCCACGACCACCTTGGCTTCTTAGAGCAAGTCCAGAAGTCCAAAGATTGAAGATAGTATCGCTTAATCCAACTTACCCATAGAGAGGTTCTGTCCGAGAGAATATCCCATAAATTGCGCGCTACTAAGGCTCTGTTCCAAGTTGTCATCCGTCGCAGACCAAGCCCACCATTTTCACGTTTTTTGCATACATCCGTCCATGCAACCCGACATTTCCCCCTAGATGATGAACCATGAGCCCACAAAAAATCTCTAAACATGGCTTCGATTTCATGAATAACAACCGAAGGGAATACAAAGACTCCCATCCAGTAAAGCTGAAGAGATTGAAGGACTGATGAAACCAATTGCTTTCTCCCCCCATAGGAAAGGAATTTTGATTTCCAATTATGGATCCGATTACGAACTTTTGTTACCAACGGCCCATAATCAGCCACCCTAAGAGTGATTGGGGATAGAGGAACCCCAAGATACCGTATAGGAAAAGATCCCTTACTAAAAGGAAGACAACTCAGTATTGCTTGTTGTTCAGAAACAGGAACGTTCCCAAAGAATACCTCACTCTTGTCTAGACTAGCCGAGAGACCAGAACACGAGGCAAAAATGTCCAAAGCCTTCTTTAGTACCTCAACCGAAGCTACATCCCCTCTAGTGAAAACGAACAGGTCATCCGCAAAACATAAATGCGTGATACCTATCGGCTGACACCCTATATGATACCCAAACTCACCAGCTTCATCAATACAGCTTCTGAAAATCATTGAGAAACCCTCCATAATCAACGTAAAGAGATAGGGAGATAATGGATCACACTAACGAATCCCTCTAGCTGCTGGAAAGAAACCTCTTGTCGTTCCATTTAACGCCACAGAGTAAGTTGGTGTAGTAATCATCTCCTCCACCCATTTAAGCATAACCGGATGAAAACCAAACCCAGTAAGCATATTGAGCAAGTACTTCCAATTCACCATATCATAAGCTTTCCTAATGTCGATTTTGAACGCACATTTTGGAGGACCGTTATCCTTCTGATAGTTGACCACGAGCTCATGTGCCATCAAGATATTATCAGTTATTCGTCTACCTGGTATGAAAGCAGACTGATAACTACCCACTAGAGAGCTAAGCACCGGCTTTATACGATCCACCACAATCTTGGAAATACACTTATATAACACTGTGCAACAGGCAATCGGTCTAAAGTCCACAACCGAAGATGCATTCGGTTTTTTCGGAAGCATGCACAAAAGCGTATGATTGAGCTCCTTAAGTAAGTGGCCTCTGTAAAAAAAGTTATGAATAGCAACCGAAATATCAGGCCCCACAATACCCCATGTGGCCTTGAAAAACTTAGCAGAAAAACCATCCGAACCTGGCGCCTTCTCATTGCCTATACTAAACATCGCCAATCTGATTTCATCATCTGATACTGGCCGAATCATATCAAGAGCGGTAGCTGGCGATATTTGATTCTCAAACGATCCAGTCGGAAGCACAGGGTTTACGTGCACATCAGACGTTCCCATAAACGACTTAAAATGATCAACAAAAACATCAAACACCAAATCATCTTGAACAAAAGTACCATCCGCCTTTGCTATAGACCGTACCTGATTTAAATGCCTCCGCTCACGAACGGCATGATGGAAGAACTTCGTATTAGCATCACCCTCCCGCATCCATTTTATCTTTGCCCGCTGCTTTAACGACATCTCAAGATCGTTAGACGCCACAAAGCAAGCCTTCTTCACCTATTACCAACTCTTGATATGTTCTTTTTAGGTTTTTATAAGCCTTCAGTTTTGTTCTATGTTATTTCTTATTGATTTATGAAATGTTTCATCAAAATCGATTTAACAACTTTGATTCTATCTTATGTTTCAATTGATTTATATGTTTTTTTTATTGTTTCACTTTGGTAGAACAAAACATGAAGACTTATTTAAAATGTAAATCTATCATATTCGTATTTAAAATGTATTAATGTTTTTACCACCAAAAATCTTTTTTTTTTCTATTGATATTGATGTTTCCTTTTATATTTGATTTAAGTATTTTAAAATAAAGAATGAAGACGTATTGAAAATGTATTAATGTGCAACGGCTAAAAAGAACAGCTAAAAAGAACAGCTAAAATGACGAGATATTTCATATAAAGTGAAATGGCGATATTAGTTTAATATATTATTTGTAAAGAATCATGTCATTTAACTTCAAAAAAATAATCTAAAAAAATTTCGCCACCGCGCAACGCGCGGTGCACAACACTAGTTAGTGATATAATTGAAAACGGCATATGTGCGATCAACGAAACAAAGGCAATGTTGAGCAATGGGGGAGGACGGAGTTGGCGACGGTTGGAGATAAATTTATCATCAGAAAATAGGAAGGAAAAAGAGTGGAAGGTAGGAACTTTGAGGGAGGTAAGTTTAGTTTCCGGCTAATCAAACAGATGGCCAGAAAGAACAATAATAGAAGAGTAGGGGCGAAAAAGGGGAATCATAGCGAATTGGCTGGAAAAATCTCGACAAGCAAAACGGGGAAGAAAGATCACTCAACTTCAACATTACAAACGACAATGTCCAACAAATTAGGAAGCAAGAAGTCTACAAGTGGGCTAAAGGATCAGAAGTCTGTGCAACACTGAACTTGAAAAAAGATTGAAAGCTACTACTTGCATCTGCCATCTCGATGCTTCTTGGTCTGTGCAACATTGAACTTGCAAAAAGATGGAAAGCTACTGTTTGCATCTGCCATCTCGATGCTTCTTGGTTTTCTCAAGCTCGCTCTCTAGTGTCTTAAGTTAGGGATCTGATACTAGAATATTAACAATACCAATAGCAAACACAATAAAGAATTAGCAAATTTGAAGAACTAACTTGATTCTTGTGATACTTCAAACGAGCTTTTATAGAGTCTTACAAAATAATAACACGAGAAAAATCTGGAAAATCTAAACAAACAAGAGTAAGTAGAAAATAACATTATAAAGAACGGACAATTACACCAGAGTGTATCCAACTTGTCACCAAAAGTTATTGTATGTACTGAACTTGAAAAATTACCTTTTGATGTATCAAACCTTTAAAAATTTTCTATTATATGTATTCAACCTGTTATTACAGGTTACCGCTGATGTGGCACCGATTTAAATGATGTGGATGCTGACTAGATGCTGATTGGGCGCTGAGTTGTATTTATGTTATTTAAAACTAATTACAAATAATAAAAAAAGCCCCAATTTGGGTTCTTGGTGGACAATCAACGTCTGCACTCCAAGCAGAAGAAGAAAAAGTCAGTCATCGGCGGTCTTCGTCATCATCACCACCGTCACCAACGTCTGCAACCCTGAACCGTCGACCCACTCTTTTCTTCACCGGAAAACCATCACCATCACCACCATCTTTTCCACCAGCGCCACCGTCGCCATCATCGCTATAGCTCGCCGGAAAATGTTTTCGTTGATGTGTGTGTCGGTGTGTGTGTGTATCGTTATTTCTGTTGTGTACCTGTGTGTTGTATGTCTGTCGCCGGAAAGTGAAATCAGTCGCCGAAGATGTTTCTCGTTGATGTGTGTGTCACTACGTGTGTTTTGTTGTGTGTGTGTTGTATGTATGTCGCCGGAAAGTGTAACCATTTCCCGGAGATGGTTCTCGTTGATGTGTGTGTTTCACTATGTGTGTTTTGTTGTCTGTGTGTGTTGTATGTGTGTCGCTGGAAAGTGAAATCATTTCTCGGAGATGGTTCTCGTTGATGTGTACTTGCGTGTCGCCGGAAATATCAGTCGCCGGAGATGGTTGGGAAAGAAGGGAAGAACAAGACCAAATATGAGTTGGCATCATAGGTGGCAATTTTAAGTTATAAAAATATTTTAAAAATAATAGCAGGTAACCTGATACATACAATGGAAATTTTTTAAAGGTTTGATACGTTAAAAGGTAGTTTTTCAAGTCTAGTACATACAATAACTTTTGACGACAAGTTGGATACACTCTGATGTAATTGTCCCTATAAAGAATAGGACAATAAATACCTATTAAAAAGTCGGCTACCTCACTTTCATGGAGACAAGGATTTTTACAACTTTTGGATCAAATCCAAGAAAATATAAGATTTAGGGAAAATTGCTGAAAAAGGTAACGTAAATGTCCAAAAAATCCAATGTAGGTAACGTACATTTTTTTTTGCCAAGAAAGGAGTATCCATTTCAATTTGTAACAAAAAAAGGTAAGGTAACCGGTAACTTGTAAAACCGGTTACCCCTTTCTCTTTTCTTTTTCTCTCTCTGGTAACCACCCTCTTTATCACTCTCTCTCTCTCTCTCTATCTCCATCACCATCACTACTTAAACCAAGACCACCACCCCACCACCAAAGACCACTACCATCACCACCCTTACCACCAAGACCACCATCACCACCCTTACCACCAAGACCACCAGCACCAGCACCCCCACCACCGTATAACAGCACCCCCACCACCGTATAACACCACCAGCACCCCCACCACCACCGTAAAACCACCAGCAACCCCGCCACCACAACCATCGTAACTGCACCCCCACCACTTTATAACACCACTAACACCCCCACCACCACTGTAACACCACCAGCAACCCCGCCACCACAACCACCGTAACTCCACCACCACCATTGTTAGACCACCACCATAACCACCGTAACTCCATCACCACCATCGATCATCTTCACAGCTGCTGCAACGACCCTCGACCACCGTAAGCTCCACACCATCACCGATCATCTTCATCATCATCTTCAGATCTGCAGATATGCATCCACCACCATCGTAAGCTCGAACACCATCGGTCTTCATCATCGTTTTCAAATCTGTCGGTCAACGACGGTCAACCTCGGTCAACGCCGGTCAAGCTTGGTGGTGTGCAACGGTGTGCGTGTGTGTGTGTGCGCAAGTGTGTGGTGGTGGGTGTGGAGGTTTGGTGGTGGTGGTGGTGGTGGTGGTGGTGGTTGTGGTGGCTATGGTGGGTGGTGGTTTGGAAGTGGCTGTGGTGGTGAATGATGGTGGTGACTGTTGGTGATGGTGGTGGCAGCGGTGGTGGTCAACACTGGTCAACGACGGTCAAAGGTAAAAGAGTGTTGACTAGATTGCCATTTGGACAAACACGTCAGCAGGTAATGCTGACTGGAGTGCCATTTGGACAGCCACGTCAGCATCTTACCTGCTGACTAGGCGGGTATGAAGTTAATCAGGTCACTTTTCCTTTCTAGGCAAAAATCGAATGCATAATCCTTTATTGGCAAAAAATCGAATGGATACTCCTTTCTTGGCAAAAAAAAATGTACGTTAACTACATTGGATTTTTTGGACATTTACGTTACCTTTTTCGGCAATTTTCCCTAAGATTTACGATACATTTAGTGAGTCCTAACTAATATGACACAATCACACAATCTAATTGCTTAACTATTATATTACAACTTGATGATTTTTCTTTTTAAACCACATGATTTTATGTAAACGACTATATATGGTGGTTGATGGGTTGTTGCACCAAAAAAGAAAGAAAAAAAGAAAAATCCAATGATTGCCCCACATTGATACGAATTGAATCCACACAATATTATACTAGTTTTTAAGCTAATCAATAAACTATATATTCATATTATAAAAAAATCAAACTAACGATTTAGAAAATCTACTAATATCAAGGGATTAGATTTAACAACATATCATTATAATTGATATTGCTTACATAAATAATCATAAATTTTGATCTAATAAAAGTCCACTTGAAGATGAAAGAATATATTGAACACAACACAAAAGTCTTCATCCAAAGACTATACATGGAAGATTTTCTTACATTCATTTTTATCAACATGTTCTTCAATTACATGATCAAAATCTCCAAAATGCTCATCTCCCAACAATTCGCCTCTTTGATTAACCGGTCTTTCTCTAATCATAGTCAAATTCGGCTTCCATGAAGGCGACTTATGCACGTAACTTCCAACCTTCTCCATTCCATCACCAACACACCGACGATACTCATTTAAAAAACGATTTGGGCTTCTAACTTTAGGATCCCATGATGGGCTAGCCAAAGGACTAGTAGGGACCGACTTGGGTGAACACCGGCGGGTTTTGGCTATGTTGGTGAGCTTCCTTGTTAAAGAGACCAAGTCGGTCGGAGAGGCGTTGAATTTAAGGGTAGAGTCGGGTAACATGAAATAAATTTGACCCGTTTTGAGTTGATGGTCGAGCTTGAGCGGTGTCAACCCGTCTTGCAGAATTTGAATCGGAGTGCATAAAAAATGCTTGGGGAAGTTAACGATGACTTGGTCAACCGTGGCCGGATCTTGGTAGTCTTCGAGTGAACCATCCATATGAACCACTCTTATGGTCTTCATCGGAACCTCCGTTTTCGATCTTTTGCATGAATAAGAAATACCCATCTTAAAAGATCTCTTCAAGACTCACTTATTAGGAGTTTTTCTCTAAAAAAGATCACAAATTTATAGATGATGAAAAGAGTTTACTTGTGAAGTGAAGCTATATATGAAGGATTGGAGTAGTTGTGAACTTTGTGATAGAAGGAGATAAATGGGCCAACCACTGGATTGGAAAGGGGTTTAAGGTTTCGTTTCATTTTGGTAAAAACCTTTTAGAAAATATTTAAATCTAAAAAAAAAACGTTGTATTTAAAGACATTTATATATTCTTTTTGGAGGTATGGTTGTATATATATCATTGTCAAAAGCTGGCATTTTTTAAAAGATACGTTTTCTTTTCTAATTGACAAGCATTGTGTTATACAATATAACAAAATTAGATTTATAAAACATCGTTAATATAAACTAATTTATAGAACTTAAAATTATTAGACGAAATAAAGAAACATCTAATAATATAGAGTCATAATTGAAATATTTATTGTATATGTTTTTTTCTTTAAACAGACAACAACATACTATATATTTGAAGAAAATATCTTAAAAAAACAAACGGACACTTTTTAAAAGTGGTAAAATAGAATTACTAATATGAAATTTTAATTTGTAATGTTCTAAAATTTTACAGAAATTTAAAACGTCTAAAAATATACTATAAACTTGTGTTTTGGATATTTTTTTTTAGTATTGTAAACTTAAGTTTTATAAAACAATCTATTAAAAAAGTATAACATTTTTTTGGTTTCTTATAAATTGGATTTTGTTGTAGTAATAAAACCGAAACTCATATATATATATAAAAGGGGTTTGTAAATGATCACTCTCCTATATATATATATATATATATATATATATATATATAGAGAGAGAGAGAGAGAGAAAGGTTCAAACAAGAACCAAACAAATTTGCAAGAATGGAGGAACCAAGAAAATCACATGTGATTTCCTACTAAAGCTCGCCCACTCGCACGACCCACTCGCCTTGTCGGGAGCGTGTACACACTCGCCAAAGGGGAATCACATGTGATTTAGTACAAAAATCACATGTGATTTCCTTGGTTCCTTCATTCTTGCAAATGTGTGTGTTCTTGTATGATCCTCCCTCTATATATATATATATATATATATATAAGTAAGTTCAAACAAGTACAAATCCAATTTATAGAAACAAAGGAACAACTCATAGTCACATATCTCTATTTAGAAAACTAAAAAATAATTTCATATATATTAAATTACATGAAAGGTGTTTTGGGAAACTATTACTTTTTGAAAAATATACTATTCATAGATGATTACATATGTGATTTTAATCATAAAATATTTTTAAACTTTGATTTTCCCTTTCTTTTTTTCTCAAGATAAAATATTTTACCATATATTTGATTTTCTCTTTTAAAAATAAAATATCTTAGCTTCATCATTTCACCATATTCATATGATTTTGTACAAGGTTCTTATCAAATCATATGTGATTTTTAGTATCATATGTGATTTTGTACAAGATTATTGTAATATCATGTGATTTCTTTAACATATGTGATTTTGTACAACTTTTTTACGTGAAATCATATGTGATTTTTATACAAGATTATTGTAAAATCACATATGATTTTACATAAGGTTATTTTAAAATCATATGTGATTTCAGTATCATATGTGATTTTGTACAAGTTTTTGTAATATCATGTGATTTCTTTAGCATATGTGATTTTGTACAACTTTTTTACGTGAAATCATATGTGATTTTATACAAGGTTATTGTAAAATCATATATGATTTCACACAAGGTTATTTTAAAATCATATGTGATTTCAGTATCGTTTTCAAACTGTAATAAGAAGAAAAAAATAACAATCCCAAACACCCCCTAACTTGGACTTCCTTTATCATACATAATTAAATTAAAGGTTATAAATCTCTAAGAACATCTCCAACAACATTGCTAAAATAGGGGAAAAAAGTTCTTTCCTCCTAAATTGCTCCAACATCATTGCTTAACCATTTGCTAAAATAAAAAACTTTGAAGTTTTCTCTAAATGTAGAGATTTCTCTAAAATCTCTAAGAGCATCTCCAACATCTCTAAAATAGAGAAAACTCATATTTTGTTCTCTAAAATGCTCCAAGAGTATCTCATTCTCTAAAATAGAAAATCAAGGGAAAAACTCCACATATAGAGAATTAACTATATCTTTGCTAGGAAGGAAGAGAAATAACTTTTTTAATAATTTGACCAATGAGATTTAAATGAATATCATTTTTTTAAGAAAAATTATTGGGATCATAAAATTAATGAAAATTTAAATAATATAATTGAGGATGAAATCTCTAGAATAGAGAATTTGTTGGTGTTGAATATAAGTTATTTTAGAGATTTAATTAAATGGTAAGATAGAAACTTTACTTTAATGTATTTTATCAATGACATAATTTATTGTTTAAAATTTTTTAAAAAGTTTATAGGGATAATAAATATAATGAATATTTTAATAATATAAATGATGACAGGTTATCTAAAATAACAAAGCTATTGAAGATAAAAAAAAAGGTTTTAGAGATTTTGATCTTCTATTCTCTATCAATCAAAGCGTGTCCGACAATCGCCCCTCTAACCAAAGCATTTATTTTGTTAATAATGTTTCTTGATTTTATTAGGGTATCTCTAATCAAAGCACTTTATTTTCTTATTTTTTCTTGATTTTGTAATTATTATTAATGTTGAAAAAATCAATAAAATCTATAAAATAAGAACTATCATTAAAATTTTGTTTAAAAAGATATTGATTTAATGAGTTGAAGATAATGATGACGATAAAAAGTATAAAAAAGAAATATTTTCATGAGAACCTTGACTGAAAATGCTTTTAGAAAAACAATCATGGATAGATAACAATTGAGATAAGAGATGATGAACAAATAATCTTGTTATTAGAAAAAAATTGCAAAATGCAATTAGTCCACGCTATTCCACTTTTTGTTGACTTGATACCCATGACATCATCATCTAGATCAAACGAAACGAAAGACGTATTAATTACGCGTTACTCCCTTTCAATAATTCAAAGGATTTATATCGCAATAAAAGAAGTGTAGAATAATTTCAAAACTATTGATTTTCATGTGATCTTTTTAATTATGGATGTTCGAACCAGTTATGAACACCTTTATTAATCTCATACATCCCAACGATAACGATCAGAATAATCTTTAACAATTTTACAGTAGAAAAAGGTTCAAACAGAAACACAAACTATTTACGAGAACGCGATAAGTTTCGTCCATATACACAATTACATGCGATTTTACACTAACGAAAAAAAATGTGACGCAAGCGACTTTGGACGTGATTTAAAGTAGTGGGCAAAGTCGCATGAAGCATAGGCAGATCTAGTGCTTTAAGGGTGGGGGAAAGGCCCCCACTAAGAAAAAAATTCTCTCATTTGTTTAGTTTAAAAACCAATATTTTTTTGATTTTCTTCCATAGATCCCCCCAGTAAATTTGTTTATGTTCCCCCATCAAACAAAAACCATATTTAAAATCAAAGAAAAAGCTAGAAAGTTCTCTCAAAATCAACCAAAAAAATCCAAAGGTTCATCAAAATCAACCAAAAAAACTTAAAAATCCTTTGGAATCAACCAAAAAGCTTTAAAAACTATCGAAAACATGGAATTAGCCTAAAATTACATCATCATCATTACAGATTTTTAAGCTAACTTGAAGGTCCCTCTAGTAGGCTAATTAACTGCTTTTGGACTTTAAAACCAATTAAAGCATATCAAATGTGATCATTTTGATTCAATCTTGTATTTCTTTCCCGCTTACTCTTATGGCCTAAAATCAATTGTTTACGAGATTGGTTTGAAATGGAAGGTTATTCAAGTGACTACAATATTGTCACCATCTCATGGCCGGCTAGATATATGCTTTGAAATATAGCATAATTTCAGTTTTTTGCTACTTTGTTCTTTTCAAGTTGTTTTTGTCAATGGGTACTCATTGATTTTGGATTGGAAGCCCTTTTCGTTTCTCTCTTTTGGATTTTACTAACTTTTTCAAACCTTCCTTATATTTTCTTAATTTTTATCATACACGTTCTTTCTTTTAATAATAATAGTAGTTGTTAATAAAGAAATATATGGTTTGACTTGTGTCTAAACAGAAAGCTGGTGGGATGTTACAATAACTTGTTGTCAATCATGAGAGAATCGAGTAATTATGTCTTCTTGTACCATAAGAGATCTTTTGTGCTATGGAAGTTGATCGCTTGGTTATCAGGAGTCATCCCATGTTGGCATTATGGAAGACTTCATAATTTGAGACCTTAATTTGACTAACATGTTTGTTGCACTCGCAAATCTATCTAGGCAACCAATGCATTGCCTAAGTGTAACACCCCAAAAAATGGGAATAATGAAAACTTTTCATAAAACGAAAATCATGGTATATAAGATGTCAAAGCATAAGTTCTCCCAAAACTGGGGAAGACACAATTACCTATTAAGTACAAGTTTCGTAAATCAAAGTAATTTGGAAATAACAACCTAATAATTTAATTTACTAGAAACAAGATTACAGTTCGGGTGTCATCAAAGTCTTACAAAGTTAGGTATCTTCTATATACCAATGTCCCAAAAATATCTTAATTTCCCCAAGCTCACACTAAGCCGCTCAAGCCTTCCTAGAAACTGCGCCACTAGAACCTGAGATACACATCGACAACAAACAAGAGTTAACCCTAGTGAATTTGAACAACTAAAATCATCAATTTATAATATAGTGAATGTCATTTTACCATGACAAATTGACAATCCTTAGGTCAAACATGATAAACATCATCCCAACATACGTTTCCTTCTAGCTAAGTCCATGCAACATTAACGATTGTTTACAAGAAGGTTTCAGAGAAAAGGCAACTTAGAAAGTTCACGGTATTACACTAGGTTAACTTTAAACAATCTTTAATAGGTTGTCGGTGATCAACTTTAAATCTTTCAACTACCTATATTTAGTAAAGAAATTAGGGCGATGATAACTTTCTAATGTGAAAGGTTTCCCTTAATGGCTGGCTCTATTTCCTGAGCTTTTAGATGCAGTTGGCAATGTTAACACAAGAGCAACCTAGTTTCAATCTTGGGAGTTGTCATTCTTGCTTATTTTTGGTCCATTTGACAACATCAAAACTCACTGATCTTCAACAACAAAGGGTCCCCGTCTAGTAATATCGTGCCGAGGTGATTTCAACCTCTTTCTATGGGTTAAAAATATATCTAGAAGTGAGGAGGCCATAGCTTGGCAATCCTTTAGAGTTAGTTTGACGTTCTTGATATTACTATAGAATTACAACCACTACTACCGTTTTCGGATATTGGTATTTAAAAAACACTTTTGTAACGACGTATAAATTTATTAACAGGATTGTGCTAACTGTTTTATAGGGACAAAACATATTTTTATTGTGTTAATTGTTTTAAAATATAAGCACTACCAAAGTCCTTGTAGCCATTGATGTTCACCTGCGATGATACCAGACAATTCGTGATCTCCTAAAGGATTGGTCGGTGTACTTAAGTTGGCCCGAAAACCTACAATTACCTTAAAAGCAAAATAAAATTGTATGAGAGATCACAATTGCACGAACAGAATGTGATAAAATCAAAAAATAATATTTAATACCAAAAGTCAAAATTATTTTACTTGACCATATCCTTTCAACACTTAAAAAATGGAAAAAAAATAGAAGTAAAATGGAAAAAAATGAAATTAGGAGTAAAATTTTCTTCAAACTTGAGGGTATCTCAAAAAAAGATTACCAAGAGAGAGGAAATAATTTTCATTATACCCCACCAATGAAAGAATTTCAAATAAAATGTTTATGAGAAATAATATTTTATTAAATATAAACAATATTTTAATAATATAATAAATGTTTTATTTCAAAATAAGAAATTTGTTGGACATGAATATAAATTTGGGTAAAATATGATTTAACTCCTAAAGTTTGTATTTAAAAATGGTTTACCCCTAACTTTTTTAATGAATGTTTTAATCCCTAAACTTGTTATACGAATGTTTAATCCCTAACTTGTTAAATCAATATTTTAGCCACTTGATCTGCTATAGTAGGTTACTCAAATTTGAAAATACTTTAGTTCCTAAATTATGGATAAAACATGATTTAACCCTTAAAGTTTTATTGAAAAATGTTTAACTCCTAAACTTTTAATAAATGTTATAATCTTTAAGCTTTATAGTATTTGATTAAATACCTAAACTTGTTTAACCTAATTATTTTTATCTCTAATGAATGTTTAACCTATTTGAAGCATATTAAAACACGTTATCTTTAATATCTCTATCTTGCATTACTTGATCTTGATATTTTGATCAAATGAAATGTCTCCAATACGATAGAAAAATGACAGGAATGAAAATAAATCGAGATACGTACCAACAACTTTAGAAATAGATTATTGGCAAAGAAGAAATTGATTTGACTGAGTTGCAAGCCAGACTGAACTGGAGACAAACGATGCAGGGTTTTTCTATCGTGAACTGGATGTAACGAGTTTAACTAGTAGAATGTTGTATTGGATTATGTTAGAGGTAAAAATAATTGGGTTAAACAGTTTAAGTATTTAATAAAATACTATAAAAAAAGTTTAAGGATTTTAACATTCATTAACAAAGTTTGGGCTTAAACCATTTTAATTTAAAGTTTAAGGTTAAATATATTTTATCCATAAGTTTAAGAATTAAAGTGATTTTTAAAAGTGGTAACTGTTTAGTGGTTCAAGTGGCTAAAACAATTAATTATAACAAGTTTAGGGATTAAAGCATTTATTATAATAAATTTGAGGATTAAAGCATTCATTAAAAAGTTAAGAGTTAAACATTTTTTAACACAAAGTTTAGGAGTTAAATCATATTTTACCCTATAATTTTATTGAATTTTGACTTTTAAATATCGATTTTAAAGAAATTTAAAAAAACCGTTAAAAATGCTCGCATCCCCTTCCCTACGTTTGGATAAGAAATGGAAAAAGAAAACGTTGACTATATTGGATCGATAAATTAGTCATAAGTCAAGTCAACTCAAAAGGGCCGTTCAAAAACCGTTGTTCTTTCTTTTTCTTCTTCTTATGACCCATCAATAACTTTAAATATATATAATAACTTTTAATCGTGTGCTGAATATTATTAATATTCTATAATTAATGGTTATTATGAACCATGTTTTCTTAATTAAACACACTCTTTTCTAAATAAAGTAAAATAGTAAGCCCCCTTTTTTTACTTTTTTTTAATAAGAGTAAGAAAATACATACTTTTGACTTTTATATTGTATCCTAAGAAAATATAGAGCAACGTGAATGATATATAAATATACTTAAAAATGTGGGCACCAAACATAATTTTGGATTATAATATTTTTATTCATGAAAAAACGTTTTAATTCATGTCGATTAGTTGCCCATTTGCTCCTCCATGGCCTCTATTTCATTCTTTCGTTGCACATTCCATTTTTAATATGGACACACAACAAATATAAAACGGAAAGGTTTAATTCAGATGAGGATGAGGTTGAGGATGCAGAATACATTTTGACCCTCCATTCAATTATTATAATTCGTGAGATTTGTGACATGGATAAGTTACGGACCAGAAAGATTTTGGAGGTTTGCTCATGTTCGTAACAAGGCCAGTCGGAAGGTTTGTGATGTTCAAAGCAGGAATGGAAATTTGTGCACATGTCGAGCTAGGTGGTTCATGATACTTGTAGCGATATTAATTAAAGGTGAATAGGTAATATAGTAATACAAGAGAAAAAGATAAATCAAAACCCCGAGTAACACAATAAAAAGCACAAATCAATTAAATAAGCAAATCGAATGAAATTTGTGAGCTACACAAGCAAAATGAAAGTTGTGGAGCAACCCAACTTAGTAGCCCAATGAACCAAATGAATTATGTGAACCAAAATATAAGTTGAGAAACAAGCAAACCATATTAGCATACCAACATGATGAAGATGGACATGGAGGTAGATGTGGTTATGGTTTTTTTTTTCTTCTCTATTTTTATAATTTTTTTTGTTTACATCAAATGATTTTTGTATTTAGATTTAGGTTTTTTTCTAGGAATTTTGTTTATTTTTTTTTTTTTGAATCATTTTGATGTTTATGTTCAATTACGGATTAACCTGGAGAAGATAAAGATGCTAACAAAAGAAAATAAAATAACTATAAAATGAGATTATTTGTACAATTTTCAAAAATCCCCAAACTTAATTGGTCTTAGCATACTACTAGGGGACCTTCAGTGTTATGAAACTGAAAAGCTAAGGACCACCAGTGTAGATAGGGGTGAGCACGGTTCGGTTCGGTTCGGTTTTTGGCCGGAACCGAACCGAAAACCGAGCCGTTTCGGTTTTCGGTTTTTTTCGGTTCGGTTTTTGGTTTTTTCGGTTTTCGGTTTTTCGGTTTTTTTCGGTTCTCGGTTCGGTTTTCGGTTTTTTTTTTTCGGTTTTTTTTCGGTTTTTGTTTTTTTTTTTTTTGTTTTTCGGTTTTTCTCCCGGTTTTCGATCTATAACTCTATGTTTCTTCTATTTTTCAACCGGTTGGTGAAACGGTTTGACTTTCGGTTTTCGGTTATCTTCTATATTTTCAACTATAAATGTATAAAATAATAAAATTAAGTAAGTTTACGAATCGTCAAAATACAAACAAGATGTTTCAGGCGTTAGGATTGCTTGTTTCGTGAAAGATCAAGGGGAAATCGATAACATATATAGATATATATATATATATATATAAGATGTTTGAACCTTCCCTATATATATATTATAAAATTTTAAAATGATATAATATTTTCGGTTCGGTTCGGTTTTTTTCGGTTCGGTTTTTGAGCCAAAACCGAAACCGAACCATTTGGTTTTTCGGTTTTCTGTTTCGGTTCGGTTTTTTCGGTTTTTTTTTCGGTTTTCGGTTTTTCGGTTTCGGTTTTTCGGTTTTTTTTTTTCGGTTTTCGGTTTTTCGGTTTCGGTTTTTTTTCGGTTTTTTTTTTTCGGTTTTTCGGTTTTCGGTCCGGTTTTTGCTCACCCCTAAGTGTAGATAGTTTGTTTTAGGGACCAAATCTAAAATTTGAACAAATTAGAGGGACCACTACTGTAACTATTTTTTTAATTTTATTTTAGTAGTCATCTGAAACCCACATTAGATATGGTCTCAACCCATATTCAAAAGTGCATCAGACACTCGTGGTGAGTTTGCATTTTTCTATTTTAAAGTTTTTTGGATATCACAATGTGTATTACAGACAATTTGTATCTTACTTTTAGGAATTCTTGATATTACGTTTAACTTTTTACAAATTTTCTTGTCTAACGTAATTGATTAATAGCCCTTAATATGATAGCTATATTTTTTTAGGTCTCACTATATATATTATTTTTTGTACAATTTTTCTAAATTACCACTATAGACTAAATACTAAAAAAATTTGAGACTACTATTTTATTTGGGCTTAATTAGGCATGCATCCGGCCCGGCCCGACCTCTTGGATCTGATGTAGAAAATATCACTTGTAGGGATGGGATGCATTTGTAGCGCTTTCGAAAATGAAGAGAAAAATAAAGAAAAAAATGGATAAAAAGGAAAGAAAAACATTTTTTCATTTGTATTCTTGAAAGGGAACAAAAAAAAAAAACAAGGAAAAAGTTTTTTATTCGTATTCTTAAACACCTTATAATAAAAAGGTTCAGTAGTTTAGTAATTTTAATAATTTCAGTATTTTTTTAAATGGACTTATAAAAAAATTTCTTTTCTTTTCCTTTTCTTATTTTTCCTCCTACATTTTGCATGATAGATTTGAAAGAAAACATAACATTCCCTTATTATTTTTCTTATGTTTCTTTTCATTTCTCTCCTAAAAAAGTTTCAAAAATACGAATATTTTTCACTTTCCTTCGCCTTCCTTTTCTTTCCTTCGTGAAATGAGTTTTGAATAGGGGTGTAAATGAGCCGAGACAACTCGCGAGCTACTCGAGATCGACTCGGTCAAAACTCGATCAAAACTCGACTCGAATGAACCCGGTCAAAACTCGACTTGAATAAAACTCGACTCGAAATACTAACGACTCGACTCGAACTACCTGATACTCGGCTCGACTCGGCTCAATCCAAGAAAACTCGCGAGCTATTCGAAATCGACTCGGTCAAAACTCGGTTAAAACCCAACTCAAATGAACCCGGTCAAAACTCGACTCGAGATACTAACTACTCGACTCGGCTCGGCTCGTTTACACTCCTAGTTTTGAAAACACAGCCCATAGGTTTCGGTCATGCGGTGGAGAAAACAAATTACAAGGTCAGCTGTTTTTGAAATAAGATTTTTGAGTCATTGGGAAAATGACAAATTAGGTGATTTGGTGGGCTCCATTTCCTTCCACTTTTTCAACATACTTTCCAATTTACTAAATTAAGTCCAGTGAGTCACTGTGATGTGTACATCATATCTTTGTTCACATGTAATTTAGGAACCCCAAATTTCGATATATAATTCCCTTCTCTTTTCAGGACCTCCCATCCTTCAATTATTCTCTAGCCATCAATCAAATTCATCTCTCGATCGATTAGAAAAAAGTTTCTGGGTTTTCATCAAAAGTTAAGGTTTGTGTCACGTTTTTTGATTAATTGTTTTCAATGTGATTTTCTAATTCTGAACTTGTATTAAACTTGTATTCTATGTGAAGTTTTCTATAAATTGAGAATGTCTCGATGTGAGTGTGTACAGATGTTGACTGTGCTCAAGATTGCAAAATTTGTTGTGTTTTCATTTCTAAAATTATCAGACCCCATCTATATATATATATATATAGGTTCTGTCATCTAGGGGAAGGTTCAAACGAGAATCATGTGAATTTAACAAATCGTGAGGAACAATCTCAGCCACTCATCTCGTGGTTACGGTGGACGTGATCACGGAGAATTGATGCGATTCATGGGAGGGTAGAGATTATTAAAAGGGGGACCGGTCAAAGCCGCCTTTGTTGATCGGACGAGTGGTTGAGATTGCTTCTCACGTTTTCTTAAATTGATATGTTTTTCATTTGAACCTCCCTCCTGTCATCTATGTATTATTTTGTGTGTGTGTGTATAGATGAATGAAACTAGCTTGTCATCTATGTAATTTACTTTTTATTTATTTAAGGTAATCACTAAATTTACTTCCTGTTGCAGGTTTTCTTCATCAAATTATCAGGATGGGATAAATTGTTGTCTGCTTCATCATTATATATACAAAAGAAAGTTGAACTAGTGTTGTTATTCACTTGCACTATATTCTGTTAATTTGAGGGGTCCATTATATATTATCTCACTTTGTAGCTAGGCACAAAATGGCTCTGATAGAAAAAGGTCAGTCATTTGGACCTCTAAAAATCCCCATTCATTTTCATTCATCTATCTGTAATAATTTTCAGAGAATTGAAGTCAGTTTGATCTGTTTTATGTGGTTTTCAGGACCTTATGACGAAAAGGAATACGAATTGCTCGGTGAGAATATATGGCCTCTCAGTATTTCCATGAAATTATGTACATTAGAAAAGATAATAAAACTTTCAGTTATTAATTCTTCTACTGATCATCTGCTTGACTCCAGTCCTTATAGAGAAAGAAGAAAAGTTTTGGTTAAAGGAATTGGAAAGGATTACTTCAGGAAACCGGGAGCGTTTTCTAATGTTAGAGCACCTACTTGATGATGCATATGCTGTCCGTCATCCGAAGCCGAGAGAATATCGACAACGCAAGGACTTGGTTCAAATGTTCAATAAAATAGCACGGGAACTATATCGTAAGTGTTCACAAATCGATAACTTCCATAACTTGCAAATGGTAACGCTTTATCTGTATTTGATTATTTAGGTAATAGCGCCAATTATCCTGTTGTGGAGGAATTTGGATCCTTCTCGATGGGTCTTTTTACCACCGAAAGCGATCTAGATCTATCCATCAACTTTAGCAAGAGTGCAAATGTGTCCTCTCGACATCAATTCATTTCTACGCTTCGGAGGTTCAAGAAGGAGCTGTATGCTCTTAAAGGTGAAGTATTTTTATAGCTAATTTAATTCTAATTAACCCTTTTTTGGTTATTATGTTATTGTATTAAAAATCTACCTATCGGATTGAAATGCCGTTACATGTCTTTGAGTCCTATCATCAAGACTTGGATTTCTGTCTTTGAGTAAAGAATCAAAAAGTTATATTCAAGTAGGGGGTTGGGGGATTCGATCGAATTTTGGAGAAGACCTCCAAATCTGTTATTAGTACTTTGCACAAGTTGTGTCTTTGATTATTTGCCTACTTTATATATACCTTTGTTTTTCTATGGAATGCATATCTTGGTTAGGGTCAATGTTTGTGAAGCATGTTATAAATATCTTCAAGGCATGAATGTTTAGAATCTAATTTATCCCTTCTGTTTTTCATCGCCTATAAATCAGGTGAAAAGATGACATGATTCTTTGACGATTAAGATGCAAAAATCTATATCGTTTAAGCAAGTTGGTGTAATAGAAATAAAAGTTTATCTTCACACAGTTTCTATATATAGAGTATTTTGGAAATCAACCATTCATTGTATCAAAGAAACATGTATCGAATCAAAGTTACTATAGAGAGAATTCATGAAAATAGATGGAAGTATTTCATGAAAAATCTAGATGAAAGGAATTCATGAAAATTACAGATCAAAGGCATGGCCTGATTGATTAAGATTTGACCTAGCAAATGGCATATTATAAACATGATCGCATCCACTTCATGACGACAACAGTGCGAGCAATCTGCTAAGATGTTATTTCCTATCTTTTTTATTGTTTTGCATTCACCTTTGGCTTCCAAGCATCCCATATTGCAATTGGAAAAGTTATATCCTAAGACTATATCAGATTTATGTAGTGACTGTGAGCTTTGGCTCACCGTGTTTTAGACTACGCAAAATTTTTTAGGACGCACTCAGAAAATTTATATGAATAATCGGGGAAACCAAAAGATGGAAAAATGGGGGCATGCACAAGACGTTTGCCGTGGACAAAGAAATAGACAGAAGGCTATCTACATGTAGCTGTCTAGGATGACCTAAATCCTCTTTGGTTATATGGTCCACTAGTAGTGATCATCAACCCTCCTTTAAACAGATTATATATCCTATAGGAATTATATATAGATTTGGTGATGCTCTAGGTGTTTGAAAATTCTACTATTTATCCCCCTTGATTTCCCAGAGGAATTAGTGCTCCGAGAAAGCATTAAAAGATCTTCACTCTTTCTTCAAGAAGCCCAGGATGATCCATGGAGAAATGAGTCAATCTAGTAGCTAGGGAGTGTGAGCACAGCCTATATTCCTGAAAGAAACTGTGAATTGCTAAGCAAGCATGGCTAGGAGAGGAAATATGGTCTCTTGCTTTGAGATAGATTTTGCAACAACACCAATTAGGCATTAGTTTTTTTTTTGGAAAGGTTCATCTAGGCTTCGCCTAAACTACGCCATCTGAGACTAAGCCTGGCCACAGCATGCTAGCACCTGGGCTCGAACCCGGGGTAGATGAGATATACCACCACATGTCCGTATCCCCCTAGGTCTTTTGCCAGTATGTCACCACCCTTGTGGTTCTATTAGGCATTAGTTGTCGACAGAATCAAGATGGAACAATAAGCTTAAATTTATTTTTGGGAGTTTTTCATCTAGATGTATAGAAAGGCAGACTAATTTATAGTCTAAAACAAAACGCTAATAAACTACTATAAATCTTTGGCAGTGGTAACGTGAAGAAGAATATATAGAAAGGAGAAATGGGAGAGAACTGAGTTAGAGAGATAGAGGGGGAATTCTAGATCGGTTTCTTATCATGAATGACTACAGTAGTTACGATCTATTTACAGTTCATGATTGCAAAGATATCAACACATTCTCTTAGCTAACCAATTCGTAACAGATTACAATACATAAATTTTTTTATCCTTTCCATTTCTGTCTTTCTTATCATTTCTTTTATGTAATGCACTTTCCTTTTTCCTCTTATTTTATACTACTCTTTTTCCTGTTAAAATATTAAAACTGTTAGAAATCAAATTTGTATGGACTTCTAGATGTATATGTGTATTAGTGTTGGGTTGCCTTTCCTTTTACATATATTTTGCTTTTACACAGAAATTTCTTTTACGAATATCTATATTATATAGGCCGGAGTATATCTTTCCGTTTTCTAGTAGATTCGCATTTTAATCCTACCAATTGTAACTTGGTACTCGCTCTAGATGCCACCTACAATTGTGATACTTTGGGGGAATAGTTTCCTTTCTCAAAATTCTGAAGACCAAAACCATTCTTATTGCTTCCTTATAAGGCATTAATTGATGGCCATAAAATCCTTAAGGTCAATGGTTGTGACCAAGAGGTCAAATGTGAGTATCACAAAAATACCATCTTTCTAGCATGAAAATAAACAGCAGCTAATCCAGGATTTTTGCATAGTGGCTACACCTTTAAGGTGGATCAAATCCCCGTAAGGTCGTTGTCAATGTGTTTTTAGCCAAATTCCACTGTTTCGAGGGATTTCTTAGAGTTCTTTTTGTTGATTTTGACGGACTTCTTTTGGGTCTTTTTGTTGATGTTTCTTTTATTTTTTAATATCTTGGAGCATCCATTAAGATTTCTACCCCAAATAAGATTCTACTTGCGAGGCCGCTGATCAGGCCAGGCTTCATAGGCCCACCCGTACAAGTAAAAGCATCATATAGAGACTTCCTCTCAAACCCTCACAAGGCCAAGGAGCCTTGGTGCATCATCTGCATTGTGAAGAAGCACTAATACGATTGTAGTAAAGAAGAAATGTGGTTCAAATATTAGTGAAATGGCTCGTTTTCATTTTTCTTAGCACGACATGACAACATGGAACAGTTGTAGGCACATAAGTTGAATGTGTACACTGCTTGTATCCCTCTATTCTATCTATGGTTCTATCATACTGTTTTAAGAGTTTTCAATCTAGTAGGATAATCGTCTTAAAATTATATTGTATGTTAGTTCATCTGGCTTTTAAAGTTTGATATATATATACATATATTATATATGGCCTACATAATGGTTGATACTTGTTTTATGACAATTTTGTGATGTAGATGAAGGGATTGTTAGCGACATCCTGCCTATTTTGAATGCTAAGGTTCCTGTCCTTAAAGTTGTTGATGTTGCAAGTGGCATAGAATGTGACCTTTCAGTTGAGAACAGAGATGGAATTTCCAAGTCAAAAATTATCTACTTCATTTCTTCACTAGATGAAAGATTTCAAAAGCTATGTATTTTGGTAAGTTTCTGTAGACTACTCCAATAGGATCTATCTGTCACACTAGTAATTAAAAGAGAATTCCCGTTGGATTTTCTGCCCATAAAGTACAAGCAGATTACCGACGGAATTTAAGAAAGTCAACATCCGTTGACTTCTACATAAAACCTCATTTTCCGGCGGATTTGTCTGCTGGAAACAATGCCTTTCTTAGTAGTGTCATAAATCTCATGAATAATACCTATATATCTTGCAGATGAAAGTTTGGGCAAAAGCTCATGATGTTAATAGCTCAAAAGATGGAACCCTTAGCTCATTGTCTATAGTATTATTGGTTGCTTTTCATCTACAGGTAAGTTGTAGAAAAAAACTGCTCCTTACATAGTTACTTTCTGTAGATTTTTTGTTACTAATTGTTGGTATACATTGCAGACACGAGATCCTCCGATTTTGCCTCCATTTTCTGCTATATTAAAAGGTAAATGTTGTATAAATGATAAACTACCCAAAGTGTTCATCATCATGCCTTGCAAAGAGGTAAGATTATTTGTATATATCATTTTTGTAGATGGTGAAGATCTTGAAATCGTTAAAAGATACGTTGAGCGTTTCAAGAACTACGGAAGTAGAAATACAGAATCATTGGGAGAGCTATTTGTTTCATTCCTAATAAAGGTAAAAACTTATAAATATTACTATTTTTTGGTGTATATATATACACACATACTAGGCTACACCTACAATTTTCGATGTTTCAAATTGATCAATGTTTGTTGCAGTTGGCATCCGTTAAGCAGATATGGCCGAAAGGTTTATGCGCTAGCCCATATCACGGAAGATGGATATATAGAACATGGCCTAGAACCGCCAGCATAAGCGTATATTCCGTCCTGGTCTTTTTATCTATTTCACATCATCTATAATTCTGTAATCAAATTTCTAAATATGTTTATTCGATTGAATAAAAATGCACAGGTTGAGGATTTTACAGACTGCACACAAAATGTTGCAAGAGCGGTTGGAAGCAAAGAAGCTAACGTAATTTTTGATCATATAACACTTACCATTCGCAACCTTGATTCCTTCATGAATGGTCACATCGACGAATCCAACCTAAGAGAATCTTTGTTTGGCAATGCTGGTATTTCTAGAAATACCGTACAAGCGGTCATGATCAATAAACCTAAATTAGAAAAAAGAAATCAGCACGATGTGAACATTAATTCCCTCCAGAACAGAAAAGGGGTTGTAACTTCCGACGGTTGGGAGGTACACGCTACACAAAACTGGACAACGACAACAACAACAAGAAGACCGCCCACTTTCAGATATTGGAGACCGAAGCAGAATCTAGAAATGAGTTCTAACAATGATCCAACCCTGGAAACTCCACAAGCAGTGCAGCAGCCAGTGATGTCTAGCGATCACCTCGAGTCAGCCAAGAATAATGCACAGGGTTCAGACAGCTTATTTGGAGGAATTCCTAAAGCAACCAAATCTTGGGGAGAAACAGGTATTGGAGATTGGGGAGGGCTCGGAAACGGACAAGGCTGGGAAGAACCGTCTAGTTATTATACCGGATGCTGGGATGGTTTCCATTCGAGTGCTTACTACTCGTTATAATTTATTACTGCATCTTCAAATTATATGGCTGGATTTCTGTTTGCTAGTTTGTTTATCTTAGCTCTTTGAATTTGTTTGCATGGTACTAGATTATGTAAGTTTGTTTGTGTGTGTGTGTGTCTACATATATTAGATTCTCAGTTATTAGAAGATGCAGATCTTGGACTACAGTTTCAGTTCTCTGCAATCAGTCCTTTTACCTTCTTTTCCATCTCTTATGCTGTGTTCTTGAAACTCATTTTACGAAGGAAGGGGAAAGGAAGGAAACGAGAGGAAAGTAATAAAAAGGCAGCGTCCTTGAAATCTTTTTAGGAGAGAAAGGAAATGAAACGGAAGGAAAATAATGTTAAGTTTTCTTCCAAAACTTTCCTCCCAAATGTCGGAGGAAAGGGAAGGAAAAACAAAAAAAAAAGAAATTTAAAGTAATTTAAAAAATTACTTAAATTATTAAAATTACGATATTACCCAACCTTTAATAAAAAATCTTTCTTTTCATTTCCTTCTTTTTTCTTCCCTTTCGAAAACACAAATTGAAAAGTTATTTTCCTCTCCTTTCTTTTCTCATCCTTTCTTTTCCATCCATTTCTTTTCTATTCTTTTCTTCTGTTTTGGAGAATGAGGCGTTAGGGACCGTTCACTTAAACACTTACCGGGTAAGCACAGAGCACTTATCGGTAAAATTGAACACTATCATCAACCATATTGGAGAATATTTTAGTCTCTCAAAACGCTATCGTATGCAACAATTTACCCGGTAAGCACTTATCGGGTAAGAGTTGTCGATCTCACTTACCAGGTAAGACTCTCGGTTTATGTCATCGCTCTTACCAGGTAAGATTCTAGTTATTGTCATGTTCATCCCATAAAGTAAATTCACTGGGTAAGCACTTACTGGTAAAACGACTAGTAAACGGCCCCTTAGTCTAACCACCTAAACTTCATATAACCAGCTGAGAAAGATGTTCTATAAAATTTTCCTACACATGAATAATCATCAAATGCACCTGAGATAATTTTCCTGTTTTGAAATTATGCATTATCAGACTTTTTTTTTTTTTTGAACAGCAGATAACACACGCACACGTCCCGACACGAAGTCGACGAGGTATCTAGGATCCATACATGAACCTGAGTAATCCTTGGCGACCATGAACCGACCCGAAAGTCGACCCATAGTCAGAGTATCGCCACATGCTCACCCCATAAATCAGACCCTAGTAAACAGGGATGTCATCTACTGCATTATCAGACATTTGATGAAGCCTACAATACTTCCTGGTATTTATATTCATTTCTTCAGTTTTCTAACTAACATCTGCAGGGTCAGTGCAGCTCATCATTATTTGGTTGTTTTTTTAGGGTGAATTACACCGGTAGTCTATGTGGTTTGCTTAAATTTGGATTTGGTCATAAAACAAACTATCTACATTTGATGTACCTAACTTTTCATCTACGTTGGTGTCCCCAATTTTAACAATGTTAATTAGCAATTATTGTAAAGAACTAACTTGTTTTTAGATAAACTTTTAAGGACCAAAAATCCAATTTTAACAATGTTAATTAGCAATTATTGTTTCATGTTTTTTTTTTTTAACTTTCTATCAAAAAACATTTTATGTATCTAATCAAAAATCAAAGTTTATGGAGATCTGATATACAACCTAGAGACGGGCCGGATATTTAATTATTTGATGATCTAATTGGTTAATTATTACAACCACAAGATAGATTTCTGAATACATTCCCTTCAGTATTAGAAGTCATAAAAAATGCTATGTCCTTTTAATTTTTGACAGTAAGTTTTAAAAGCTTACTTTGTTTTTGTATGTGTATTTATAATAAAGTAATCTTTAATCTCTTGATTGGAGAATGTCATGTTTTATTTAATTAGTGCATGTAGTTTACACTTTATAATTTATTAATAGATTAAAGAAGTTAGAAATTAGATTTAAAAAATCGTACCCTCGGCTTAACCAATTAGCCCGACAACCAGTTGCGATTAATTGGTTGTAGCGGTCGCAACACATTTTCAGTTGACAATCGGTTATAACCACTATTTACGTTTTTCAGTCATTGTAACTAAATCCTACAAGGACTTGTTATAGGCCATTCTTCGAAACGGTTAGCTGATTTGTACAATAGTTACAGGCCATTCTTCGAACCGATTAGCCGATTTGCCCATTGTACAAGCCATGCCAAGTGAAAGCGAAGATTCGGACTGATGTAAAGATACAAATTTATATAAGTTTGTGATCGGTCTTGAGTTTAGCCCAAGACCCAAGTCAAAGTGGCCCATTTAGGATCGATGATCTTGTTTGGCTTTGATTTTTTTCACAAACTCACAAATAGAGATGTACAAGGCCGGGAAAAGAAAAAAAACCAATCCGGTTTGGATCCGATCCAGTTTTTCATGTTTCCCAAAAAAAACCGGTTTTGACAAAATTCGGTTCGGATTTGATCCGGTTTTGAGAGTGAAATGTGTAACCGATGGAACCGGTTCCGGTTAGAAAAAAACCGGATTTTTCATAAACCGGCTTAAAAAAAACCAGTCTTCTTGGGCTTGATTTTGGGCATCTCTACTAGAGATGGCCAAATACCGGTCCCGGGCCGGTCCTAACCGGTCCTTAATCGGTCCGGTCCTAAACAGTAACACACCGGGACCGGTTAAGGAGTAATCGGTTACGGTTCGGTCCGGTCCTATGATTCGAAGGTGAGGACTGGTTAGGCTACTTCAGATAACCGGTTAACCTTAACCGGTTAAGGGACCGGTTATGGATCAGGACCGTTTTTTTTACAACTATATAAACTTACAAAAGAAAGGTCACGTTCGTTACTTTAAAAATACGTTTTATTATTCTTTGAAAATATAAGCTAAGTACATTAATTATATATAAAATAAAATACATCGTTTAACGAGAGAGAGAGAGAGAGTAGAACTTGCAAAAACGAATACGAATTATAACGAGAACTTTGCGTTTTTTGCGTTTCGTAAGTTTGTAAATTGGTATTCATCCCAAACCCCACACCACTTATTTATATGGCAAATGGGGTCATTAAGAGCCAAAAAAACGGTCATCTATGCTGAAAATCGAAGCCAACGTCTATATTAACGGTAATATTTTTTAATGCATCGGTTCGGTCCTTAACCGGTCCCGGTTCGGTCCTTAACCGGTCCCGGTCCGGTCCTAACCGGTCCTGTGAAAAACACCAAAAATCGTAACCGATGGTGTGGACCGGTTGAAGGACCGGTCCTTAATCGGTCCGGTCCTAACCGGTTACGGCTCGGTCAAGTCCCCGGTTAACCGGTCGGTCCGGTCCGGTCCGGTCCGGTCCTTTTTGGCCATCTCTAATCTCTACAACAACTTTGAAATCTGATTTTGGCCTTATTTGACTTTGGGCTTTATTTTTAACTGATTTTGGGCTTTACAATTATAAATTATATAACTTATTTTTTTATAATCTGATTTTGGGCTTTATTTAATAAATTTTAAATTTACAATATAACTATATTATATAACTTATAATTACAAACATAAATATATAATATAACTATATACAAGCGGTTATTTTTTAAACCGGCTTGAAAAAAAATCCGAAACTGGTTCGGATCCAAACCGGATAAAAATCCGGTTGGTGAAAACACAAAATCAAATCGGATAACCGGTTTGGAGAAAATCCGATCCGGTTTGAAAAAAACCGGTTATAAAAAAAACCGGTTTCAAATGGTTTTTGCATAAAGTCGGATAATCGGATTTTTTGTGCACCTCTACTCACAAATACAATTACCAAATTATAACCTATTTGGCCCAAGCCCTACCATTTTGTTAACTCTTTTTATCCACTTCAACTTCACAAATAATGAAATAATTCTCTAAATTATCGCTATAAAATACATTGTAGATAACAGATAAAGCTGTTTTGTTGTTTTTCTATTAAGCTTTATATAGATGGAGATATTGTTTTCTAGGTAAGACTTGCAGGGGTGGACCTACACGAGTAAAGAGTGGGCTTCCATGAACCGACATAACTTATTTTCCGAAGTAGAAATATTATCAAGTATTGAAGGTGTATCCGCTAAAGATTGAGGGATGTTCCGGGATATTAGAAATATAAGAAACGTCAGCCTAAAAACCTGAAAATATACTTCAAAATCAACCAAAAAAAACTAAAGATGTTCCTAGAAATCAACCAAAAGAATCGAAAATGTATGACATCGACCAAAAAGCTTAAAGACCCTTCGATATCATCCAAAAAAACTTTAGGAAAATCCCTCGAAAGAGTGGAATTCGGCGAAAACACGTAGGCGCCTATAAAGAAGATTGCTTCTATTCAGTGACTTTGCATGCCTTAACTAATCCACCTTAGATGTAAAACTACTCGGCAAAACCCCTTGGGTCGGCCAGTGACCACAAGCCCAGTACACTTAGCTTATCAGGTCAAAGCATCATGAGCATCATGGATCGGTAAGAAGAAGTTAGTAAATAGTTGTGTTTCTAACCGGAAAGTAAACATTGTCCGTAGCTTTATTGGAGAAAAAATGTCATACATCTAACATCTATACCATACACTCATGAAATCAAGTTCCGTAAACATCGACAAACCTTTACATAGATCGGAGAGAGAGGTCCAAATGAAAACACTAACTATTTAAGAAAACAAGGAAACAACAAATTATATGCAAAATCACATGATTTTACATTAACAACAAACAATGGACATTTCGGCTGCAACTTTAAGTTGTTGAAATCATGTATAATTTTGTACATTAACAATCATTTTCTTGTTTTCTTAAGTAGTTAGCGTTGCTCTCACATAAACCAACCATATATATATATATATATATATATATATAGGGGTGGGTTCAAATACAAACCACCCTTTCGTTGTGAACGTGAGGACAGCCCACAGCGCGACACGTGGCAATCTGAAACGGCGGGTCAAGTCATATTCAATCTGAATAAAACCGCATGTTAGTGTTATTCAAACTGAATAACGCTTGACCCGCGGATGACCCGCGGCTGACCCGCCCGCGTCCAATTGCATCAGAGTGCATGTTAGTGTTATTCATACTGAATAACGCTTTATTCAGTCTGAATAACTAAGTCGAAATTTTTTCAAATTGCCACGTGTCGCGCTCTCGTTTGTCCTCACGTTCACAATGAAAAGGTGGTTTGCAATTGAACTTTCACCTATATATATATATATATATATATATATTCTAGACTCCCATCAAGCATCAATGCAAAAGATGTACACAAACAGCAATATTGCTCTAGATTTTACCCAAAAAGTTGGTCTCAGAAGTGATACAAATATTGCCCAAAATAAAGGGTAAAAATTAAAATCTCAAACCATCTCCTGAACCCAAAGGGACTAATAACATAAACACCCTTGCTGACTGACCTTCTCTTCTTCACTATCAACACAAATGTGTTGTTGACTATTAACTCAAAAATCTCAAAAAGGGTTTCCCAAATGTACCCTTGACCTCATAAAGAAGCCAAGTTAGCAGTCCTTAACCATCTCTGTAAGATAAGCTTTACAACAATGTGAAAAGGGGTTGGATTCCAACCAAAGAATCAGAACTAAGAATCTCATGTTTTCACTGTATAGTTTGAGAAAAGGTCTATCATGGTCTCTAGGGTTTCTGGTAAGAATTTTCTTGCAAATAAGTAACACGGTCGGTTTATCCCATTCCATAGGCACGGGCTGATCATGATTTCCTTCTGCATAATTTTTATATAAAAAAAATGACATTTTTAGCTTTCTATAATCAAAAATCACGATAAAAAAAAGGGGAAAAGGTGCATACCTTTTCGTCACTTGTAACGTGAACACTTTCGGTGATGGACTGCAAAAGTAATACAACCAGAATAAGTCGAATCCAGGATGTTTTAGATTTATTCTAGAGCGGTTTTACCATTAATTTGATAAGGAAACATGGTAACTTTGTATGTATGCAGTAATTTCTTGTAAACTTGAAATTTAAGGGATTGTCTTATGCTTAATACGTTGCTTTTAAGATTTTTATATAAATGGTTTATAGGGATTTCAGAAGCAAGGAACCAACTAGTTCATGTATTATTCATGATGAATAACCCTAAACATTTATGATTAATATTCATCATGTATCTCATGCATTTTCATCATTAATATCATCCATTATCATGCATTTTCATTACGAATAACGTTTGTGATGAATAGTTGGATTCTAAGTTCCCAAAATAATTACCGTTCTTATCTAAACCTGCCGCTAATCTTGAAATGTAGCAGGAAAAGGGTCATACCGTAAGATTTTTTAGGAGCTCCACGGAAACATCCTTAGCCCCGTAAGATTTTGGATGCCATTTTCCTTCGGACCAATCAACGTGTGTCACTGACCAATTTGCGATCCCATTGGGATCATGCATCTGAACATTTAAATAGAAATAAGTCATAAGAACCACAGAATGGAACCCACAGGCCATACCCATCTGGTCACAAATGGAACGATCTAGTCCGCTTATCCAAATCTCACCAATTGTATACAGATAAAGGGAGAAAATTGGAAGTCGTAAATGTTCTCACATGGAAAAAGGTTGGCAAGTAGTGTTCGTCGGAATAGCAATTAATGCGGTTGTCCATACCAGGCTGTAATACAAGAAATTAAACGAAGTTAGTAAAATAAATCAGCATAAAAGTAGATGGGATTCAAGATAGTCTTTTTTAGGGCATTTTTCTTTTTCTTCATTCTTTACGTTTCTTTTTCAACATTTTTTAGCGTTCTCATAAGTTTTTTTCTTCATCAATGCCCCCCACCTTTTAATCTTGATAACGGTATTTTGATAAATCATAACCAACAAAAAGTATTCTCACCCTCAATAATCTCGGAATTTGCATAATAAAGGCTATCCGCCATAACTATGACTGCATGCTGGCGCTTCATAGTGAACCACTGTACAAAATTCAACATTAAGAACTTAATCGTTATTAAGCCCTTTTTTTTAACAAAGAAAGGCATCAATAGAAACAACAAGTATAAATTTGCAAAAATAAAGTTTAAACTTTGATAATTATACCTGAGCACCCTTCCTGAAGTATTTCTTCTCAACTTCAGGTAACATATGCTCAACGTACCTGCCGCTTCCATGTGGGCCCGGATCCTCAAAGCTGGAAAAACATGAAATAATGTTATTAAAAAATTAATGGTTCTTGAAATAACAAAAATACATCGAACAGTGTAACAATGTATTCCCCCTCCCAAACAAGATTTTAATTTCTTTACATCAAAGCTAAAACATATTACATTTTAAAGAAAAATGACATGCATGTTGTAAATTTAATGCAGAATTATCGCATTCGTTGACTTTTCCAATATAAGTTTAAAAATGTTGTATTTGACGTTAAAAAAGGTAGCATTTTTGGCAAAAGAGGTTTGTACATACCTGTCAACAAAACTGATTTTGTGTACATTAGATAATTGTACACATAGTCGAAATCCCTCAATGGTACACAGCTGAAATACAAAAAAAAAAAAAAAAATTTTAATGGTAAGATCATGGACCAAGAAACATGAGAGAATGGGATCGAGATAAAAACCTGTCGGAAAGTAATACAAAGTGTTGATTGTCGGGATCCTTGAGCGCGTTTGCCAAAAGTCGTTTCTCTGCATCAACCATTGAAATTTTCCCCCAATCTACCTGCCCAACAGATCCATTTAAAAATTTAAGATTCATGTAGCAATACAACTATAAATACGGTTTTACTTATTCCAGGCCCACAATAATAACAGTTGCAGCAGCCAAGTCGGGTTTACTTCATGTTAGGTGCAAGATTAGACTGCGACCGACAGAAAAGTACCAAGTGGTCCCACCAAATTAGGTGGAACAAAATTAAGAAGACGGGAGTCTTGGGACAAGATTAGTAAATTACTAAACTACCCATGTCAAATTAAAACCCTAAAACCTTCCGAAATTCTTTTACCCGCCCACCTAACTCTTCCCGTCCCATCCCAATACCAAAGCAATTCGCTTCCTGAGGTGTGGTTGCTCAATTCATAATGAGTCACTTTGCCCAAATACACAACAGGTTCACGGGAAACCCCTCTGCTAGCCTCTGCCGCTAAGTCAGCTCAAAAAAAAAAGCCTCCTCACATGTGGTTCCTAAGGCGCGTTTCCGGTAATCAACCCTTTGCTCAAAAAATAGTGTTGGATTAACCCTTTTAAGCCCACAATATGTTCAAATAACAAGATTAAGTGGGTTTGGATTTTGTACATTATTCCACTATATTATTGGTCGGATGACAATCGGTTTTTGTTTTGATTTTGTACATTATTCCACTATTATTGGTCGGATGACAATCGGTTTTTTGTTTTGATTTTGTACATTATTCACTAAATATGTTTGTATAGATTTGGAAGGTTTTTGTTTGGGAAGGTCTTTTCATACGTGAAAGAGTGCGTTTTCTAATCAGGAGGTGCAGGTCTGGAAAAAACTTAGCTTTCTGCACAAAGCTCCACCTTAGAAGCTTACTAAATAAGCCACTTTCTATATCATTAAGCTACCACCAAATGGTCATGCATAGTTGGCCGAATAAGCTACGAGTCCCATTAAGCTTATTAAGCTGCTAACAACAGGCCTTAGTGTGTTCCAAGCCACAATAAACAAGGCATAGAATATAGATCACTTTAAGCAACTTCTGCGGTTCTGCCTCCTAAAACTCCATTCACATTACCTTTCTATTCCTTATTATTTACTTAATCATGTCTTAGATTAACGAAAAAGTTGGTAATAGGACAAGAATACAATAAATGAAATGAACAAAAGCTTTCTGAATCTTGTGTGACCAAAAGGTTCATTGAAGCTTAAAACTAAGTTCTTATGATGGATGATGATGATGAGATGATGATGATTTACACAGCACATGTATTGTTGGGCCAACAAAAGATTGAATTTACATTTTGAGTGTAGCAAATATGTGAATCGTGAAGCATAACATACGGCAACATAATGAAAAACACATAAAACACGTGAAGGATTGCAATGACAACGTTTAAGCAACATAGCTTATGAGTTTGGTCATCACCAATTACTAATTTCATTGAATCTTGTTATTGATTATAAAAAATGATTGGATTGAGAAAAGGGCAAGCAAGAGAAAGGCAAAGCAATTTACACTTCACATGAAAAAAATAAAAAACATACAGAAGAATGACAATGAGAGAGGTTCAAAAACAAGTGGCCGAAATAAAAGATTTAAGCAAACAAACCTTGTCACTGCGAATTTCCCGATTGACAAAGTAACGGGCTAGTGTGGACTGGTTTTTCTCTGGATGCGTGAATATGGACCGAAAATCTACCTTCATGCCCCTGTACACAAAAGAAAGTGTCGATACATAACATAAAACATTAACATCTATGCATAAAGTCACCAAATGTTCATATCTTTCACGTAAACCTAAAAGACGAATAATATAACTCATATATGGTTATTGTCCACTCTCTTTTTGAGGCATGAATATTGACATATTTTCAATGGGAAAAAACTTCAAATCTTAACTAACATCACTGATGATTTCAAAACCAAATGTGGTTTCTAAAGAGAAAGCGCAAAGGGTCATCACGTACCTGAAAAAATCTGTCCCATAATTTCTCGAAAGGCAATGATCCAGGGCTCAAGAACATAAAAGCAATCTTGGGATTTTTGGACTCGATTGGAGGTGCGTTCAAAATGCTATTGATCACCACATGAGAAGCGATCTCGTCATCGTAAATTCTCTCACGGAGGCGGAAGCCAGCTGGTGAACGTCTTACAACCAGAAGACGAGAACATATAGCAGGCACCGGAAGTTTGAGGTGGATAAATATAGGCAACGACTAAGAACACACAAACCAACGAAACCAATACGATAATCCAAGTCGGCTTTTTTAGCTGAGCACGGTGGCGAGGCGGAGGCAAGATCTGCATGTCTTTCATGCCCAAACCCCACGCCTTAGCTAACTTCATTTAGATACTACGCATCACACGTTTATATACCCACGAGAATACTCCCTTTTTTCCAACAATGAGCACCGAGCTCAAAAACTATAAAGAAACGACCCACCGAGTGACTTCAAATTCAGAAATTATCTGAACCTGAAAAACAAGAAAATATCACTATCAAATCTCTCAATCCTGTATTGGAAAACTACATCACACCAAATTTATCTTAACTTCCAAGATGAAACATAAATCTTGATTTTTTTTTAAATCCATCTTAAAATCTTGATTCTTGATCTGGGAAAAACAAGAATTAGATGGAAAATTCTCTGATCTGATTAGATGATATCATGATATATAAATCAAACACCATTCTTGAGAGGTAAGAATCAAATGGGGGGCATAAATTCAAGTTTTTATATCTTTTTAACTGAATTAACTAAAATTAGGCATACACCCTTTTTAACCTAATCATCCCTTTGATGCATATAATCCAAGAAGAAGATACTTCAAGCAACAAGAATCTTGAAAGACCAGCAATTCAACAAGCAAGAAAATTTAAAATTGAAAAATATATGAAAAGGGTAAATGGGATCTCAAACTCAAAGAGATAGATGCCTTCCCTAAACCAAAAAGAGCAAGTTATATTTCCTACAAATTTATAAAAAAGATGAAAGTCAGACCTACCCAATTCTAAGTCAACGCCAAATCCAACTCCCAACACAGACATGCGTACATAAACACGAAACATTCATGGCTTCCAAATCCCTAATTGCAACACGCAACACACATGTGTTTACTACACACACACACACACACATATATATATAGATACATATGTATGTATGTATATAATCAAATGTAACACCTGCTTTGAAGCATTGAGCAAAACCCCAGAAAAAAAATCAAATCTTTATGCAAACCCATTGACCATTGAACGTTTCAAGATGAAATCCAATTAATAATACAAATCGAAAAAATTAGAAATCCCATAAAAATTGGGGATTAGATTATACACAAATCACGTTAATTTTGAAAGATACCAACCTGATTCACGCGATATTTTATCTGAATCGCCTCTTTTTTCGAATTAATCTTCAGGATCGCTCAAATGGGTTTTTAAGATCTGAAAAATCCCAAAAACAAGTCGAAAGAAGAAGAGGGTTATCTGTAAATTTCTCAAAGATGGGTCTATATATATACATATATATTTATATATATATATATATATATATAAATTGATTTGACCAACTTGCTCTTCTCTCTCTCTCTGTAAAAATGTATCTGAATGAATGATTGATTGCTGCTGCTGTTTGCTGCCCCTAAAATTATATTTCGGCCGGCGAATTTTGGGGCAATAGAGTATGTGATATGTTTTTTTCTTGAAGATAAATATAATTATTACCAACTTATAGATTAAGCCCTCTTCTTGATTTAAAAGATTTAAGATTAAGCCCTTTTCTTGATTAGTCAAATGTATGACTTGTCAAAGTTCAAGATTTCATATATAGGGTTTTGTTTTATTTTATTTTAGTTGCAAGTTTTGGAATTTGAACATTAAAAGAATTTTTTGGGGATGTGAGGTTGAAACTTGAAAGAGTCTAATTTAGTTAATATTTTTTTTTTTAGATTTTTTTATTTGTTTTTCTGTGAATGGAAAAATTGTTTGTGGACAAGAATTTAGCGAGAGTAAGACTGTTAATTAATCTTTTTTTTTCTATTAGGTTGGACTTAACTGTAATTTAGTTATTCATGGACGTGCATGGATTAACCTAATTCATGTGGGTACGGACGTATAGTATAGTTTAGGTTCTAATTTTTCGGTACATGTGGTATGAAATTAAGGTTTCAGATAAAGAAAATGGAGACATGTGTCGATTTTGGGTTCAGGTTTTGGATTTAGTCAACCAATAACTTATGGAGAACCAAATGCATTGTAATTATAGGTTTGTTAGGAAGCTTACGTATGTTGGGTTTGGATTTTGAGTTTTTATTCTCATAAAGCATATATGTTAATTCTACACCTTAGGTATATTTGTTGTTTGTTTTGAGTTTTTGGTAGTTTGTTGGAGCATTCGACTTTTTTTGTAGTGTCTTTTGGACCACTCTTCTACTCAACGTTAATTTAGCCAGCACATAGTTGAGTTGGTTTGCACATAAGTTTTCAAGCCAAACCTTCACATATCAGCCAACCAAAAAGCTAGCCCCTGAAATTGCTAAGTGAACAAGTAGAACATTGTTTTCAAGGAGTCAGACAGAAGGAAAAGAGACTCCTAGCTAATCCTTTATCTTCATTAATTACAAAAGAACTCTATGCCTTTACAATTTGTCTTGGATCTAGTCCCTCACACTAACATTCGTCTATTAATTCTTTTTATGTTTGAGGGAAAATGGCCAGTTTACCATTTTTCTTTATTTGATTACTACTTATTTTTATGTATTATTATCTTATATTTTTTTATACAATGCATATATATGATTTAGGATTCGTTGCCTCCCCCCTACTCCCCCTTGGAATTTGCTGACACTATCCCCTCTTCTCTCTCACCATCATTGTTCACTCCCTTCGACCATTTTTGCTTTTGACTTACACCCCATCACCTAAGTTTCAAACTTGCACCATCCCTTATCTCCACCATCACTACCGTTAAAGTTTCAACCTACAATATTTCCATAGTTTCAAACCGAGCACCAATCATCTATAATCCAAATATGTTCTATCATTTTGATTGAAAGCATCGTGATGGGTTGAAATTGATACCTTCCAATAACTTTACCATCATGAAGCTTCGTTCAACTATCGTGCATAAAGTTTATGTGTTTGGTGAAGTGGACAAATATATAATCTCATGCCACCAGTCAAACTAGCCATTGCCAACCTAATGATTCACTCCCCTTGACACAAAACCACACTAGGAAAGGGGTTGAACGATATCGAGTAGTTGTCGGAAATGGTAATTTGGCTTCTAGTTTTTGGTATGGTTTATCTTAAATCAAGGTTTTTGCTTTTGGATATGGAAAGATGACTAGAGAGGAGCGTTGATGAAATGTTTCCACCATTTTTCTGGTGAAGACATAATGCATAAGACTGATAAGAGAAAGGGGTTAGGGTGATGACATAAACCATATCATTGATTAACCTTTGAAAACCATTTTCTTCCATCAATAGGTTTTCAGGTGAAGAGTTGACCATTGCCTATCATCAATGTGTTTACAAGTAGGGGATTCCACCATTTTTCGATTCTACTTTTAAAAGCCAAAAACACAAAATAAACACACACACACAAACTTCCTCCTATGGTTTGGTTAATAGTTAGAGATGGTTATTGGCGTTGGGGAGAGGTCATACATGTTGACCCGCAATGGTGGAGATGTGCGGTGGTTGTTGGTAACGGGTCGAGTCGGACTAATGAACACGAGATGTACCTGATTTGGGGTTTTTTTTTAATATTAGATATATGTAAAACGAGATAACAACAAAAAAGACCAAAATGTCTTTTACTTAACGGATATTTTTTAACAAAATTAGTGACTAAGGACCATTTATAAAACAAAATAAAAACCACAAGAATGATTTATATACTTATCAAAGTCTAGGTCCCTTTTTTCAGACGTCTCACTAAACCTTAAAAACCAAATATAGAGTTAACTCAATTTTATTATCATTAAAAACATTTTAGATATTTAAAAATAAGGGTTTACTTCATAAAAGTGTATCCAACTTGTCAAGAAAAGTTATTGTATGTACTGTACTTACGTTTTTACCATTTGACGTATCAATACTTTCAAAATTGACATTTTAGTGTATCTAACCTGATATAACAGGTTACCTGCTGACGTGGCACCGGTATTAATGACGTGGCAGCTGACTGGATGATGACATGTTTTTTTATACTTTAAAATAATTACAAAATTAAATTAAATTAAAACAAAAAAAAAAGAAAAACAAAATCAGCTTCTTCTTCAATGGGATTTCCAGAAACCAAAACAATCAAAAACTCAATTAGGGTCTCTTTGAACCAATCCATTGACCAGAAGGAAGAAGGAAGAAAGAATCATGGCTACCAACATCTCACCGACGTCTCACCGGCCGCCGTTACCACCACCAGCCGTCGTTGCCACTGCCATCATTATCATCGAGTTCGAGTTAGACCATCGTCTTCCGTCGAGTTCGTTAACGCCACCACCTGCCACATCCGGCGAGTTCGCCGGCGCCACCACCTGCCATAGCCTTCGTTGGAACACAGCCGTCAGCATCCCCTTCGCCTTCACCAGTCACCACCGTTGTAGCCACCACCCTTCACCATCGTTGTAGTCAGGTCCGATTTCCAGATCGAAGCAAACCCAAAATCAGAGGTCTGATTTCCTCTATCTTAATCTTCTAGGGTTTTCATCTTCATTTTCATATGAGATTTAGGGTTCTAACCCAAAAGCCCCAAATCGTTCTCCCTAAATCTGGGTTTTGTTAGGTGTTAGGGTTTTGTTCTTGGTGATGAAGATAAACCAATTAGGGTTTCGATTTCATCTTCATTTTAAACAATTTGATTCATCAGGGTTTTGGTTCGATTTAGGGTCCATAGTTTTCAATATGATTTTGATTTATGGTTCATGGCATCTGTTTGATTTGATCATGGTTCTTGATTATTGGGTTTTGATTTGTGTTAGATTTTTTGGTTTCCAACTTCATGTCCAGATTTGTTTCAACTTCATGTTCATCATCATCATCATGTAATTAATGATGTGTATTTTAGAAAAAAAGAAAATTTATGAAATTTACCGGTTACCTGTCCAACAGGTAACCGGATACATTAAAATGTTAATTTTGAAAGTATTGATACGTCAAATGGTAAAAACGTAAGTACAGTACATACAATAACTTTTCTTGACAAGTTGGATACACTTTTATGAAGTAAACCCTAAAAATAATAAGAACTTCAATACATTATATGTCAAAATAACGTTGAATTCTTTTTATAAGTGATCATAATTCTACGTGCACATTATAGCACCAATTTGGCTTCATCGTAGTGTTAACCCATATGAGTGTACTGACTCTATTTTAAGGCTTGACTTCTCTATTTTAGATATTGGTGTAACTTTGATTTTTAACTCAAACTTGTTTATAAATATTTTATACTTTCATGTATATTCTAAACCATACAAATTTATCTTTGAATTTGATAATAAATAACTTAATAAATAATATAACTAAAAAAATATAGCATCATGTTTAGGTTATTGCACATGGCATCCGAAATATTAGGAACAACCTTTATTCCACTACATGGTGAGTTGAATGGTAACTCTTTGATATTGAAGACTAGAGAGATGTAATTTCAATTTTGCACTATTGATATCATTTTCTCATAAGTTTAATAAAGTTGATATAAATGATTTTCTTTCCTTTTTAATTAGTTTTATATCCCTTTTTTCCATCGTAATAATCTTATAATTGATTTATTATTAGTATGTTTGTAAAAGAAGAAAATATTTGGTTTTATATTTTTTATGTTAAAATATATATATATATATATATATATAGAGGAAAGTTCAAATGTGAACCACTTTTTAGTTGTGAACGTGAGGACAGCCGAGAGCGCGACACGTGGCGGCTTTGAGTGTGGTCCCCCTCTTTAATTCAATGCCCTCCCATGAATCGCGTCTAGTCATCCGCCGTGTATCTAACGTGGCGCCTAGTCATCCGCCACGTGTCGCGCTCTCGGTTGTCCTCACGTTCACAACCAAAAAGTGGTTCACATTTGAACCCACCCCTATATATATATATTTATAGGGCATGTTTGTATAAATTTTTGTGAAATAATTTTTCACTTAGATCATCAATTTTTTATATACGAATATATTTTCACTTATGTACAAATTTACGAGTTTAAAATGCCATTAAAATGAATGGACATGAAACTATCACTTATTATAGGAAGTTGTAGGATTGTACATTATGTGACATGATTGTACATGTATTTTTTAGTAGAGTGTTTGCATGGATATTGATGTCTTGTTCAATGTATCATTTTATAATCATTGAAAAATTATAGTTTTAGTATACTTTGGAGTTTCTTTTTTCGTGGGAACGTGAATGATATCGATAGAACATGAGAAACATGCATATATGATAACGAAAGGGGCTTTTGGTTGAACAACTGTCTCTCTCATCTACACCGTTTCGTTTCTTGTTGGCTATCTATAATCTTTGTCTACTTTAGAAGTTATCACTTGCTATACCGTTTAGTTTCATTTTGTAATATCCTATTTTTCGTCTAGATAAATAATTGATGTTCAGAGGATTAACAATGTAAATGCTGATTTGTATGGTTTTACTTACTAATGTATACACGATTCTTTGTAATATCATTTTCTACTTCAAGTTATAGGGTTTACTTTCACCTCTAACAAGATTGATAATAGTCATAAAGGGTTAAAAGATATATATGGACTTGAAAGTAAAAGTTATCTCCTTTTTTCGAGTTTAAAAGGTCATCTAAAGTTTTAGAGCAATCTCCTATGAGTATCTGAATACATTCTATATTTTGGCTAAAAATGTATGGATCTTAAGTTAAATGATTATAACGATTTTTCTCATTAGTTGTAAGTTATATTACTCGTTATGCCTTTTTATATAATGTTTGACGCATATACAATGAGTCAACTTGAGTTTACTTGAGTTTTTATATAGGTTAAATATTTAATAACAACTTAGAGCATCTTATATATACATATACATATGTATATCTATATTATTTCAAATAAAATTTTGAGAATTTCAATAGTCTGATTCTTTTATTATAATGAAGAAATTTGGAAATGAGTTTTAAACTCCAACTATAAAGAAATCCTTGAAAATAATTATTTAATTGAGAAAATAAATTTTCTAATACAAACAAGAATTTCTAAAACAAAATATTTACTAAAGTTAGAATATTGTTTTATTAAAAACATTGTATATCCTAATAACATAATTCTTTTTGTAATCTCTAAAGTAAATAAACTGTTATGCGGTAAATATAGTTTTTATTGAAATTTAGATGTAAGAGGTGCTCTTAGGTTTTTAATAAAAAAAGGATAAGATAATTATTTTTTGTTTTTGTCCCTAAGGCATTCCACGGCCGACCTGTATGTGGCCGGTACCGACCTCGGTACCGGCGGTAACACCGCCGTGAGGCAGCGGTACGGGACCGGTAGAGAGGGGGGCCGGTATCCGCGTACCGATCAAACAAATACAAAACACACACACACATATATATACATACAGTCTATATATAAAGATTATATTTTATTATTTAAATAAAATAGGTGGTATGACCTGTACGACTGCGGATGAAATGGTATGGTAGTGGTAAGGTGGTGGTAAAGCTGATGTGGCGCTGAGGTGGCAGCCTGTACAGGTGGTATGACCTGTACGGCTGTGGATGGCCTAAGTAGAAGTTAGATTTAAAGACAAAAATATCAATGAATTAAGGAACATAAAAATAAAAACTGTAACTTTACTACCATAGGAAATGGGATAAAAACGTATTTTGGGTAGCGTTTGTTCTTTAAGAGGTGTTAAAGTCTGAATTTTGATTTTAGTTTTGATTATTAAGACGTGGTGTTGAAGTCTAAAATTTGAACTAATATGATTGTTTGTTCTTAACTGACATACGTTGTCTAGTTTACCCCTAAAAAATTCAACCTAAATACGTCAATTGAAGTGAGTATCAATGATCGAATAACAAAGCAACAACAAAAAAGAAACAAAAGAAAGATGCTGGTAGATTTACGAGACCGTGGAGTGTTAAACCATATCTCACATACCGAAACCCCAATCTATATATATATATATAAAAGTAGGATGTTGGAAGAATGATGTGGCATCCTATATATTGAGTATTGGCTTAGAGGAATTTTCTCCTTTTTTTGAATTTTTTAAATATAAAATAAGCTAAAGACTATTTTACCCCTAAATGAAAATTGCATGTTTTAATATAATAAGGACTCTTTGGTAATTTGACTTAACAATTTAATTAGCTTTAACTTTCATATTATTTAACTTATAAAAATATTTATTCTACCCTTTTCACCTTCTCATTCATTAATTAAAAGAAACCTACAACATAATCATCAATAAATTAAACCAAATATTCCACCAAAAAACATTTATTCTACCCTTTTCACCTTCTCATTCATTAATTAAAAGAAAACCTACAACATAATCATCAATAAATTAAACCAAATATTCCACCAAAAAACATTTATTCTACCCTTTTCACCTTCTCATTCATTAATTAAAAGAAAACCTACAACATAATCATCTATAAATTAAACCAAATATTCCACCAAAAATGTACTTCAACAACTTTTAGTTATTTGTTTTGCTATTGGGTTTCTTTGTTTGTAAGATTGTTGTTCATTCTTCGTAAAATTTCTAGGTAAGCTAACACCTTTTATGATTTTCGTAATTATATATTGTTTATGTGTGCCAATCAATATTATTGTTTTTTTTTCCTATAAAAAAACACCATATTATTTTTATATGTTTTTGTGTATATTCCTTATTGTTATTATAAAAGTTTTTTGTTTTTTTATTTTGATATATATATATATATGTATAAGCAAGATGTTGGAAGAATGATGTGGATATCCTATCTATCGAGTATTAGCTTATAGGATTTTTTTCATTGTTTTGAGTTTTTTATATATTAAATAAGTTAAATACTATTCTACCCCTTAATTAAAATTTTGTAATTTACTACAAAAAGATTTCTTTGGTAATTTTGCTTACAATTTAATTAGCTTTAATTTCCAATTTTTTAACTTCTTATAGACATTCAATTTGGTCTCCTCAAATTCCCATTTATTAATTAATAAAAAAACCTACAACAAAACCATATATAAATACAACCTAATGCTCCCTCAACCTACAACCTTTATGTTCTATGTTATATTCTATTACGTTTGTATGTATTTTTGTTGTTTCTCTTTTATAGAATTTTTTTTCTTCGTTACTATTGCTCAACCTTCGTAAAAGTTTCCGGTAACGTTTCACTTTTTATTATAAATTTTATGATTATAAGATTTATATGTTGTTTTTGGGATGAGTATCATTAGTTTTTTATATATAAAAAGATTTTCATAGTTTTGTATGCAACGATAGAATAATGTTTTTTTTTCTTACTATTACTATTACTTTGCATTTGATATTTATGTTGTATTGGTGTTTTAAGTGATGTCATTCTTCTTAATTCGTTTTGCTTATATTTTGTATTTTCTTATAAAAGTTATTTTTGTTGACAACAACCAAACTACAAAGTACGATCTATGTATTTTTTATTTGTTTTTTGTTTTTTGTTTTGTTGTGGATTCACTTTTGATTTTTTAATGTACTTATAATTTTTTAATTTGCAATTTAAAAAAAATCCAACAATGAGATACCATTTTTCTAAGCAATTCAATCCTAAATTTATTCTTTAACTTTTCTCTAAAATATTTTCCTTTTTAATGTAGTTAATAACAAAATTTTTATTAAATAAAATTATTCATACTCTTTGTTTGCATCTAATTTTTTTTTATTTCATATTATTATAATATTTTTATACATATAACATTTAAGGATCAAGGGAGTGCATTGGTTCAAATTGTTTGTATATTATTTTTTTGGTTCACAAAAGATTTTCCCTCCTCTCTCTCTCTATATATATATACATATATATAATCAACATATTTAAGAACTCATTAGGGATGAAAAATTACAACAATCAACATGTATACTTTCATTTACATGACACTTAAATATAATAATATGTGTAATTTAAATAAAATAAAAATATTATAATTATTATAAATAACTAATTGAAGATGACGATGGATCACTTCAATATAATACATTTATAATTATTGTTAGTTATACTATATACATAACTCTTTATATATATATATATATTATTTAGAAATCAATATATTTTTAAATGACCAACCACGCAAGTTGTAGTCATTTTCTTCAGTACTACATATATATTAATATGTATTATTCACAAAGAAAACTAAATATCTAAAATTTCTATTAATATATAAAGTTTGAATGAACATATAAAATTAAAATCACCATTATTATTTAAAATCTTATTGGCACCAATATATAAATATAAATAACATTAGAGTCAATATATAAGTAAAATAAGAATGAATATTTAGTTAAATAATAAAATTAATATATAAATATGGAGACAATATATATACATATATATGGAATGATAATATAATTAAATTTTATATTAGTCAATTCTTGAACAAATGACATACTTACTACTAAATAAAATAATATATATTTAAAATATATTAAGAATAAATATTTATTGGATTTGTTAAATCAATATAATAGTAATTAACATTTGTAAAAATATATATAGATTAAATAGAATAAATAAGTATATAAAATTTGAAAATAACTTACTATAGTAATTATTTCAATTTCATTTTTATGTTAAATTTAAATTGAAATCAAAATATGTAAATAAAATTGATGTAATATTTTTTATTTTGCATAATATTATTAAAACCTCTTTTCAATATTCTTTAACGAGAAACTAAGCTATAAATAAATAGCCTTAAGTAGATCGAAAAAAAACTTGAACGTGGATACATTAACAATTAAATCAGATTCGCATATGATCGAATATAAATATTTTATAGGAATATTATGTCGCGGATAAATCTATATATTACGAGTTATGAAAAAAATACCCATCATACACATCATTATTATAATAAGTAGCCTCACACATTTCTTTTATCATTCGAGTCTATTACAAAGTTTGATAGTGTTGAACTTATAGGTTGTTATTTAATTATACATATCAAAAGAAACAACTAAGAATAATGAGGCAACTTCGTCTCAAATGTACATCAATTCTTATTATCTTATTATATGATATGTGATTCTCCACCCGATTTAACTTCAAAATTGTCTAAATAATCTATCACCATCGCGCAACGTGTGATGCCGTTCAATGGTACATTAAGTATAAAAAAAAGTCCAATGATAAAATATGCTCAAACAGAATAGTTCATTACCCTTATAAGTCATTAACCCAAAAACTAAAGTATATTATCAATGTATTTAGGGCTTTAACCAACAAGCTATATAAGGAACTGAGGGTCTCACACCAGGTAAGTGTGAAAATGACTCTTACTTGATAAGCATTTGTTGAAATTAAGATGTTTATCACCAATTCGTTTTTATGGACAAAGATGTTGAACGATAATATAAACGATTTTGAGTTATTTAGATAATGTGATTACAATTATGCAAAACAACATAAATGATAGGATGATTGATGGTAGAATGTCAATATTCTAAAACCTGTATCATATAAGTTAAACGGTATTTACATAGGACGGATGAATAAAACTTATTAAATATAATTAATACACAGATACTTATATTACTTATGTAGGACAAATGAATAAAACATATTAAGTATAATTAATACACAAATACTTATATTATTTTTTAAACACCGCGCAACGCGCGGTGCGGGCCACTAGTTTAAACATTCAAAATGGTTTGAAAAACCAACACAAAAATCTTCAAATTTTGTCTTTCGCGTTTTTGCAAATTCGAATGCACCTGGGCTAAAACTGACGTTCAAATCGAAAGAATAATGTCGAACAAAAATAAAATATAATTAACCGACTAATGTTATCATTTAGTTTAGCAAAAAACATTAAGGTTTAAGAGAAAAATAAAACTTTATAAATAATAGTAAATTAACAATGAAAATAATACGCCCACTTGGCTTCCAAGTTTGCAACATGACTGCTAAAAATGCCACGTGAAAGTCATGTGCTGGATCCTGAGTCATGATTAGTATCTTGCTAAAAATAAATTATAATCGTGGTTTTGGCCATTTTCATAAGTTCACAGCAAAGTTAGGCCATCCACTGTCGACCCACTACTACCTAATGGTTTCAACTGCCACATCAGTGCCACGTCAGCTTTCCACTATTTTACCCAAAACTACCCAATCCATCCACTATCAACCCAAAATTATTTATTTAACTCATAAATAAAATAATAATAAAAGAAGAGAGAGAAAGAAGAGAGAGATAAAGACAAAGAAGAGAGAGAAGTGGGGTGTGGGGGTGGGGGGTGGGGGTGAAAGCGTCGGTTTGAGGAGCCCGTTCATCAGCAACCCGTTGATGGCCGCGATGGTGTTCCCTCCCTACCCGTCGGCTTATCAGCAACCCGTTGGCCAAGCCGCTCTCCACAGCGGATGGCCTTATTATCAAATTTTCTTGGATTTTCTTATTTTTAAATAAAATGTTCTCAAATTTTCTATTGTTTTTACTATTTAAAATTTTATTTATTAAAAATATTAATTTTATTGAGACACTAACTTTATGTGTTTCTCCAAAATATTAAACGGGTTTGGGTTGAGTTTTCTGACCCGCCAACTCGTTTATTTTACGGATCGTGTTTGGGTTGGTATATGGTTTTGTGAGGCCGTCAACCCTTTATCTTTTTATATATTTTTTTTATTTTGACTTTTGAGTATTAACTTTTCAATTTCAATTCAACGCCTTATAAATCAGTAAATTAAATTTTATTTTGGTTGTATTTGAAGTTTTGAAGTAGATTGTGTTTGACCTGATAGCCTGTTTATGACTCGTCAACCTGTTTATAACATGTCAACCCGTTTATGACCCACCAACCCGTATAGTTAAATGAGTTATGCAGGTTGTGTTCGGGTTGATGGATCGTGGATTAGAGTTGAAGATTTCGACACAATCAGTTAAACCGGTCGTGTCTGGATTGAGTCTTTCTGACCCGCCAACCCTAACACGGCACGATTGTCACCCCTACTCGTGTTATCTTATGTATACATGCGTATTTGAAAATCTTACGACATCGTGTTTTGAATAATCCATCAAACTATAACATTCTACCATCATTTCTCCTACAACCTAGCAACCCGTCGTGTTCAGCACGACCCCTAAGATATAACTAGTGTATATATATATATATATATAGAGGGAGGTTCATACGAAAAATATAACTTTTTAAGAAAAAACGAGGAGCAATCTCAACCACTCATCTCGGTCAACAAAGACGGCTTTGACCGGTCCCCCTTTAATAATCTCTACTCTCCCATGAATTGCGTCAATCCTTCGTGATCATGTCTACCGTAACCGGAAGATAAGTGGCTAAGATTGCTCCTCGGTTTTTCTTAAATTGACTTTTTTCTCGTTTGAACCTTCCCATATATAAAGAGGAATTAATGTTGTTTGCACTTTTTGAGACCGAAGAGGGAAAAAAATCAAGATGAAAGAATATAAATTTTAAGTTGGAGAGTAAAGCGAAAAGAAAAGGAAAAATATCGCTTTTATAGATATATTTCTATTTATTTTATAGTGGGCTGTGGTAGATGGTTAGGTAGGTGATTTTAGACATATTTTAATTGTTATAAATTGTATGTTTTTGATTTTCTTTTATTTTCTCTTATATTTGAAGTGCAATTGGACTAAAATTGATATTAAAAACGAAACCATGGTATTGGACAGAAATAAGTGCTAATTAAGTGACTATATCATTTAATTTATTACAGGCCATTACGTATTAAGAGACCTTGAAAAGAAAAGTAAAAAAACGATATAAATTGTCTAATGTCTGATTGGATCATATATATAAGTGACAATTAAAAGCTTATTCTGAGAATACAAACATCAGCATAATATCTTGTAATAACTATTGCATACAATGCCATTTTTGTAAATTAAAATCTTACGCAATAAGTAATATTGTTGAATTTTACCGATAAAAACTTACGAGATAAGTGTTTAAGTTAAAAATCCCTTAGTCATAAATGAAATGTAATAAAGTTACAACTATAATAACTAAATATTAATATAATTATTTTGATTTATGGGTAAGATTTGATACATACATGAAGAAATATTAAATTCTACTTTGAGATACATACATTATCATAATCATACAATTTTTTGCAGGTATGAAAAGTTGATTTAATATGAAAAACATGGGAAATTGGATTTGAACCGATAATCACTTCTAATTTTAAATTTATTTATAAATCGTGTTTAATATCATAATTGATCAAATGCATTTCATTATAATATATATCCAATATCTGATAATGGTTTTTATATAACTCAAATTTCGTGGAAATCTATTCCTACAATTACTTATAATAAGGTTATGAATATTTGAATATGGTCCGATTCTAAACCATTTGATTCAATTATTTTTTATCTAAATTTTTTCAGATTATTCATTTAATAATGGCTTAAAATTGTCCCCTTCAGTAGAACTTAAATAGTCAAATGGAGAGACAAAGAGCATGAGAAGAGTAACAACACAAATAAACATATATAATTTTAATATCTCAACTTCTAATAATTTACATTTAGATTAACTTTGAAATTATAATACATGTTACAAAAATATTAAATATAATAATATTTGTATTTATTAAATTGTTTATATCCATGGTTAATTGTGGTGATAGTTTGTGACTTTATGTGGTGAGATACTATCAAACCCTCATACAGTGAACTATTTTATGGAGGTATTAATACAAGATAAACACATACATCAATAATTCAATATCATGTGACAAACAAAATTGGAAGATTCTTTTGTTTTTATTTTTAAATGTGACATGTGTATATGTCTGTCATCCATGTTAGGGGAAATGCTAATTTATTGTACAAGAAGACTCATGCAAATATAATATTACAAAAATATAAACACTAGTTTATTCCTAATTAAAAAAATGAAAAACCTGATAATATATAAGAGTTGGTGGATATTTTGAAAATTTCAATATAACAGGTTAAAATAAAAATTGATAAAAAGAAATATAAAGTGGAGAAGTGATTTTTAGCCGTGTTCATACGGCTAAGATCAAATTTGACTACTCAAAAGTTGGTTATGTAAAAAATAGAGGAGTAATTTCGCAACTGTTACAAATAGGTCGAAAACGAATTTATATATGAACCGTGTGATTCATATATGAACTATACATTCATATATAACTATGTAGTTCACATATTAACTATTTTTAATTGATTCATATATGTATCTATGTAATTCACATATTAATTATCTTTAACTGATTCATCTAAGAACTATATGTTCATCTATGAAACAGTGTAATTCGTATATACGTTCATATATGAACTTGTGTAATTCACATATTAACTATTTTTAAATGATACATATATGAACTCGTGTAATTCACATATTAACTATTTTTAAATGATACATATATGAACTCGTGTAATTCATATGTACGTTTATATATAAATCTGTGTAATTTACATATTAATTTTTTTAAAATGGTTCATATATAAACTATACGTTCATATATGAACCTGTGTAATTCACATATTAACTATTTTTAGCTTATTCATATATGAACTATACGTTTATACATAAACATGTGTAATTTGTATATCAATCACGAGTTCATATATGAACTTGTTTGTCGTCTATTTGTAGAGGTGACGAACTACCATTCCGTCTCTGCAGCCTATGCAAGGAATTATCCAGTGCTTCATTGGTCAAAGCCGCAATTATTGACCGGATGAAGGACTAGAGATCATTCTCTCCACTTTATTGACCAGATGAAGGACTAGAGATCATTTATGTAATTACTATGTGTGCTTGAACACTAAAAAGTCATCGACGATGGCTCTAAACTTATGACACCTCCTGCTACTCCTCTTCTTGGATGATTACTGATGATAAATCCTGGATTGTCAAATGATGAACAAAACCAGGGTGTGTCGATTACATGAGATCCGAATTGAACGGGAGGTGTGTTTCGAAGATTGGCACAAATTGAAAATTAAACATGAAAGTCGAAAACTTTATGACGTTTCAAACAAAGGAAGTAGACCACTCTGATACCATATAACAGGTTAAGATGAATTTTTGTATTAACTAAAAAAATATGAATAATTCATATTACATCACCCATTTACATGATCCATTTATTTGCTGCGTATAGTAGGAAGCTAACAAACGAATTCACATACTTAAAGCACTCAATAACCAATACATATTAGATATTCAATTATCTAAATAGAAATATATTTTTGTAACACCCGTAATTTCGGGGTCCTCATTTGGAGTCTATTTACAGCCGTTTTTTATGTTTGGAGTCTATTTATAAACAATGCCTTTGTGTCCTCACAAATCAATTTTATAAATTTAACATTGGCAGCCCACAGAAAACACAATTGCCTTCAATTAATAATGTCAAAATTAAGTTAATTTGCTGAGCTTGTAGATATACATTTTTGTAGACATCGAACTGTCTTATATAAACAAGGAAAAAAAAACAAGGATGTGAAAAATGAATCTAACAAAATTACAAAACTCAAGATAGATGTTACAACAATACTACCGTAAGTCAATGAACAACGTCAAATTCTCTCTGAATAAGCATGATAATTCTTTTCATTTACTCAACTAAAGTGCAATAAATTAGGTGTAGTTCCAGATTCAAGTTCTAAACACAATGCAATCAATTGGAGAATGAATTGGAAAGCTAAATGTCATTGATCATGAAGTATTTTGTTACACATAGTGATACACCATGAACACACACACTTAAGCTCATCTCTCTCAATTCACTCTCACTTTTCGTTCATGCACACACACTCTCTCCCTTACCAAGTACAAATGACATCACTAAAGGTATTTATACCCAAACACCCTTACACCCTCAACTTTACAACATTTACAATTTAAACCCAAACTAAACAAAACTATTACAAATGAAAATAAAACACTAAAACACTAAAAGTAAACTTTGACTTTCTTTAACAACTTTGACTTTGCCTTTGTCTTCACTATGAGCACCAACTTGTGATCTCGGATACAATCCGATTTTGCATCCAACATTAGGGAATTTACAACCATGTGGAATCGGTTCTTGTGGGTACCCGACGGTTAACGGTACTAAGAAAATGATAACTGAAACCAGACTCCATCAGTCCCATATTTTAGGAACTAGAACCAATCACATCAGTTCCGATTTCAAAATCGACAGACAAAAGTTCATTAGCGATTCCTATTCCAAAGGCGGGTATTTGCTTTCGATGCACACCCCTATATGGTATGAGACTGTGAGCTCTTAAAAGGGCCAATTTTTGGGTGAGTTTGGATATTGAATGTCATTCTAAAAAGGGATATTTGGGTTTGCGATACTATTATGAAATTAATGAGTTTTGGAAAGATGTTCCTTTTAAATGATTTATGATTTAAATAAATAGGTCCTTATTTAGAGGAGCTCATTCGGTTTTGCTATTTTATGTTTATATTTATAAATTGGTTAAACTCACTACATGTTAAACCTAACATTTTTTCTTATTGGCATGTATATCGGGTTTTAGTGGGATCTGAGTGGTGTTTGTAGCTTTGTAGAGGTACCTTAGGCCATCCGCTATGCAAGCTGGTCTACACCCGGTACCGGACCGGTACCCTCGGCAACACCGCCGAGGGTATCCGGCACGACAGGCGGCATGGTATGCCAATGCCGGTTCCAAAGGCGTGTTGGCGAGAGTGTTTAACGGCTATATAGCCGTTCAACGGCTTTATTTTATTTTTTTCTTTTTCTCTTTTACCTCTATATATACATATAAACCTTATCTCATTATCAACTTATCTCATTCCTCTTCTTCTTATTCATCTCTTTTTCTCTCTTATTCACCTATTTTTCCCTCTTATTCACCTATCAAATAATGTCTTCCGACGAGTCGGATGAGGAACGCATCCACCAACACTTTCGTGTCGCCGGTGGTCTTTTGATGGAAGCGGCCCGCATAATTATCCACAACGAGATAATTGAACCGTCGACGAAAAGAACAAGAGGACCGCATAAAAATAGAGATCGAGAAGAGGGGCACGATAAACTTTTCGCCGACTACTTTTCGGATAACCCGGTGTACAACGACAACAACTTTAGCCGGCGGTTTCGTATGACTCGACGGTTATTCCTAAGGATAGTTGGCGATCTTGAAAGCGAGTTTGATTTTTTCAAGCAGCAGTGGGATGCAAGAGGCGTAAAGGGTTTTTCTCCGATACAAAAGTGTACGTCCGCTATCCGACAATTGGCGTACGGGACTGCTGCGGATTCTACGGACGAGTACCTGAGGATGAGTGAAACGACATCTAGGGAATGCCTATCTCAGTTTTGCAAAGGTATTATTCGACTCTATATGAGAAAATACTTACGAAAGCCTACTGCTAGCGATATTCAGGCTATATACGCGTTGCATGAAAATGTACACGGTTTACACGACATGCTTGGTTCCATGGATTGTATGCATTGGGATTGGAAAAATTGTCCCCTCGCATGGATGGGTCAATACCATAGAGGGGATCATAGTGGACCGACCGTAATACTAGAGGCGGTCGCATCATATGATCAATGGATCTGACATGCATTCTTTGGGGTTCCGGGTGCTACGAACGACATAATCGTCGTAAACCAATCACCGGTTTTCAACGATATTTTCGACAATAAAGCACCCGATAGTTCGTTTGTTGTGAATGGCACACAGTACAAACACGGATACTATCTCGTCAACGGATTTATCCGGAGTGGTCGACTTTCGTCAAAGCGTTTAGTTGGCCATCGGACGACAAACGGATGGAGTTCAAGACACGTCAAGAATCGGCTCGTAAAGACATATAATGGACATTCACCACGCTAGAAGATAAGTGGCACGTAGTTAAATATCCGGCTCGGGTATGGTCACAAAGGAAATTACAAGAAATTATATATACTTGCATAATTTTACACAACATGATTCGCGAAGACGAAAGTATTGCGAATTATCCTTTTGATGAAACAGAGGTTTTACCGCACGAGGTTGAAACAAATATCTCCGAAGAAGACCGAGCAATAAACGTCCATTACGTATGAAACCAAGAGAGACACATCAACCTCCGTGCCGATTTATCCGAACACGTGTGGGACTCTATGGCCCATAATTAATTTTTTTGAATTTTAATATATTGAATTATTAGTTACTAATTTTAATATATTGAATATTAATTTATTGTGAATTGTTAATTAATTTAGTTTAAAAAAAATTGGTACCAAATGGTACCATAGTGGATGAATTGGTAAGGTATTGGAAAGCTGAGGTGATAGCTAATACCACATGGTACCAATGGCATCATTGTGGATGTCCTTAGAATTAAGTTAGAGGGTGTAATCCGATTTTGAAGATAACAGATTTGATGGTTTTAATAAAACCTGATTTATTCTAATTTTGTTTGGAAATTATATGGTCCAATTTGAACTCTTACGCATATGTTGTTCTCATTTTCTCTGTAAACTCTGAGTACTATGTATTAAAACGTTTTGTTTTAAAGGAATTTAGAAAATTTAAATTTCTTGCTTTTTTCCAATTACAGAGGTGCTACAATATTTAAAGCACGACCTAAATTGTAATTGTTTTTTTTAGTGGCTAAAATCTATTTAGTGAGAATGTATACTTTATGTCCCAAGGATTAAACGATTAGATGTGGATATGAATAAACAATGACAAATAATTAAAAATACTATGCAAGAAAGAAAAATGTCAAGTTATAATTTATTATGTGGAAACCCTGCATATGGTAAAAGCTATCGTTGACGTTAGATCTTCGAATTCTTGAAGCCGCTACTTATCCATTGTGCAACACATTCATCACTCCAATCAAATTTCGACATGTATAAAAGCACAAAGCCAATAATAACTATAGCGGTGGTTATGTAAATGTAAGGAATGCATACACTGGTTGAGTTACGTTGAGAAGTGCCAAATTTGGTGAGAAGCGTAACAAGTGTTTATCAATCGTTGGATGGGAAATAGATGAACTGAACATTAGGATGAGAAGCACATAGATAAGATGCACCCGATTAATTCCCTTTTAAACTGCAATTCATTGAAGAGTATTTGATTACAAATATTTCTCGCACTTCTCATAAAAAATAACACTTGTTGTATGATCTGATGCCATACATACATAAGTTAAATGTAAATATAACAAGAGATTCTTTTTCCATCAATCAGTGTGTTCCCCAAATATGTTTGCGTGTTAGCGCCGAATCCCCTATCTTATGAAACCCATCTACTCTCTTCCTTCTCCGTTTTGACATTTATCTACTTTGGTAAAATCTATAATCTTCAAAGTTTTCTATAAAAAGGAATAATATATAAATTTTACCAAATCAACATTTCAACATAAATGTTTGTCTTGCATATATATTCCGATGACATGAACCGCATTAACATGTGCCATGTAATTAGAGGTGTACATCACCAAATAAAAAACCGACCTAGAACCGATTTAACCAAACCAGTTTTTTTCGAAAAAATAAAAATCGACTTTGGTAGTAACCGAGTCAAATAATATCTGGTTTTAGGGGTGAACTGAATATATATATATATATATATATATATCCAGTAGAACGAGGTCAATTAGGGAAAAAAAACCAGATATTCAATAAGATACCGGTTGAAAAAAAATCCGATTGTCTAAAATCCAAAATTCCAGTCCGGTTATAAAAAACCGGTTTTTATAAAATCCGGTTTCGATTATTATTTACACAAAATCGGATATTCGAGTTTTTTTTTACACCTCTACATCTGATGTAACCAATGTCCAAAAGAAAATTATGTCAGTGATATAATCGATAGATTTCCAAAGTATAAACATTCTAGTAAAATATAATTTAAAAGCATATATAATATTGAAAGTTTAAAATATAGGAAAAATAAAAAAAATTAATTTTATAATAAAAAATATTTGGGCCCTGTTGCTAATGCTATAACAATAAACAAGATGAATTAAATATTTGGTCTTTATAGTTTACTTTTTATTGCATTGTTAGTTCTTTTTTCAAAATAATTATGGATTTGGTTCATCTGGTTTACACTTTTTTGCACTATTGATATATAGTTTACATTATATTATACTGTTAATTCTTATGGTTTACATTATATTGCACTGTTGGTCCCTGTGTTTAACAAACTAAAGATTAGGAACAAGAACCAACAATGTAAACCACAAGGACCAAATCTATAACTATTTCAAAAGAGAAATCTACAATACAATAAAAAGTAAACCACATAGACCAAATATGTAATTTAACCCTAATAAATAATAGTCCATGAGCCCAAAATTATACAAAATAAGTCCAGGCCCATCTCTCCAGCCTGCCTTGCTTTCCCACATTCTCCTGAATCCATTTCCATTCCCAATTTCAATGGTGTGACCTAGTTTCCAGATTTTCAGCCAACTTCCAACCAAAACTCCAAAAATCAAACCTTAATCAATCAATCACGCCATGGCTGAGGAGCTTAATCCAGATGGAACTCTGTAATTTTGTCTTTATCTTCATCAAATCATCACAGGTTTTTTTTTTTCAAATATTTTCTATCTTTAAAGTTTTCAGCTTATCCAGATGCTATAGTATGCTACATTTAAGATTGTTTACATGAGTTTTTTTAGTTGATTACTTGATCATATTGTTGTTGAATGTCAATGGGATTTGGAATTGTGATAGTTGTTTATTGATTAGGGATTTTGGACCGGCTATGGGATTTAGTCTAGTGTTTGGGATTGCTTATCTACATCCTTATTGATTCATCCAGTTTTGATTGGGTTGGGAAAAGAGAAAAAAAAGGATTTTAGGGCTTGTTTGGGATTGCTTATTAAAACTGCTTATTTGCTTATTGCGGGTTGAAACGGTAAATAAGCAATTTTGGTTGTTTGGATAAAATGCTTATCATGGCGCCAACCATCAAATAAGGAGTTTTTTTTAAAGAAGTTAAAAGGTTTTAACTTTTCCAGCCAACAATAAGCAAATAAGCAGATACGCTAAGTTATTTTAGATAAGCAATCCCTTAGCTGTTGAAAATGCTGATAAAGAGTTTTGGAGAAGTGAATCCATTATGACATTTTAGAAATAGGTATATGAAAATACATCGTATTCCCGAAATAAAAGGATTAATAATTATTCAATCGAATAGTTAGTTGTTACTATTTCTTTTTGAATATATCAGTTTGTGAGTTTATGCATCATGTTTACATAAAATAGAATATATTGGAAACTTGAAAGGCTTGGGACCTTGTATTCTCCATAATCATTTTCAGTTACAATCAATGAATATAAGGATCTCCCTTTTCAAAAAAAGATAAAAAGAAAAAGGAATTGGAGCCGGAGCATGAATGTTTTGGCTTGAAAGAAACCATGTTAAGTAAGCAGATTTATAAATATATTATATATATAAATAGTTGTGTGTGTGTGTGTGGGGGGGGGGGGGGGGGGGATCTTAGTATGTATAAATTTGAGGTGACCAAAACATCATGTTATGTTAAAAATTGAGTTGAGTAAGAAGAATGAAAGCAAGAATGAGTGATGTTAAAGCAAAAGGTAATATATAGGTTGTGTTTGGCAAAAATAAGCTAGCTGATAAGCTAGTCCATCCAAACATGTACCATAGGCTAGCTTAATGAAACGCTACTTGGAGTAGCGTTTTGGGAGCTTTTTGTATTATACCCTTATTAATATTAATTATTAAATTCAAAGATACCCTTTTTGGTCATTTTGCATACTCTTAAGCTAGTTTTTGCCAAACATATTTGTTCATAAGCTAGCTTATCAATGTATAATGCTAGCTTATCAGCTAGTTTGCCAAACGCAGCCATAGTAGAAACATAATTGAAATCTTGCACATTGATTTCTCTGTCCAGCGAAATATTGCACATCGATTGTAAGAGGATGTTCACAAATCTGATATCCGTCTCTAGTGATTGTGGACACCATCCAAAATCCAGTCAAATCAAATTATATTATCCAAATCCTACGCACACGCACTGTTTGAAAGCTGAGAAGCGATCGGCTGACGACAACCTCCATAACAGCTCTTGAATGGGTGTTGGGCCAATGAAAGTTAGGCTTCTAGCTTTCTCTTTTACAATCTTTCCAACATTCCCTTCAATTATAGATCATCATCCCCTCTGTCTCTGATTGATGATACATCGAAGCTATTTTTGCGCTTCCTGCATGCTAAGATGAGCCGTCTACCCCAAAGAGCCGAGGACAATTAATTCTATACATGAGATGTGCCATCAATATATTATATATTACACAATTACAAGTAACTTCTAAGAGAACTGTAATGCAAAAAAGATAAGTTTTTTTTTTTTATTTTATAAATTCAAATACTATATGACATTTTGAGGATACAATATATAGTTATAACATTAAGTTGTTTTTCAATTATAAAAACAAACAATCTTATTATTCAGATTTCAGACTTCAGTACCATCACTTAAAAATCAGAAGTGAAATCAGACTTCACTTCAACACCTCTTAAAAAAAGGGCACCTCAGAGCTTACCTCTTAATCTCAATTGCAGGGCTCTTCAATCCCTTAACGGTTTACATTGGCCTCTAATTTGGGGTTGCTTCATAGCATATACCACCATTTATTCCCTCTTCTCCTTCTTGGCACATCCACACTTGGGGCCTTTTCGATCAATTCACACAGGTTATCGAATCTCCGATATCGTCATTGGAGCTACAAATGTGTTTGTTCATGTTGTTATGATTCAACATAGGGGCTTGTCAAAATCGATTCAACATAGGGCTGTCGATTTTTTTTGTATTTGGTTTTGTGTTGACATTTCTTCATGTTGATTATGAATTCAGCATAGGGCTGTTAAATTTTTGATAAACTTTTAGTATTTATGGAATCCATTAGTTGATAGTTTGTCATGAAGATTTTTAGTGTTGCAAATTTTGGTTCATGAAAATTTTGAATTGCACACCAAGTGTTTGATGAAAGTCCTGTTAAAAGTTCATGTTTTTACTTGATAATTAATGCATAGAGGGTTAAAATAGTCATTTGTTATCATTCAGACTATCCGTTCAGAACAGTTACCAAACAACAATATTTCATTCTGCACTTCATACAAAGCTTCTCAACCATTCTGCGTCAAATCATTCAGCAACCGCCAAACAGCCCCTTAGATTAACTTATCAAGTGAAATCTCAAGTTTAATCTATGTTGCTTCTTTAAATCAACATAAAGGGAAATTTGGTCATTTTAATAGTCTTGTCCTATCCATCCACTTACCAAATGTAGGACAGCAATTTAGTCCTATCCAGTCCAGTCATACCAAAATAGGACAGACGACTTACTCCTGTCCTGTCCAGTCTGCGTACCAAACGCTATCTTAGTGACCATGGGCTTTTAGTTGAGTTTGAAATTCTACTTGTTTCTGTTAAGTTCACTGATTTAGGGATTTTAGTGACTACTTGGGCTACTCTCTGCTAATATTGTTTCGTAATTTTGGTCTTGTTTCTTAATATTGGTCTTGTTACCGGAAACTTTTCTATAAAGGATTTTAGGACTACTTGAGATCCTGGTTTGCATCCTCAAATTTATGATCCTATATTCTTATTAATCAATAAGATACATTTTGACGAGCTTCTATGAATCTTGGTCTCCTTCTATGACCAGCGATGTTTGACATTTTCATATTTATTGATTTTTTACTAGAGTTTTAATATGTTGTAACTTTGGATATTGTATTTTCTGTGTTTTTAAAACACATCAGAGGTTCGATCCAGCCTCTGCTGTTAGAAGTTCAAAGAGCTATTGGTGAAATAAAGTGTCCTCAACCACTATGGAAGAAATCATCTAATTGCTTATATGACACATACAAATTGCATTTGTTTGACACATATAGTTTATACAATAATCGATCTAAAGAGATGGGGCATCATGGGCTACGTTTCATTATAGCGATGTGTTTTCTACAAATGTTAAATAGTGTTGCTGTTGAGTTCTTATTCATACTCACAGCACTGTAGGTAAAGGTACGTTGTCTTGGGGTCGGTTCTTGCTTGATAGCATAGCATGCATCTCTATATTCACAGTGACGTTTTGGCTATGCTTAATGGAAACATATTATAAAGTGATTGGGTATTTCCTTTTGTTACTGCATTTTAGTGATCTTATTTGAAACCCCCTTGTGGTGAAAATGTACATAGTGTGTGAGCATGTTCAATCCAACCAACCCAACCTGCACAGGTTGGGTTGGGTTATATACTTTAGAAAAGCTTTAAACGGGTCAGTATTCTAGGCGGACGTAGTTGGGTTGGGTTGTTCAAACCCCAATTCGGCAAACCCAACCCATGTGCATGCCCGTTATGATCGATTCATTGATTCATCCAGCCTCATGACTTTAGCGGTTTTCATTGGGTGCAACCTTATTGTATGCTTTTCTACTTCGGTTTCTGAGTTATAATTGATTGAAGTCCACTATTTATGATGACCAAGTTTAACTACTATGATTTTTGAGGATTCATCTCTCTTTTCTTTGTTTTTTTTTCATGCACTCTGTGAATGTCTTTTCATTTATGTTCTATTTTTAATATTTCTGATATGGGTTCTCTATGTTGGACGGAAATTAAACATATTTAGCTTTCTTGTTGTTATTCTCTTAGCTGATATCGATTATGTATCACATTTGGCTGACAAGGTTTTGTTCAGTGTTTGTTTTGAGATTTGATGACCATATCATTGGAAGTCAATCTGTGGGTATTTGAATTTTGTTGAAGAACTGATATCTCTTCATTACTCTATGAGAAAATTGTTGAATCTTTGATTTGCATATAATTATGTGAACTAATAGAAGCTTCTATCTGTGTATGTGTGTGATTTAAGTGAATTACATAGCCGAATTCAAATAGGTTCGGGTCATTGGGTATCCAAAATGTAGATTATATTGATACTTGTGATAGGGTTTGTGGTTTTGACATAACCCAAACTGGAATGAACTGTCATTGACATCCTTATATTACACAAAGACGTGTGTACAGCACGATTATTCTTATGGTGGTTTGCATTTTTTTAGAAGATGCATCATACATTGTGTCCAGATTTGATTTAGTATACAATACCGAGATCAAAACTTTTAAGAAATCTTAATTTTTAAGGGTTTTAAAAAAATTAATTTAGGTCTATTTAATTTCATTTTACTGGAACATACTTCAACCTCTATGGCTCTATCATTGATTTTTGATTGTTCTCTTTTTCTCCCAAAAGGTGCAATGTAATTTTTAATAATGTGTTGAAATGAGTGTTGGTCGTTAATCTTCTAATCTTGTTTACTGTTTTTACATTTATGTCATTATCAGGTATTAGTTTTTGAGAACACAGACTGCAAAGTATAGGCTAAAGCTGTACTTGAGAAAGATGCGGTTACTTGCCCGTGCAATATCCCAACTGTCTGCTAATTCAAGGGTCCACAGTTGAAAAGCGCCAACAATTCAGTAGCTGGTAATTTTCTTTTGAGCAATCGGTTTCTGTCATCTAATTCCACTAAAGGGGGAAATGAAGGTGATATTGATTGGGGCTCCGAAACTACATGGTCAAGCACACATACAAAAGAGCATTTTGATGGAGAGGCTGTAGGCCAAAAAGTGGGGGAGTTGACCAAAAAGGTTGGTGGTGGTGGTGACGGTGGTGGTAGGGCCGTTGGTGGAGGAGGAGGAGCTGCGTTGGGTTCATCTCGAGTTGCATCTGCAAGTTGGGAGGAGGATGACAAGCTAAAGAAATGGGCAGCCGAAGCTTCTAAAAAAAGTAACGAGTTTGCAAACGGATGGAAGGAGAGGATGCGCGAAACAGCGTGTTGATGAAGCAGGTGATTGAGCCTGGAGCAAGAGGGGCGTATCTGAAGGACTCTGAGAAGGCTGAAATGTATCGGCTTCATAAGGAGAACCCGGAAGTTTATACCGTGGAGAAGTTGGCAAAAGACTACAGAATTATGAGGCAGAGGGTGCATGCTATTTTATGGCTGAAGGAAGATGAAGAGAAAATGGAGAAAAAACTCGGACACCCTCTCGATGATTCCGTGGAGCAGTTGCTTGACAAGTTCCCTGAGTAAGTCGATCCATTTTTAGATATTTGTTCTAAATTTTCTCCAAATATTTCGATCTTGATTTCCAAAAGTACCCTTTTGACCAAAGTCAGATCGTATATATGTTTAAAAGGATGGAACGAGTAGATACAAAAAAACAAAAGATGTTTTTGCTGATTGTTGAATACGGATATTGTTGTTATGCAGATTCTTTGATTGGCATGATAGGGAATTTCATGTTGCCACTTTACCATACAAGCCAGATTTCAAAGTGATGCCGGAGGGTTGGGATGGCACCATCAAGGACCAAGATGAGGTGCTCTATGAGATATCAATGAAAGAAGATGAGATCTTATATCAGGAGTTCTTGAGAAGTTCAACTTTAACAAGATGAAGGTACACATTTTAGAATCTTGTTATTCTTTTTTGTAACATCTCGGGCTAACCATACCAACCAATATTGTCCGCTTTGTCCACAATTGGAGGTATCTAGTCCCTTTTAAGGCAACCTTAGTTCCATCCCCAACCAATGTGGGATCTTATGTGAGTAGCTAGTCGTCAAATAAGCATATGCATGATGTCTTATTTAAAAGTCTAGAATCTTAAACGCCGAACCCTAACCCTACAGATAAAAGACAACCATGTTTATATAG